>OY744523.1:36673599-36706099 GCA_963556195.1 Sepiola atlantica | reverse complement strand
TTTCAATTCAATTGCTCAGAGCTAGGTATATTCCGCAAAAAGGCAATTTATTCAAGTTGAATTTTCCTTAAGCCAGGCTTTTCAAAGATCAAAATCATATCATCAGAGGAAGTCGCTGGGATAGATAAGTTGGCAAAGGCCAAGATTTAAAATTTGAAAAAATAAAATAAAAGTTGTAGGGAAAGAAACACAGGGCAAAACTCTGCCCGAATGCAAGCAAATGTCCGATGTCTACAAAGTCCGGTGTCGAAAAGTCCAGCGGAGAAAATGAAATGTAGATAGGTAGGTCGTTAAAAGGCACGAGGGGTTGTGAGAGAGGATTCAAAGTTAAATTCCAAGAAGCCACAACTTCAGGTGCGGCGAAAATAGAATGAATCCAAAGGGTAAAAAGTCCAATAAGAGGTACGTTCGTGGATGCAGGCAAGGCTCAGTAAAACGTGAGGTGGAAAATATTCGCCATTAAAAAGACTTCCTGGGCTGAAATATCATGGAAAGTGTTTTAAAATGGGAAAAAAGACAGCGGAAAATATTAAAAAGCTAGCCCGTTGAGAAACCCGACTTGAAATGAAGAAATAGGTTTAACTTTCCTAAAAGTTCGCTTTTAGTTCACCACTTTATATATATATATATGTATATATATATATATATATATATATATATATATATATATATATATATATATATATATATATATATATATATATATATATACATTAGAGCTTCCATATTAATAACAATGTTTCTACTTTCGAAATTATTTATCATACAAAATAAATATATAAGAATACCTAAATAAGAAAGAATGTCTGCTGTCATATTCATCGAACAAACTTTAGACAATTCACTTCGATAATAAATGTGCCGCTTAAACTAACCATTAAAAGATAAAAGTCAGAAGCAATAAATGGTTTCAGAGTGTACTTTAGTCGGATAATCTTTAACAAAGGAATAATTCATAAAATTGCATAACAAGATTATAAGAAAGAGAAATATTTCTGGAACGCGACCAAACTAGAATCGAAATTATAAAACCAATTCATTTAGAATAAATTATAAATGTAATGTCTATATACGAAACACACAATAGAAGACTCATAGATACACGCTAAAAGATACACATACACACGCACTCAGACAAGAACAAAACACACTAAGGGGAATAGACTAGAGAACATAGGTTTATTCCTGAACAGTCATTAGCATGTTCATAGTGATGGACACATATTCACACTCTAGAACAAACCGACACAATTGATAATACGCATTGGAACGCATACGCATCTAGAAATAATAAAATAAACTGGGCTCATGAAATATACTTTTTACAACTTCCTGGTGAATATATCCAGTTAAACAAGTACAAGAGAGATACAAACGATGGCGCTAAAACGAACACTTTATATCTTAAATGCATCTCCCGGTCGGAGTCTCTGAAATATCAGGTGAATTTCTGGCCTACAGTAGGATGTCCCATCTCCAGCAAAAACAAAAATGTAAGCAAATAAAAAATTAAAAAATAGCCATACACTATAACACATCCAAGAACATATGATCACATTAAACACTTAATTAGCACACATGTTTTTGTAATTCACGCCTGTGAGCACATGCACAAATGTACTAGAAGGATAACACATATCATATATACATAATAAAGAGTATTTACACACAATAACATGAGTACTAAATATATAAATACTCTAGGGAGACCATGTGCACGCCAACTCGATAGAACACGCATGCTAGAACACATACACAGATTAAGGCAAGTACATTCTATGAAAATAACACAGGCATTCGCATACATTGAAATAGAAAAAGAGACACACGCAAAGCATTCATTCTCATACTAAGTAACCCTCGTGTAATAACACACTGTAATATTCGTTTATACAGTCACACTTGAGAATACATGCATACTAGTACATACACTAGAACACACACCAAACACTGTATAACAAGAAAACTTGAACACATACTTCTCATACAGGTGTAAAATCACACATTACTACACGCATAATACAGTACATGATAACTCTCTTTGCCACTCACACACGAATATATGTTAATATTAGAACATATACGCAAACTAGATTACACTCGCATGCTAGCGCCCACATTAGCACACAACAACATTTTTCACACTATGGGTATCGCAAGAAAGCAAACAACAATCCTGACCACATGCGCATGCTATCATGCTCTATGAACGCACATATACAAACTTTAGCATATTACCACACATACATTTACACACAAAGCAAAACCAAAATGGTCACACTAATTTACTAGCATGTAATATACACACATACTCTAATTAAAAATAAGTCAGTTGGCTTACGTGCCTTGGGATTGCCGGAGATTAGAGAAGGGCCGGATGCTTTTGGTTTGATCAAGTCGAAAGTGAAGAATGATTTTAATACTGTACTTATAGCTACACCGGTAGATAGTAATTTGCATATCAAGTGGTTACTGATTATTTATGAGTTTGTGTCTTTCTTCTGTGGCAGTCAGTTGTTGTACGTTCTGGCGACAACTACACTACGTGAGAGTTCCTTATTTCGTTACACTATTAAGAGTTCTTGCGAACCTTTTCTTTTTTGGTACTAGATTCCTGACAGTGTGGGGTCGCGATTTACCAATATCTCGCAACGTTTTGCACCGACCCTACTCTGATCTACAAGCTACCCCTTGGCGTCGAAGTAATATAAACAAAATAAGACGTTCACACATATACACACACTAACAATTTATCCAACTCATACATACACGCACAAGCGAAAACATAATCCCGTTTACAGACAAATATAACAAAACATGAGCACATAACCAACATCTTACCAATGTAATACAATTAATAGATATCAGAACACAGGAATATATTAGTCGGGACCACACGCAGGCACTTCGCTACACTATAACGTAATCTGACAACTACATACACAAACGCACACAGCAAACACTACAGAGGAGCATCACTTTCACCAACTAGCACTTGCACACGTTAATATATAAACACCCGACCAAATACACCAGCATTTAACCACACTGAAGCACAGATTAAAAAGATAGCACGTACTCACACTAATACATACAGACATACGAACACACTTGCTCGTTAATATCACATAAACACACTAAATACGTGGAGTGTATATAGAAAAAGAGACACCTATCATTATACATTAAGACGCCATATTTGATATTTATAGTGACACTCGTAATTATAAAGCTAATAACTAAAAATTGCTGTTTACGATGGCCTTTAATTTAAAAGAAGATTCGTAGACGTCCTCAAGGGAAATATCGTAAATTAAGATGTGGAAACTTAGAAAGTTAAACGAATAGGAAGAACAACTAAGCGCCAACTTAATAATAGAGACGACTTCTGTCGATAAAGAAAAGTTCCTGCCTAAATCAAACGTGAATAATAGTTACAAACGAAATCATCAATGATCTAAATCAGAGACTTTACCGGTGATATCGACACCTAGCGGCGGCGTAGGAGACATTCAGGGGTGGTAAAAAAATAACGCGCATTGCAGTAATCGTCGTCAGAGGTAGTAGAGAAAAGTTATACTTTTAATTAATTATACGGTCCATATAGCATCTACGTTATGTTTCCTTTAGTCTTATTAAAAAAGGTTTATACTTGACATTTTTCGTTTATGATTCGAACTTTTTATCTTCGACGATTCATATTTTTTATCATGCTGACCTTATCGAGGAAGGAAGTATACGAAGACAAGCGTTTACACATAATCGGTCGAATGTACAAAGAAAGGTAGTATGCCTTATTCTCTACGTGCGACGATATTGGAATAAGCTTATCCTTGATACACTAACACTTAAGAAATCAATATTTTATATTGGAGCAATAAAATATATTAATACTAGAAAGTCATATATATATATATATATATATATATATATATATATATATATATATATATATACACTTAATCCAACAAAAGATATAATAGGCAACTAATATATTTAATTAGTGAACATCCTGATGAAACTGAACCTCAATATACTCATGAGTTAAGGACATTAAGGTACTTTGCCTGAACATTGAATTATAATAAAATTTGATTCGCACCTTATTTTATTATCATTTAACTTTATATAATGCTATATATATATATATATATATATATATATATATATATATATATATATAATGGCGAGAAATGCAGACGTTTGGAACATTGGGGTGAGGTAGACTGAAATTCAACAAGTATAAAAACGAGAGGAAATTTAAAAAATTAATGAATGTACTACGCCGGCTTTCGTCCACACTCATCAGAGTATTAATGTGGAAGTAATTAAATACGATTAAAAACTTAAAAGAAATTTATAATTTAAACTAGATAGTTCAGGAGCAAGCTATACTAAAAAAAGAAACATAATCCTGTTTTGAATAAGCGATCACGTAATTCCCAGTTTCGTATAGCACCGAAGGCGATTATATTCTCCATACTGAGGTTTGATAAGCAAACCAGTAGGTGTCTGCAGTTAAAAAGACCCTCGGAGTGTTCGTGTCGTTATGATCAGCACTCTTCTAGTGTACTTCTACCAACCTTTATAATACGTAGCGTCTATTTTTCTTTTAATACTTACTCACCGTTTATCAAGGCCATAGGGACACTCGAGGATCATGGATAAAGATATTGTCATCAGAGCGATGAAGGCCACCACTAGATGATTTGAAACAATGGTTGGAATTGGCAGAAAATTAAGATGAGTTATTTTTCGAAGGTCACTCAACAAGTATGTGTTTACATTAGACTTGAATACTACCATATTTTAGTAGAGATAGGTTTTTCTAGGAAACAAACTTTGTTCATGGAACTTCCGTTTGCATTTTAATACAGAGAGAGAGAGAGAGAGAGAGAGAGAGAGAGAGAGAGAGAGAGAGAGGGGAAGTACATTTATTGTTGTAGCTAGGCAAGTTCTTGCTGTGAATATTTTACAGGGGGACCAGGAGTTGGAGCTTAGTCGAGCAGTTTCCATGAGAATAGCGATACGGTAGAGATAGGCTAGTAAAATCGATTTTGTGTGAAATAGACTAGATTGCAAAGTCACTTATGTACTTCGTAAATACAAAAATAGATTGCTTCGAACGTTTATGTGAAATGGGACGTTAAAAGTGTCGCATAAAAATCAATTGAGTGGCGGATAGGAAATAGTTTTTAAGCATTGACTTCAATTATGAAAAACGTAACATTAAAGAAAAGGAAACTGTATTATTTAAAAATGTGAATTTTTTGTTATTCTTGTAGAACTTTTTTTAATTGAGAAAAAGTATAATCTGAGTAGCGTTGTCACGAGATTCTACTATTAGTAGACTATACACATCCATTTCAAACATTAATAGACTCCCCTCCAAATAATCAGTACAAACTGTAAGTTCGAAATATTGGTAGTCATTTACTTGTGTTTATTTTACGAAGTGTATTCCGCAATGCATCTTCTCACTCCACTATAAACGACCAAAGGTTTGGGATTATTGTGTAGAGTGTCCCACCAACTCTGGCCCGGTCATCCTCTCGACATTTTCCTAAATTAGTATCATCCTGAATCATAGATCACAATAGTGTCATCTTTAGTGTGCATTACATGTCCGTCAAAAACGAGTCTCCCTCATTTGTTTAATGTGGCATAACGTTGAACATAGTTGTGTCTGGTCAAACGGGAATAGCAACGTAACATATTTGTCTTCATCATCAATAGGTTTCACCGTGTCTTATGTCGACAGCAAACACTAGGAACTGTACAAAATAGCGGTAATAGTTTAAAGACTAATATTTCATACTAAGTGATATTTTTTTTGTTTAACATATGAATATATCTATCATATATCACCGTTAAGGAATGGCATTGCCAAACATAACATTTTGAAGATAAACATATTAGTCTCATCTGAAAGTGGACTTTATAAGCGTTACATCATTGAAAGCCAAGAGATTCATATTTTCAATGTTAACCACAAACTTGTCTAATGCATCGTGATATATAGGGGGTTTATTTACGTCTATCACATCTCTGTATGTGGATGTAATATGGAAACCGACAATGACAATACGATTTGAATAATTCAAGATAGTACTATGAACAGAAATATGATACAAATTCTTCTTATGTACATTAAACAGTGTTTTCTAATAAAAATAAAATTATACAGAATTGAGTCGCTATATTAAATTATGATGAGAAAATGTATTCCTGAAGCATTTTTCGGCGAAATAAGTTCGGCGGATCTAGGGAAGTAAACCTTGAACACAAATCATGTGTATTCTTTACGAAGAGTTATTTGTGTCAGTGTATTATTCCAAGCACAGAAGAATGCACTGCTGTAGTGAGCAAAGAAGCGTAAATGTCTGAAGCGTAAACATTTGACTAACCATATATTTATCTAGCCTTGAAAGTGGTTTTTGTAAATACTTCAGAATAATTTGCTGTGATGACTAGATTCTAGGACGGAAGTTTGTTATCCAACATGTGGAAAAACAACCCCAAATAGGCACATGAATAGGCGGATTGAAATAATGGCAATACACTTGATTAGATTAAGTTTAAAAAAGGACATGTAGATTGTTAATTTTCATTTCCGCACAGGTTTTATGGTACAAGTTTTTTTTTCAATTGGTTTGAAAGATGACCATCTCTCCCATGGTTGTTAATATGAAGAATTTTTACTGAGAGAGCTAACCCAAATATATCATTTCATATAAAATTAAAACATATTAGATTGTAGAAGGATGGGCACGTAGACATTCCACGGCTGCTTACCTACAGTCTCCTTTTTCTTTTTACTGTGAAATCTATTATTAGCCAAATAAATAGAAAAAATGTTTTCTATTAATTTATTGTAGCAATTTAATCCTGTTAAATATACATAATTAATTTCTTCTTAAATATAAAATATTTGCAAACAAAATATTTCTTTAAAAAAAAACGAATAAACTAGTAAGTCGGTGACGACGATGGTATTCTAATGATAATGGCTTATTTGATTTGGGAATAATACATTTTGTAAGGGGTAAAAAATAAGTTGTTTTCCTGTCAGCTTCGACGGTCCGACTATATGTTCTTTGTTCAATGTCGTAGTAAATGATAAAGTACGAACACACGAAATTGCAATCGTATCAGCTTAGAAAAGATTTAATTCATCAATTTCAAGCATCATAAATTAACCTGAAGTAGTAGGATCAGTATCTGAGAAAACCAGACTATTTGCAAAGAAATTGCATCAAATTCAACCCTTTGTCATCAGAGCAGATTACCTCCAAGAAAATCTTACTATGAATAAATAAAACATGATCCAATCAAAATAATTAATAACCTTGATGCTAACAAGGCATCCTGTCCTGACAAAATCTCAACTATAGTGCTAAAGATTGTGTAGCCGGAAACATATCCTATTCCCTCAAAGCTGGTCTTATACAACTCAGTACACACCGATTATTCTGTGCGTCGTGCGTTAGCTGTTTGAATCTGTGATAAACCAAGAAATGTTCAATCACCTCCGTAACAGAAATCTACTTAAGGGTAAGCAAGATAAACAGCTGACTTACTGACTGGAATATTTCACGGGTTTTGTGAATCTATCAACGGTGTCTTCGTGTCAAGGACGATAGCTATTGATATATCTAATACCCCTGATAGGGTCTGGCCGAATGATTTGATCTAAAAGCTCGCTAGCTATGGTGTATGTGACAATGTCGTCGCCACAATAAAATAATTGTTTTATAATAAGTTCTATATAAGTAGCTGTTGCCCCGTCGATGTATGAAGCACATGTAATGAACGCAGGCCTTCATCAAATAACGTTTCTGATCACAAATCTTTCTTTAGATTTGGTAAACATTGTGCAATATTGTAAAAATACCTTTTTTATTAACACCTAAACAACCAATATTTTCCCCGTTTACTTATGATGATCGGATCCTCCTTTTTGCCTCAGCTGAAATGAATACCTTTTTGCCTTCATAAACTCTTAGGATTTACTTAAAATTCGGACCTAAAATGTAAAGTTTAAATTATATATGTTGCTAAAAAATGGGTGCATCTTTCTACTGCTATATGAGGCAATGCATTTCTGTTGAAATCGTTTACATGTATCAAAGTCAGAAGCATCGTAAATCTGCTAAATCTGATATGAAGGTCCGTAGCGCCCTTTTTCTCGCCTTGACAGTGAAAAAAAGACTTCGTAACTTAATGGTGAATAACCATTTCTCGTTCCTGCAGGATCTGTCTAACAGAAAATACCTTGCTAGGTTTTACTCAACTGTATCGCGACTTCAATTGTAGGTGCTTACATGAATATTCGTATGGTCGGGAAAGTAGAGGACAGGGAATGTACTCTAAATGAAAACATTATAATGGAAGTAGCTATTACAGATAGAAAATCTATAAGAATCTACAGCAATCTACAGTGAAGGAGTGTGAGTTTGTTGCTTGTCAGGTGAATCAAGAGAAATGGCATTAACGAAGTACAAGTACAGTTAGTTCTTCGGGGAACATTCCGGGGAAGAACTTGTAAAAGAAGCACCTGGATTCTGAATTGGGGCGATGCAACAGAAACTGGAGCTACGCAGACACTGCCGGACCTCTTAGGTTAACGATTCGTTTTCATACCTTGTCCTAAAATGAATGAGATAGTTGTGTGTGCACTAAATGTAGCAACAATACTTAATGCACGGATAAATGGTGGTTTAATAAAGATATAAGGTGCTGACAGATGTGCGAAGTTATCTATCCCAGTAGATGTAACAAGCATTCTTTTCGGCATACTTGGCAGAATATTATTTATACTTATTCGACTTCATGTAGCCAGAGAATGTTAGTTCCTCAAGTTTCTGCTTCATTATGTTAATTCGATAGGGCTATGATTCAGTTAAAAACGCATGCTGTTTCAGGCGATCATCTTTAGTAGTTATATTCTAAAGGCTCAACTTTCAGCGAGACTATTCATCGTCATTCTTAATTGACTTAATGACTGGTACAAGTTTTCGAATTTTTACGTTATATCCTACAGGAAATATAGTGATTTCTTTTTCTTTCTTTTTTTGACTTGCGATAAGATTTATGGCGGTGATGGAACTAACGACGTCTACCGCTGCGATTGTTCCTTCGGATAAGAAGCCTGTTAATTACTCCATTCTTAGAGTGGAGACTAATGTCTGGAATTCAAAATCATTTTCTCTGAATAGTAATAATAATATTTTTTTAAATATCCTCACACTACAGGGTGTTCTAGACATATTAGACATATTTGGAACGTTAAAAAAACGTCATATTGTGGCATATAATTGATGTCTTATCATGATTCAAAGTGTATCTCTTGGACCGCTTATCGAATACAGTTAACTCGTAGATGCGATCGTAAGCTTTTACCCTGAAATTTTCAACACGTATTACATGCGTAAGGGGTCACAAATGTAGTCTATCTCAAGTGTGATTAAGTTCCATGCAAAATCGATAAAAGGGGGATGGAAGACCCGCGTGAAAATTCAGATATCGCCGATTTTAGTTAACTTTTAATAATAGATATCAGACATCAATGAAAAAACACTCTTAAATTGTTATTCTTGTGAAATATTTAAAAGGTGTTTAAGGAGGATAATAATACTGGTATATACGGGAATACACCCTTAAACTTGATAAACATATTAAAATAAATAAAATAAGATACTGGCTTTATTCGAGGGGAGTACCATTGAAACCAATTTCATAACTAATTTTTGAAAGGGAGATAATAGGTATGACTCCATTTGGAGTACCCTCCCTCTCACAACAGATTAAAATAATTAAAATAATACTCCTCTGAAATAACTGCCATACATCAGACACAACCATTATATATTCCGATTTCTTTGATCTTTTCCTAGGGTAACCCATATCGAGTGTGTACTGGTGAAAACATAAGAACAATGAATTAATAATTAAAAAAAACTGACATAATCTTCTTAGAAACACAGAAAATAACCCCCGAATTCGTTTGATAGCTTGCATAATTTGAAGAAATCACTTTGTGATAGTGATTGATATAACCTTTAACTTTCGACCCCAAGCTAAACGGCCGTTGCTCAAAATGACGAGATACTTCAAAAACGCTGATTGGGAATACATCAGAGATCAAATGCAAGATGTGTTATGGAGTAAAACTGTTGGCTTCTTGTTAAACAGTACTCGATTTAAGGGACTGAATGGGTCAAAGTACCAGTAATGCCATGTTCCAACGCGAAAGTTCTATAGCAAGGCTTAACTTTCCTCAATGGTGTATTTCAACCTATGCAGCTGCCATTGCGTAAAAGCACCATAAGTACTATGATTTAGCCGCTATAAGTAAACGAGCGTAAAAGCTGTATATCCTGAAATAGGATTTAACATTTAATGTTATGAAATAATGTCCACTAAGCTCTCAATCGGCAATGTTTGGTATGCGCGCATAAAACATGTTATAAAACCTATCATAACATGTGATGTAATCATACCTTATATCACATACGTATCTAACGTCGATGTGAACAAAAATAATCCAGCCTCTAAATGATACATTACGTTATTTTAATGGAAAAGTGTGAATATGCACTACTATTTGCTTTCTCGCTTCCCCCAAACACTTAAAATTGGCTTGAAAAAAACGCATTCTTTTAATTCGTTAACGTGTGTGTGACAAAAAGATTTATATTTATACACATAAATACACTATGGAATTCATTATAGCGGATACTTATTTATCTCTACTACCGTATTTATTTCTTTATTTTTTCAGTTTCATTCTTTTTTTCTACTTTTTCTCTTCTTTATATGAATACAAATACACGAACATTTATATAAGCTAAAATTAATTGAAAGAGTGAAATAGCAGCAGCCAAAATAAGGGTCTTCGAAACGATCAGTAAACATATTGAGTCGCAGAAACTAGCAATTCGAGAGTTCTGGAAAATGGGCAATAAATAATTCCCCCACTATCCTACAAACATAATGTCGCTTGTACGGCAATCAAAAAAGCGAAACTACTAACTAAGCAGCGCGCCTCTAACTCCACTTTAGACACCACAAACAACCTATGTCCAATGTATCCCTTGCGGACAGATGCTACACTCGATGATCTGATTATCATCTATTTCCATGTCCGTGATATCATAAACGAACGAAACACTTCGTATGCGTATGGGCCTGATATCATCCTTGCTAAACTATGTGGTACTAGTATTTGAAATGCTAGTGAAAGAACTGACCCGCTCGATTATTGCCCCATGAGACTCTCCCTTCTCTTCGATAATATCTTTCTGTCATTAATAAATCAAACGCTAGTCTCCCACCTCGTAAATTCTAAACATATTTCTTACACACAATATAGATTTAGGCAAGTCCGTTCTACTTCGGATTTCTTAACGATAATATGTGCACGCATATACCACGCACTGAACAAGGCAAGAGAAGCTAAGACGGTAGGCCCTGATATATCTAAAACTGTGAAAACGTCTGAAATTAAGCAATTATCATTAAAATTGTATCATACGTTATTAATGAACGATTACTTTACATAATCAGATCCTTCTTAGACAAAGAAGCTACAGGTTGCTCTTGATGTCTTTACATCCAAACAACATAATATTAATGTGGGTGTAGTCCATGTGTCGATCCTTACACCTTTATTATTTCTGATATTCATAGAACACCTTTCTGATAAAAGTGTATCGCAGATGGGTATATTTGCTGATGACACCATTCATTATACCAGACACGTTGAAAAACAAATGTAAAAATATCCAAAGCAATGTATTTAACCATAGAAAATAATGTCAAGTCAGTAATGGAATGCGAACGTAAATGGATAGTAACATTTAATACAACTAAGACAAAACGTGTTACCTTGTACACTTACGAGAAACCTTCTCAATCACAGACCCTTGTGCCTAATTTAGCTTTACTTGAGAGTTCATCATCCCAACTCGTCGACCTAACATTCACAGGCAACATCGATTGGAACGAATACATTAAATACATTGCAAAGGCTGCTGCAAAGAGGTGGAATCCTTCTACCGCGCTAGAGAATTACTCTAACCTGCGCGTATCCTATATCTCTACAAAACCACAATTCGCCCATGCATGGAGTACTGTTGCCACATCTGAGCTGATGCATCTACCACTAGTCTCTATCTCTCTCTCTCCCCCCACTCTCTCTTTCTCTCTGTGTTGTACAGGGTTAATCTGGTTTTAAAAATTAGGAAGGTCGTACCCACGTAGTACTTCTTTTTATTCAGTCTTTCTTTGGCAAAAATGATGGCTTGGTAAAAAATATGTTTAGTTAGAAATTTATTTTGTAGTGGACAATAAGGACGAGTTATGCAGTTACAGCTGTTCTCTTCATTACTTCAAACTATCAGAATAAGATGTTTTTAATAAGTAATCAATTTTTATTCTGTATTCCACTGAAGTAAATGCACCACAAATATAACAAAACACATCAGGGTTGCTCAAGCATTTCCGGTTTGAATTTTCTATGTTTATCGTCCAACTAATTTAAAGAATAAGAATAGCTCTTGTCACATGGAGGTAACGATATATATATATATATACAGGGACTACTCTCGTGTATCAAATCTCTTCAAACTCCGACCGTCTGATAATATATTTAATGATATATATGTATATATATATATATATACGTGTGGGTGTATGTGTAACTAGGCAGCATCTTCTTTTGCAGGCAAGTATTGTTGAATATGACAGACAACTTATGTATGGATATCCTTTGGTAGATCTTTCTAATACTCCGAATCAGAATCTTAATTTCGGAGAGGAACTGGCCGATGAATCTGTCATAGTTTTTAATGTATGTCCTAAGCACTTTCAGACCCATACGGGTCCATCTTCAGTGGAATGGTAATAATCAGGTGCAGACAATGTATTAGTATTATAGATAATTTTTGCGGGCTGATGTAATAAGTACGAAACTATAACTAGAATACCTCCCCAAAACTAACATTCTGATTCGCAGTATTGAAATGTTTTGCCAAAGAGTATCCAGACATAAGCTGTCTGTCATATTCAACAATACATATATATATATATATATATATATATATATATATATATATATATATATATATATATATATAATATTTGTGTTATAATGGAATAATTCCATGAAGAAATCCGGGTATGAGAGATCAATGTTGTAAACAGAGCAAGAATAACATAAAATATAATAACACGAAATTACATGATTGCCGATGCAATAATTTATTTCCACCTTGTTGTTTTCATCAAGCATCAAACTAGACAATTACATTATTAAGACTGACAGAAAACTGAGTTCACCGTAAACCATTCAAATACAACAAGAGAGAGTTGTGGTTGCAACCAATCTGAACACCTCTTACAGAGCGAGGAGAGATTAAAATCTTATATTTAACTAATACTTCTTTACAATTTGGGGTTATATCTATTTTAAATCCAAGGTATTTGAAGGCTCTTATAAATTTTTATGTATTTTAGATACCAGGGGGCCGTCACAATTAGGGATGATAATTAGTCCATCATCCCGGTATAAACCCACTAAATTAGGCTCCACAATTCTGCTAATAGTTTACATTATAAATATGCCCACCAGATCGGCAATCTTGGCTGAGTCAAAGGCACCCATCGGAACATGAAAGCTGTTGTTGTTTAATTTAATCAGTGTTTCCAGATTGTTTGTAAGGATGGATCTGCGACAAGCCATAATTATTCTTACCTGTTCATCAGATATATCCACGAAGTTCCTAGCATAGTTAATGCTGTTCGTAAATAAAACCTTGGAAATCGATGGGTAAAATTCCATAATATCGAATTGTATAAAAGAGGCATTACTTTTATTTTCAATTGATTTAAACCATTTGATAGTATCCGAAGAATTGTAACTGCATGCGTATAATACGTATTTCAAATAGATTCAAATATAATCTCAGACGTTATTATCTAAAATAAAACCAAATAATATCCATTTCGATCGCCTTAGTTAAATATAAGATTTTAATCCCTCCTCGCTCTGTAAGATTGGTTGCAACCACCACTCTCTCTGGTTGTATTTGAATGGTTGAAGGTGAATTCCGTTTTCTGTCAGTCTTAAAAATGTAATTGTCTAGTTTGATGCTTGAGGAAACCACAAGGTAGAAATAAATGATTGCATCGACAATCATGTAATTTCGTGTTATTATATTTTATGTTATATATACATATATATATATATATATATATATATATATATTTATATATATATATATATATATATATATATACATATATATATTTGTAAATATATACATGTATGTGTGTGTCAATTAGTGCCGCCAACGTAATGTATTGACATTTATTTTAGTGCGTGTTATTGCTAAATGCTTTTGAGAAAAACTTTTCTTTTTTTAAAAGCAAGCAGGGAAAATATTTGGTATCATCAAGTATTAATGTCATTGCCGTGAATTAGAATTGTGGGCTATTTAAGCAGTATCAATCGTGATATAGTTGAACCAGTGCAATAAACTATAAAATAAACTACATACTAGCGTATCATAGTGTAAAACGGATAATTATCTCTAAAGGGAGATTACAAGCTCAGATATCAGGGGGCGTTTTGATCAGGTAATCTGTCCATTTCATGGTGACGCCATCTTGTAATGTTCGGCTTTTGATGTCTAGCACTGTGTAGCTTTCACGTACGTAAAGGTCTTATTTTTTATTTATTTCATGATTGTATGAGAACCAAGATATTTCTTTATTTTAATTGATATTTCTGTATCAGATTTTGTGTCTGTAGTTTTGTATTTTCTTGTTCTTTCTTGACACGTCATAATTACCAGGCTATGAGAATAAAACACCTACAATATATATAAATATATATATATATATATATATATATATATATATATATATATATATATATATATATATGTATACATATATATATATAAATATATATATATAATATATATGTTCATTTATTAGTTCATTTATATAAATAATTATTTATTAATAATACATTAACAATAATTCATATACACATGTGTTTGATGCAATTCTACAATCATCATTATAGGAGAAGATAATCCCTGGCGGTTACACGGTCTGAACCTCAATACAAACGTCATATTTTGACTTAGTAGTAAGAGCGCATACCGATCTGCACACCGCACATTGCCTGGAAATGGGAGAGTAAAATGACGTATAAATGGCAAATTCGTCGGCCATCAAGCAAGTCGTCAAGAAGACTCAATAA
Organism: Sepiola atlantica; assembly: GCA_963556195.1. NCBI lineage: Eukaryota > Metazoa > Mollusca > Cephalopoda > Sepiida > Sepiolidae > Sepiola > Sepiola atlantica. The sequence continues at coordinate 36,690,825 of OY744523.1, read as the reverse complement.
AAAAGTTCAAGACTTACTAAAAACTAAACGAGCTTTGTGGAGAAAAAAATTCGAAAAATGACCCACAATTTTACATATGTTGTCTCTATTATTTCGTTGTGGTGCATCTTCTTTTTACGCAGTTACGCCATCATTAAATACCTATTGTTGCAACGCTTTAAACTAATTGTGTGTATACAAACCATGTGAGGGAAGATTTAGTTGTATGCATTTAATAGACGTCGAATTATATGTTATTCAATTAAAAAATAATTATTTTTAGATGATAAATTAATCATTTTTCAAGTGATGTTAAGTACTAAGTTACACGTGAATTACTTAATGTGATGTTCCTCTGTTACAGTTAAAATTATAAACATATCCCATCCCTCAAAAAGATGTTCTTAATAGGAAATACTTCCAAATTCATCTCAATTCCTTGTCTGCTTTGGTATGAAAAGATGGACTCTCTGTGAAACAAGTATACAAATATGTAACCAATAATGTTTGTATAAAAAAACATACTAAAGAGCAGCTCTACTTGTTATTGAGCATTTTTTATAAACACTACAGTGTCAACGGATTTACATCTACAGAAACTAATATAATAAATTCACTATATATATATATATATATATATATATATATATATATATATATATATTTATAAACTCCGTATGATATAATATTTCTTGGAATGTTATATCATACGGAGTTTCCACCAGCCCATCTTGATATAGGTATAACATAACATAGTAACATTGTGTAGATAAACAGATATATGTGTGTTTGTGAAAAAATACATATATATATATATATATATATATATATATATGTGGGGGGGGGGTGTAAGTATACATTGTATTAAGAGTGAAACTATTTAATTTGTTCCATCATTATATGTCTTATTTGCTCCAACTTGTGTCTATCCGTCACACCTCTGCATTGTATTGCCTTATAAGTATCACATTTCTATATACAAATAAACATTGCTTCAAGCAAAGTACATGAACTTTTTATATATATAAATATATATATATATATATTTATATATATATATATATATATATATATATATATATATATATATATATATATATATATATATATACTTATTAGCGCGGCATACGACATGAATTGAACTTCTTTTTAGTGCAACATAATTTCCAGAAACCTTTGTTGAAAAAGGAGATCTAATAGTTATGCTAAAAGAGAAATATTAACTTAATAGAGAATGAAATAACCAAACAAGACTCGATAAATTGGTTTGTTATTGCCGGCAATTGAAGATAGACGCAGTTATTTCAATAAAACGACAAAGCCATCTTTCCTTTCCAAGCAGTTAAATTCAAAGAATTTAGCGTAAATTGGAAAGTCTCCAAGGAAAATAATATCGACCAGGAACCGGGTGAACTGGTGCAAAAGAGGTAAAAACGGAACAACTGGCTATAACATAAGAAACATATACTTGTCTTTCGTTGGTTACAAATAAAAGTACTCTGGGTACTCCTTTATTTGTAGGTTAGTGTATAAAAATGGAAAGACGATTAAAACAGTGTTAACTTATACGTGATTTTCTTATATAGCGTATCTTCTTTCCTGGACTTGATTGGATAAGTACAGTCATAACGACAGTTGTAATTCTCCTATGTATCAATAACTTGGATACGATATAGAACAGCGACCCCATTGTTGCGGGGGGAAGATAAATGACTCAAACATGTTTCAGTTAAAGATATCGAATGTACATTATTCCAATTAAATATAAGAAACGCTAGATTTATATGAGTATATCTATTTAACTCCTATGTAAGACTTTAGACACAAGGCCAGGTTCTATTGTCAAAAGCAGTGCACGCTGACTTAATAAAACTTCCCGAGTAGCTACGTCGCTATTCCACTATAGAGGCGCATCAGGCGATTCGCAAGAAAAAAGCCCTTTATCAGAGAGAAGGTAAATCTTGGTAAGATGAACCTCCTTTGACTTAACAGAACCTCAGCAACAAAGCCACTGTTAAGTTCTGTTAAGTATAGATTAACTTATGTACCCTAATTCGAAAACTTAACTCTTACCAGTAAGTGCTTAGTGTTAAGGTTATTTTTGTTAGGAACCCCGTATCTTCAGAAAGACTGATGAGGTAGCATAAGTCAACTTGAGTGAATGTTATCGTTAAAGATGGGGATTTGATATTCCAGACTCTAAAGTCGTTCAGATTAGAATAAAACACCTTAGACTAATTTCCTATAAAAAAAACAACAACATTAAAGGGGTCGCTGAACATTACCTGAACTCTTACTATGAATGGCATTTCGTCTAATAAACTCATAACAGCAACTGCATGAATTTAAATGAAGGAGGTACATCATCATCATCATCATCATCATCATCATCATCATCATCATCATCATGATCATCATCATCATCATAATCATTATCATCATAAAGCATGCACCACTCTAAAGATCAACCTCAGTGAAACACATCTTATAATCGACGGAACCGACGGCTCGTATTCACCCTAAATATTTTTTGTAAAAAAATCAAGCCTACGACACATAGTTAAGTGTTGACCTTGAGATGAACTGCAATCACATATGAATACAAATCATCATCATCATCATCATCTGTGGTTGTAGCAGATCCAAATATAACATCTGTGAAGCAAAATCGCATGAACGACGGAACCTCAAAAATCGTATCTACTCTTAATTGTTTTCTAACGAGACGAATTTCTGTTAGAAGAAAATATCAATGTCATGGGTAAAGTAAAAGCCACATCGACTAAGTAGATGAACATCCTAAGAGTGTACAGAACAATACCTCTGCCTGACAACAACACAGCTACTGTCAGACTGTTTGCCATGGACGTATCCTCGACTAGTATGGAAGTTGTTTTTTTTTAAGTATAGATGAACTTATGTAGTTTAGTAAAATAATCCAGAATGATTTATATTTAACCGTTACCCTAATCCTGAACATAAGTCTTAAACGTAAAAGATTAGTGTAATTTGTATTGTCGGTCAGTTAGCCATTATTCTAAGCCGGTCTGATCTGGTAGCATCAATCAACTCGCTAGATATTCGAATTATGGTTATTCTTAAGGTTAGGGATGAAATGTGCGAGACTTTAAAGTCTTCCAGATAAGAATAATACACCTTAGACTATTTTAAGATGAACATGAACAACCTTAAGGCTATAGGTTACATTACCCGACCCCTAACATTAAATGACATTTCGTCTAACAAACTCATAGCAGTAACTGTCTAAATTTAGATGAAGGCTGAATATCCTCATCACAATCTTATACGTCTGCAAAGCTCGAATACACGGAACCTGAACGCTCGTTTTTACCCTAAAGATTATTGTACAAAATCAATCTTACGACACATAGTTAATTGTCAATTTAAAGATGAATTGTAATAATATATGAAGGCAAAGAAGCATCATCATCATCAGCAGCAGCAGCAGAATCATATGGTGGTAGCCGATCAAAAAGTAACCCCAGTCAAGCAAATCGTATAACCGACGGAACCTGAGAGGCTGTATCTATTATTATCAGTTTTGTAATAAAAAAATGTATGCTAGAAGAAAATATCAAGTTCATGGCGAAAAACAGTCATATCGACTTGAATTATGTATGTTTATGTTGTGAATTGACAGTCGGTGGTTGTCATATACATATGTGAGAAGATTGATTCACGACATTTATTTGTTATTTTCCAAATAATATATATAGAATCTCGTAACAGGTGAACTGATATTTTAAATCATACATTCAGATGAAGTTATATGTATCGTATCTATAACTTTTAAAGATGACTCTGGCTATCTTTTCACGTCATTTACAGAAAGTTGACATTAACAAATTGTGTGGTTTGTGAAGGGATTACAATTTTGTCTATATTGCATTACTTATTTATATTCTGGGAGTGTTGGACTCGTAGACCTTGTCAAGTCATCCATCTAAGAGAAGGAAAACTTTGACAATAGAACCTTGTTACCAACCATTTACGTCTAGACAGCAAACCGTTGGAGAGGGAGGTCCCTTTGGTCTTGATCGACAACCTTCCTAGAGCTGGAATCTCGAACAAAGTATCCGGTTTGCAAACCTGTAATTGCTTCAGGAGTAGATGGACTCTACCTATCGCCCGGCCTTCGCACTCCTTCCTTGTCTATTAGCCAAGCGTAGAGGTAAAAGCACTGAGACGCCTTTAAAGTAACCTGGTACTTGGCCTTGTTTCCTGACTAGGGCAATGAACACCGTCTCTCTTTCTCTCTATCCGGGCAACTTGGGGAAAGTGTTTTGTCACTAAGTCTTACATGACTAGTCTGGGTCTCTCTTGTTCCGACGGGTTGAGCGTACAGGTTAGAAAGCTTGTCTGGCTGCTGTTTCTTTAAAAAAAAGTAAGACTACAGCTTGATAGTGGGTCTGACCTTTCCATCATTAATGTACAGACATGGAAGAAGCTTGGGAGACCCACTATGATCAAATCACAAAAACGGCAAGAAGCGTCAATTGTGAAAAAATAACCTTCGAAGAGAATTATTGACGAATATTTCTTTCCAGAATAAGACCGTAAAAGCCAACATTTTTGTTATGCGAAAATCTAATAACCTTTTTGGAACTGATCTGATTGAAAAGTTTAGCCTATGGGATCTGCCTTAAAGCTCCTTTTGCCAAAAGGTTTAGGATTCGAATGTAGAGGCAGAAAAACTCAAGAGGGAATTAAAAGAAAATTTTCCAGACGTATTTTCAGGCGGTATTGGAAGGTGTACAAAACGGTAGCAAAGTTTGAAATTAAAACAAATGAACTACCTGTGTTCAGAAAGAAAAGAAATGTTCCATTCGCCGCTATAGAGCAAATAGACGGTGAATTAGAAAGACTCGAGAACATGGCTGTCATTTCAAAAGTTTATCACAGTGAGTGGACTTCACCTACAGTTTATGTTAAGAAAAAGAACAAAGAGATTCGGGTTTGTGCCGATTTTGCCACAGGCTTGAACAAGGCATTAAAAGATCACCATTACCCCATTCCAAGCCCTGAAGAAATATTCGCGAAACTGAGTGGAGGAAAATATTTTTCTAAAATCGATCTCAGCGACGCTTATCTACAAATTACTGTCGATGAAGAGTGTTCAAAACTGCTACGTATCAATACCCATAAGGGATTATACAAATTTAACCGACTTCCTTTTGGAGTAAACGTCGCCCCTGCGATTTTTCAACAAATTATGGACATAATGTAAAATGGGATGGATTTCGCAGTAGGGTACCTGGACGATGTGTTAATAAACAGCGTTAGCAAAGAACAACACAAGACTCATGTAAACAAAGTATTCAAAAAAATCCAGGATTATGGGTTTAAAATCAAAGATGAGAAATGTACTTTTTTCATGGAAAAAATAAAATACTTAGGACAAATGATCGATGAGCAAGGAAGAAGGCCAGACCCAGATAGGGCAATGGCGATACGGAACATGCTTGCTCCAGAAAATATTGCGTCTCTACAAAGCTTCTTAGGGTTGGCGAATTACTACAATGTGTTCGTACCAAACATGCATAAAGTAAGATCACCCTTAAACGAACTGTTAAAGAAGGACAAAAAATGGGTCTGGACGCAAGAGTGCGAAGAAGTGTTTCAGAAAATTTAAGATATCTTAACGTCTGACTTGTTTCTGGCACATTATAATCCCAGCGCGATATTGTAGTTGCAAGCGATGCCAGCAACTGTGGCATAGGAACATGCATATTGCACAAAATGGATGATGGAAAATTAAAACCCATAGCCCATGCATCCCGAACACTTCTACCAGCTGAAAAAAACTACTCTCAAATTGAGAAAGAGGCTCTAAGCATTATATTTGCGGTAAAGAAATTTCATCGTTTCCTGCACGGTAGACAATTTCTGTTACAAACAGACCACAAACCCTTATTAACGATTTTCGGATCGAAAAAGGGACTACCACAACACACTGCGAATAGACTCCAAAGATGGGGTACCATTCTTCTTAATTACAATTTTCAAATGGAGTATGTACCATCTAATAAATTTGGTCATGCAGACGGGTTATCAAGGTTGATACCTAAGCAGACAGAACCATTGGAGGGTATGGTGATAGCAGCCATTCAAGCGGAAGCTGAAGTAAAAAATACGTTAGGTGACACAATAAGAGAACTTCCAGTAACGCTTGATGAAATTAAGAGTAAGGCAGAGGTGGATGAATTCATCATAAGCACGAAAGAAAAAACAACAAAAACGGTATTAATCCCCAGAGGGCATATTTTCAAAGGGGGTGTTACACCGGCCGTTCTTACACAGGAGAAACTACACCGGTTGTCACTATAAATAGTGCGAGTAACCAGAAGACAAAGCACAGTCTTGTAACAGTCTAGCCAAGAGCTAGTCAGTTTCTTACTTTGTTAATACACTTGTTAAACCACCCCTCGACTTGACTTTATTTAGTTATTATTTACTGTGGAACAACTTCACAACAATCCACCAACAGTGTAAAACATTATTAATGATTCAAGTCTTGTAACTAAAGGGAAACAATAGGTTTGTTCTCCTAGTGTCCTAAAAATTATAGCCCGAGAGAAATGAAAGTAATTCATTATTTTCGCAAGTATATGTCATTACTTTCTACAGAGTATTGTAGAAAACAACAAAAGTCGGGTGTTCCCAGTCTAAATTTATGCATATGCAATGCTTACACCATTCTATATATTACTTATTACATGTTTATTTGCACCCCCTGATTTTTTTAGCAATGGTTGTTTACATTTGTTTACCCCTATGCTTAAAAGATGTCTGAAGTTACATTATTAGTGCGTGCTACAAATCAAACAACACATGTGATCCACAGTGTTTTACATATAAAAACAACCTATTTATTTTAAAAAAATGAGGTTCAAACGGAGAGACTGAAAACGTGTTTTAAATATGCTTCAAAATACACCAACACATAAATTTTGGCTATTGAATTAAATATATTTTTAATTGTTGTAAATATAAAAAATGTAAGAAATATTTTCGTTTAAATGATCTAAATGTTGGCGAAAGTTTTGTTAAAATATAATATCCTACACACCCTTTGTCCTGTGTGTGCTCTTGCTTCGGACATTAGTAATGCTTTATTCTAAAGTCTGTCTTTACATACTTGTACACTCTATTTAAAAACAAAAACGTGTCCTTCTTTATATTATCATATATTTTGCTCCACTCGAATAGACACTTTCTATATTGTTAATCTTTATTTCTAAAATACAACAACCTGAAGTAGAATTCCTCCTGCAAAATTATTTCCAGTGTTGATTAAAACGTCACAAAATTGTAAAAATAAGATATTTTTTCAAATGTGATGAAAATTATTATCTGACAACATTTCCAAGTGAGAAATAAACAATATAGTTTGCAAATTATATAAGTATGCAGATCTCTCGGAATGGACAGATGTCAAAAAGCATATAATTAAGTGGTATGTTGTGAGTGGTTAGACCTGTAAACGATGTATTGATCAACAATAAAATATATTTATGATATAAATACAACTAAAAAAAAATTACGTATTTAAGTGTCTGTCGATAAGCGAACGGCCATTGAATATTTCCCATTGTCTGCTGGTCCGAAATGCATGGACAAATAACCGCCTTCCAAAATGCTGTTTTGATTCAAATAGATAACTGAAGGGCAATGAGTTACTCCCCTTTAAACACTACTTTTCTTTGATTGAACTATGTTACATCTAACATACACATTGCAATTCTCGAACACCTCTTATAAGCAAGTCGTTTGATTCCGCACAAAATGTAAGATTAAGTATTTCAATTGAATATAATATTCATGTGTCGTGTTTCAAGGGAGGACATCTCAAACATAATTACCTAAAAATAGAAACGTTCTCATGTTTAGGGTCAACTGTAAACTGATGAGGTCCCTAGTTGCTAAGGTTTCGTTTTTGCCCAGCTCATGTAAATGTAATTGTACAGATTTTTTAGTATGGATACACTTGCGACGAAAATTATTGACATGTTTAATTTGTATTAATTTCGAGAGTACTCTTTCTTTATTTGATAATTATTTAAATAAAGACATTTTCCAGATTATTGTAAATCTTGAAGAGTATTGTCTCTTCGGAACAACATTTTGAATATCAATTCCAACCAAGTAACCGCAAATTGTGTATAAATCATTAGCGAAGCGTTGGATGTGTACGTGCCTAGATAAAATTCATACAAAAATTAGTAATTTTCAAGATATGAAGAAAAGCTTACCCATGATGAATCCTTTAGAGTCTCGTCTCTGGGACACAATGTTGAAACTCTATGTGTATCAGTTTGTTCCCGTATTGCAAATCACCAAGTTGTGTGCAAGTTATTGAAGATTTATTTGTGCGAATAAATGTGCCACAAGAAAGACAAGAAAACTAATAATTATAGTTTGAAATAGCTATGAGAAAACAAAGTAAATAAAAAAGACGCACTTGATATATAAGTAAACAATTTTAAAACAATAGCGATTAAAAATAAAAAAAATAAATGAGATTAATAAATGGTTGGCAAAACTTGTTGGACAGTTGATATAAAGCATTTCACGTCACAGTTTTACTGCGGTAGGGATTCACTATCGCCTGTCAGATTAGAAAGGAGAAATGCAATTAGCTTATTGTACGATGGTGGCTAAAACATCAACTACAGTCATGAAAAACAAAAAAAGGACAAATACATGGTCCGATGGCGGTCAGACTAGACATGATTACATTAGGAACTTACATGTAGGTTGAATGACAACAACCAGAGAAACTTTAATCCTCATGGCTGCAGCAAATGAAATAAGAATTGGCAAGTCCGATTGTATACGTAGACATGTCCTAGTTGCTTGTTCTCTGATAAAAGTTGCAGAAGATCATATCTCATTCACCTCTCTCTCTCTCTCGCTCTCTCTCTCTCTCTCTCTCTCTATATATATATATATATATATATATATATATATATATAGAGAGAGAGAGAGAGAGAGAGAGAGAGTGAAATCATGAACAATATTCATATATATAAATATATATATATATATATATATATATATATATATATATATATATAATCGGTTGAAGCTCAATGTGTTTACCATGTGTAAATCCCGTATATATACACTAGTCAAACTGAATACAGCGGAACAACCTGCCTCTCTCTCTCTTTCTCTCTCTCTCTCTCGCTTTCTATATATACATATATATATATATATATATATATATATATATATATATATATATATATATGTATATATATTTATATATATTAGAATGGAGTTTATGTATCTGTATGTCTGTCTGTCTGAAGCCTAAACTCCATCAGAGTATTATCACTATTTATTAAGTCCTCCAGCTTCATTATATACTATTAAAAAAAACCGCCACAGACACTATGCGCATTTCGCAATTGACATAATCAATTGCTTTGGAACTTCTAATAAATTAGTATTCGCAAATATACACTCATGATTATTCTCTTCAGATTTCAACATGTATTTACATTATTTTACTCGCTAATAATTTTACTTATGAATTATAATTATTCTTTCATTATTTATTTATAAAATGAGTTACGTAGTTATTTCCTCTACGGGCAACTGATTGAACAGCGTACCTCCCTCTGAACGGGCTCGTTCCTCAACGTCCAACTGATTAAACAGCGTACCTCCCTCTGAACGGGCGCGTAAATACTTTACTGATTTATTTTATTAAAACGTTCTAAGTTTATTTATTTTCTTAATCTTATTAGCCATTATGTTTTAAAACACCAATTTATTGAATCAAATTGTTAAATTAAAATTATAATTGATAAACACACACACATTATACAGAATTTAGGTTAACTAAACTTTTTTTCTTCCGAAAGGTATCGCGGGTCATGCAGTAAAAAAGTACAGATTTTTTATTAATAATTTTCAGATACACCTTTTCTTCCAGTTTGAAAATTAGTGTTCGCTCTATTTAGTTTTTTAAATTGTTGATTTTAACAAATGTATTGAATGATTTAACAATTATAATTTAATAAAACACACACACAGATTATAATGAATTTAGTGTTTTATCAACAAAAAAAGAACACATTGTACTGGAAAACTACAAAACTGATTTTAAAATAAAGTCTGCTGTATTTTGTTTTTTTTAATTGTTGATTTAAATTTACGAACACCTTTTTTCCGCTTTCAAAAACATGAAATATTTCTTATTATATCCTGACGTGGATTTGCCGCAAGACGATTGAGTGTGTAGCAGTTACCTCTTTATTTCAAACATAACTGCACCGGTCGGCCGTTAGGTGTCGCTTTTTCACAGACAGGTGGCGCTGAAAAGCGACACCAGAGTAAGCTGCCCTTCTGATTATAAAAACCGGTGTAAACGAAAAAGCACTCCTTCTCTATTCAATTCGCCTCGCTGAACGACGCTAAGACACCAGCGCTCCGTCAACATGTGTTCAACAACGGTAAGAGTTCTCAACTCATTTTCTTTTTATACGGTTTTACAAGGAGTTTCCCACGCCGGACTTATTTCTTCACATACTCTTTCAAGAACTGTTTTCTATCGACACACATACATACACCACACACGTCATCATCCCCCCATACACACGTTCAATAAACCTTATTTGGACTACCTGTTTTTGTTTGTTAATTATTACTCTGTGTTTGCATGTAACAATTGCTTGATTTTATGAGCTCGCTTATAGTCGGGAACACGTCTCGATTCTAACAAGTGTACAGAAAAGCGAGCAGACGATAACTTTGGGGGACACCTTTTACTGGGCAAGTAAATAACTGTTTTTAGAATAGTATTCGCTGTATTTTTTTATTTTAGGTACACTTTTCTTTTTTCTCTTTGAAAAACTAAAACTATTATTATTTTGTAAATTCTTCTGTGGATTTGACGCAAACGATTGGGTGGAAAGAAAAGCGAGTAGACGATAACAATGCAAACTTAATTTTTCTTTTTATTAATATTGTTATTTATCATGTGCAATATATTATTTTCATTAATTGTAATGATAAAAAGCTCTACCCAAATTACAAACTAGCGTCATTTCTGACGCGGCAGCCTAGCAAAAATATACGATCGGAGTGAGCATATATTTGCTAGTATATCTAAAAGAGTAAAGCTACTAACATTTGTAAAAAGATTATTCAACATTTATTTATTATTTTGTGATTTTATGATTTCATAACCCGTTTCAAGCGTGGTGCGCTCTCATCAGATATGTAAATCTATTTGAATAAATGTCAATATATTTATATATATATATATATATATATATATATATATATATATGTATATATATATATATATATATATATATATATATATATATATAAAGAGGGAGAGAGAGGGGAAGGGAGATACACAGACTGTACCGCTGTATGCAGTTTGGCTAGTGTATATACACTGGATGGACATTCTACCAACAGTTGTTTAATAATTAATATATCGTCGAACGACAACACCCATAAGTTTAATCTGTTACTCCAATAACACTTGCAGAATATTCTAGAATCAATATAATGTGTTGGGTGTAAATCAAATTGGAATAAGGATTCTAGACACACGATTAAGTATCATTATATCTTAATATTATATTCGTAAGAATACATAAAATAGTGTAAAACTGGTCCGTTCGTTGAAATATTATTACCTCTACTGGAACGCGTATTCAACAAATGTATATATATATATATATATATATATGTATATATATATGTATATATATATATATATATATATTGAGATATATTTAGCTATATATATATATATATATATATATATATATGTATATATATATATATATGTATATATATATATACATATATTGATATATACATTTTGTTACCTCTACTGGAACGCGTATTCAACAAATGTATATATATATATATATATATATATATATATATATATATATATTGAACTGGTCCCGTTCCTCTCCAAACTCTACAATAAGTGTCTAGCTGAATCTTGCTTCCCGATAGCTGGAAATTTGCCTCTGTGGTACCAGTCTACAAGAATTCTGGGAATAGAACCTGTCCCTAGAATTATCGTCCAGTCAGTCTATTGCCGATCTTTGCAAAAATATTTGAATCCTTAATCAATCTAGCGATACTATGGCACTTAGTTAATGCTAAACCTTTTTCTGACCGCCAGTATGTATTTAGACAACCACGATTTACTGCAGACATCCTTACTGTCATCTCTGTACGCATGTATCATACACTCGACAAGGCAGGAGAAGCTAGGGCAGTAGCGCTTGATATATCCAAGGCCTTCGACAAGGTATAGCATAAAGGGCTCCTCCTGAAAATACGCTCATACGGTATTACTGGGCAATTACTTAATACAATTAGATCATTCCTAGACAAAAGAAAAATCCAGGTTGTCCTCGATGGCCGTTCATCTAAGCAACATGACATAAATCCTGGTGTACCCCAGGGATCTATCCTTGGACCCTTGTTGTTCCTATCTATATAAACCATCTCCCTGATGGCATAGAGTATGAGATTGGTTTATTTGCTGATGACACCACCCTTTACTCTCGCCATGTTGGCAAAACCGACGCAATCATATCCGAGGCAATGGCTGAATCTTTGGAAAGTGACCTCTAGGCTGTAGTGGATTGGTGTCATAAATGGTTGGTAACTTTTAATGCCGCGAAGACAAAGCTCCTTTCCTTCAATAACTACAAGGAACCTTTTCAACCACCGATTGTCATGGCAAATAACACCCTACCTGAGAGTTCATCATTCAAACTCCTCGGCCTAACCTTCACAGGTAACATGAATTGGAACAAATACATTGAGGACATTGCCAAGGCTGCCACAAAGAAGGTTGGCTCCCTCTACCGTGCTAGTAAACTCCTCTCACCTGACATTATCCTGTATCTCTACAAAGCCACCATCCGCCCATGCATGGAGTATTGTTGTCACATCTGGGCTGGTGCATCATCTACCAGACTCTCCCTTCTTGACAAGGTCCGAAAAAGAATCGCCAACCTAATAGGTCCCTCACTGTCAACCAAGCTCCAGCCTCTGTCCCATCGCCACAATATAGCATCCGTGTGCTTGTTTTACAAATACTTCAATGGATTATGCTCCGATGAATTAGCTACTTTGGTGCCCCCTCGACGTAAATTCACTAGACTGACTCGACAATCAACTTAATCTCATTCATTCACTGTGGAGGTCCCCAGATGTCGGAGAGCCTTCTACTCAAATAGCTTCTTTCCTCGTACTGATGGTCTCTAGAACACCCTCCCTGCACCCTGTTTCCCCAACAGTACAGGCATGCAGAAATTTACAACCAACGTAAACAGACATCTCGCTGCGCAGATCCCAATCTAGGTTGACCGCTCCGCCCCCTACCTTCTTCCCTTTTCTTTTTCTCAGAAGCCCCGTACATCTACAGTGACGGCCTCCCTGTTTTGGGGTTAACTATGTTAAATATATATATATATATATATATATAAATGTTGTATTCTTTAACTTATTATATATAGGGTAAGCGAGAGAGAGAGAGAGAGAGACAGGGAAAAAGAAAAGATAGATAGATAGATAGATAGATAGATAGATAAATAGATAGATAGATAGATAGATAGATAGATAGATAGATAGATAGATAGATAGGATTACATTAGCATATGTGCATTTCAAAGACTGATAATATTTTTTGGCAATTTTATATTTCAACCGAAAGTCGCAACTTCATCAGACCTACTAGAATTAATAAGACAGCAGCACAGCGTTAAAATTAGGCATTAATGCAAAAACGACTACGAATCGTTAAAGTTGTTTATTGACTCCCTCTATTATATTTGCTACGTAATTCATAATGAGGTCTTCACGTGGATGTACTGCTAAATAAGAACGCGGGGATCATCCTATATCTATTTCAATGAGATGCAATCATACTTATCGTATATATATATATATATATATATATATATATATATATATATATAATTACATAAACAATATTATTGCCTACGCGAATCAACCAACGTTCCGATGCACTAACATATTTTCAAAGACGGTATTAAAATTAAAAGTGAAAACGCACGCATTAGTAAAAAAACAGATGTTAATAAAAGAAAAAAGTAGATTTTAATCCGATCCAAGTTCATATCGGCCAAAACCTAGGCCATAGTCCGCTGACCTTTCTAACCTGCACGAATGAGCGACTACCATCTTTCCACACGTGAGACAGAACATTAACATTAATGTGTAAGATAAGGAAAAGGGAGAAGACAAAACAAATAAGTAAATAAATATATAAATGTATATATATATACGTATATATATATATATATATATATATATATATATATATATATATATATATATATGTATATGTATATATATATATATATATATATATATATATATATAGTGTTAAATTATATTACAAAAGAAATCAATAAAGTTCTCGATCACAGAATATTGAGAGCTGATACAAATTATTTGTTTGAAAACTATGTTACATATTTCAGAATCGTACTGCGGTTTAATCTAGATGGACTGACTTTTAAAATTAAAAAAAATGTCCATACCCAAAGTGAATCGCCAGCCTACTGAAACGAGATAATAAAAAAAACACAATGAAAGATTGCGTTTTTGTTCATCGTTAAAAATAACTGAAGTGTATCCATGGAAAAATATATTGGTTCGGATTCATTGAGTTTTATGTTATTTATTATTCACAGTTATGTGTTTTAAAAAAGGTTTTTATTTTTTTCTATTAAGATTTTATTTATTTATTTGTTTGTAATATCGTATTTTATTATTTTAGGGTATTGAGAAATAAAAACAGCGGAGGGATTGATTTCATTGTTTAAAATGGTGTATTACTGAAGTGTCGTTTTCAAAAAATTACCGGGGTCAATTTTATGTGGGTGATGTGATTCATTGACTATTATTTTATTTATTATTTATTTTTATGTTTTAAAGGGTTTTATTTTATTCAGTGTTTTATTTACTATTCATGTATTTTTAGTTTTGTATTTTAAAGATCATCCCGGAAAGTAAAACGAAAACAGAGGTGGATAACGTCTGAATTCATCGTTTAAAACGGTGCATTGTTGACGTGCCACTTTTAAAGGAAGTATTGGATCAGGGTTAAATATAATATATGGGTCTTAATCGTAATTACATTTTATTAAAATTAGTTTTATTATTATAGATGGGTGTTTTACTGCTTCAAAGGAGTGTTTAATTTTAGGGATAATTCGGAACAAAGATCGGACAGATCACGGAAGCGCCCGAGATCTGGCGAGACGAGACGATACGAAAACGAGGCTTAATCTGCTAAGCAGTTAATGGAAGACTCTCAAAGAAAAAAATACATACATAAAAAGCCAAAAAAACCGAACCAACCGTAGTTGAAGAACTACACATAAATTTGATGGGTCAAATGAACTACTGCCAATTAAATCTGTAGATGTAAATATATTTTAAGTATAACACAAAGAAAGTAATGAAAATGTTATGCTTTGAATTAGTCGTTCCGGAAATTCGACGACCTGACACAGCTGATACTAATTCATTGTTGGTACAATAGAACCCGATTATTGTTTCCTTCCAAATATTGTCGGCTGCAACGTGATTGGTTAATACTTCGTCAGCTCTCGGGCGCTTCTTAGATGTGTCCAATCGTTGCCGACGCGAAGTCACGGAAATCTGGCGCGTCAGCTATAAGAGTACCCGAAAGTGCTATATAGTAATGAAAAAGTGCTCAGTATCCTATATAGTACAGGAGTGTTTAAACGCAACATTGCCTGGGAAAAACAACTTCTTTGTTGTTTGTTATTATGTAGTATGCTAGACAAAGTGCATGATATTGCCCCTGTAGTCATAACAATAATAATACAGTATCATATCTGGTAAGTAGTATAATTTAGGCAATCTAAAGAGATCAATATCCTGAATAGAGCAAGTATAGGTAAAGGCCGCGTTGAACAGGAAAAACAAAATAACTTTGTTATACTAGTTAATACAAGAAAATCTTTTCAGCGTTGCCTGGGATCATAATAGTAACATTGAAATATTCAATATCGGAAGTTCTATATAGTAATTAGAAACTGATCAGTACCCTAGATAGAACAGGTTCGTTGTCCGGGTGAAATAACTTATTTGTCTTTTGTTATTATTTTGTATACTAGACATAGTGGTAATACAGTCTACAATCTGGTCAATCTAAACAGGTGGATATCCTAGAAATAGCAGGCTTGTTCAAAAGCGTCGTTGGCAAGAGAAACCAATGGAAATCTGTTCGGAATGTTGACTTTTCTAACAGTATGTATCTTCTTAGTGTTAAAAGGAGGGGTGGAAAAATTAAGAATTGATTGGGACCTCTTGTTCTACTCGGTGTTGTCTGGGATAAAAAATGTAATATTACACTATTACTGTTGGTAACTGGTATATATTTCCTCTGTTCGAACTATTATTTTATCAACATCATTTACATTCATATTATTGGGTAATAACGTTGGAAGGGAAAGAAATTAAGAATAAACACGAATCATTTTTCTAATTGGCGCTGTCCGGGATCAATACATATTATTAATATTTATTCTCTTCATATTTTGATTTTAACTGTGCGTTTGACAATGCTGTGAAAGCATTCTTACTAAAATGACAGTAGTATATTCCGTAAGTGAGTGTATGTACAACTGTCATTTTTTATACTCGGTGTTTTTCTGGGCAAATACAATTGTAATTATTAATATCATTTCTCTATTCAGACTTTGATTTTAACCATACTTTTGACAGTGCCGTGAAGGCCCCTGATAAACATTACAGTATTATACTTTGTAAGTGAGGTCGGGTAATAAACAACGTCTACACAGCGTTGTGTGCGCAATAAAATTGTTATTATTAACAATACTGTATTATATTTGATGTGTGGAGTGTAAAATAATATTTTGTTCTATTTGGATTTATCCGGAGCAATAAGTGTAAATTTCAGTATCAAATCTTTGGACTAGTTTCATTATCAACATAATTTCTCTTAAATCGAGTGGGAAGGACGGAATTAACCGTCATCAAGAACTGCACTGTGTGATGTTAATTTTAAAAGGAGTGACTCTAGTAAATAACTTACATTATTATTTTTCAACACATTAAAACAGGAGAGAGAAGGGGACTGGGCGGAGGAGAAAATACGTGCGGAAAATGAAGGGGTGGTAAATAGATACCCAGAGACGAGTAGTAGTA
>OY744523.1:36651099-36668599 GCA_963556195.1 Sepiola atlantica | reverse complement strand
GTTCTCACACGAGTCATTATCAATAATAGCTCACTAATAATAAGAGGTGTTCCATGGAGTCTGGTTGACAACAACCATCCTCACATTTCGAGTACTTTCCGCTTCTCTCGATAACCGTTGCAACGCTCTTTGCTTTGGCGCGACATCTTTTTTACCATTAGTTTATCGCCAATTATTATTTTTATTATCATGCTTATTATTAAGAGTTTTCATACAAGTCAGTATACGAATTGACCATTGGCAATACCATGCGTTCTTCTCTGGAGTCTGAATAACAGCAGGTCACTCTCGACTTCAACTTCTCTTCGCCTCTTTCGGAAATTATAATAGACTAGCAAGGCTACCCGGCGTTGCCAAGGGTAAAAGTGTAACATTTTTATATTAAAACTTCTAACTTTTTATCTCTCTCTATCTTTCTCTTTATCTATATATCTTCCCTCTCCATCTCCCCACATCCTCTTTCCGATTTGCCTAACCCATTTGTCTCTATATCTCTGGGCATACACACATATACACACAGACAACTCTCCTTTATATAGATTCCTTAGAGAATAAATCAGCATTAAAGGAAGAAATTCCTTGAGAAAATATAAGACTTACTCCTCATTAGTGCATATAATTGCTGAAAAATCTACCCCCTAACGAAATCTGCGCAACATTAAGGGCGTAGAATGAATATCTTTTTCTAAACTTTAGATTATCATTCTTCGGAACAACGCTGATGAAGAATATACCCAATTTGTGTTGGTTGGTTTTGAATGTTTATGTTAGCTTGACATCCACACATACGCGCATTCCCACACAGGCAATATATACTTTACTAGCAGGAATACTCGGCGTTGCCCGAAGTCAAAAAAAGGATATAGAACTTAAATAGAGGGTGTAACATCTTTATTTAACACTTGTATCTCCCTCTCTCTCTAGTCGTCTCTTTTTCATTCTCTCTTTCTTTCTTCGCCATTTTCCGTAACTGTTCTGAACCCTCTCTTCTTCCTCCGCCTAGCCCATCCTCTCTTCTGTTTAAGTAAGCTAAAAAAGGAATAATATTGGAAATTGTTTCCGTATTGTTTTAATGTAAATTTGTAATCTTACATCTATTGACTATGGGGAGAAATCCTAAACGTCGGTAATTCTGTTTCCCACACCAGCTTTCAGAATAATATAAAGAGAAATGATGTTGATACAAAAAATTGTCCAAAAAGATTTAAATGTAATACTGTAATTTCAATGTATTGCTCTGGAAGACTCCAAGTAGAACAAACAAGTATGTAACCTCCTTCCTCTTCTCTCTAACAAAATATAATACATTAATGTTAACGCTGAGTAGAACAACCGGTTCTGCTGCACCCGCTTCACTTACCAAGTATTATAATGTAATGTTATTAAGGAGGTCTTTACAGAACTGTCAAAATACCGTTAAAATCAAAGTATGAATTGAAATTATGTAGATAACGAATACACATGAAATGAAAAAGATTAGTTGTACTTGTTTACAGAAAGAAGTCTTTTGCAATAAATCGTGCATGGTGTTTATCAAAATTAAATCGTACAACAGGCGTCTTCAATAACTTGGTATGAATCCTAAATAGGGTATATTTTCGTTCTAGAATCAGCATTTGACAATATCCGCCCAGAATATCTGATCTGTCACGGCATTACCGCGGAATAGGTTCACCTGGCCCTAAATATATTTGCAGCGTCGGATTCATTGGCGCGTCAAGATACAAGAATCCGCGACCATAGTTTCCATCCATATGTGTAACAGACGGCTGCTTCCGATCCACTAAAGCTATTGAAGTAAGCACACGAGAGCAGATAGTATTCCTAAATGATAACTTATTAGATACGTACTAATGTCAATATCTCCTAACTTTAGTGATCTTACGAAAATTACGTGTTACCGTGTGTTATTCTTAAAGATTCCGGTCGAGATCAATACGCCCAGGAATATAATTGGTCATCGTGGAACTAGATAATCTCACTAAAGCAGCTTTACGCAAAGAAAGAGAAATCCTAATATTAATAACTACTCTTTCACTCTCTTCTTCTTGACGCTACTTCAACCCAATGTGGTTAATTATTATTCAGTGTTAGTATTACTATTTATGAGTCCACATAACAGCTATGATGCTAATAAACATAACTTGAAAATGGAACTCCTTTAAAATATCATTCGAAAATGAATTATTTCTAATATTCATCAAAATAACTCGTTTACAATTGCTATACCGAATGACTCATTATTAATATCGGACAGAGTAAATCATTAAAACAACTACAAGAATAAATCGTCTACAACTTTAATCTATGATGAGTTGTTTACAAAATCCATGCATAGCGAATTTCTACGTCTAGTTATGACTAACATTATTCAAATAGTTAAATACGCTCGTTTACCCATGCTTCTAGAATTAATAATTTACAATCGCCATTAATAATGAATCGTTTAAAATAGTCATTTCGAATGTAACGTTTACGATGTAATATTAAATGCGTTTAACTACCCCCATTCTACTCATCCCAACCATAGCTGAAATAAACCGCATCGTTCAAATTTATTGCAGCATGTAGTTAAGCATTGATGATCAAAGTTTGTTTAACTTTCTCTCTATTTCTCTCTTTGTGTCTTTGTATGTCTATATGTATGTATCTGTCTCTCTCTTCAGACCGTTAGAACGTTATGCAGTAGGCGGTGTTTTGCTACTTTTTGCATGATACATTGAAGTATTTGTAAAACAAGCACAAGGATGCGACATTTCGGCGATGGGGCATGGACTGGAGCTTGTTTGAAAGTGAGAGACATATTAGGTTGGTGACTCTTTTTTTGGAGGGAGAGACTAGTAGACGATGCAGACATAACGTGGTTTTCTGACCCAAAAGTATATTACCATCGGACGATGAAGAAAAAGAAGAAGAAATAGAAAAACAATTCTTGAAAGCTAAGATTAAAATATTTTTTTTTTATTTTAACACTATACATTGTTATATTTTTTTCAAGAAAAAATATAATACTATTACGAAACAATGGTTTCAAAATATGTCTAAATACCCTTTGTAATAAAAATATGTATACATATAAATATATATACATATATGCATATATATATAAAGATATATAAATATATACATATATATATAAATAAATACATACATACTTGTATTTAGATATTTATATATATATATATATATATATATATATCCTTCTTTTCCTCTATGTATCTACCTTCCTATCACTTTTCCCTTCATTATATGCCTCTCTTTCCACCTTATTTTTTTATTTTTTATTTATTTATTTATTTATTTGTCCTGTTTGTTTCAGATTTTAGATTTTAGATTTTTGAGATTTTTGAGATTTTTTGTTTTTTTGTTTTTTGTTTTTAGATTTTTTAGATTTTGAATTTTGAATTTTTAACGGACCCAATTCTTGAGATGTTAAATTTATTTTCTTCTTCTTCTCTTTCTTTATCTCTCCATTTCATTCTCTCCAAATATGATTTGAGGTTAAGATCGGATTCTAAGTCTGCCTTATGAGATCTCAGTTTATAGTAACTGTTGATCGATAACATCGACATGCCAGTGTCGCAGATTTTGTACATGTCTGTGTAAATAAAATGATCATATATAAAGCACTATTTTGATATTGAGCACTTTTTATAAATCCGGTTAAAATTCTCTGGATTATCACCCTGTGGAAATTTTTTACCTGGATTATTACTATTATATATATATATATATATATATATATATATATATATATATATATATATATAACATAGAAATATATCAAGAGATACATCGAAATGTGTGTGTTTTATTTCTGATAGAATTACCCGGTCTTAATATCTACGGGAATGTAACACAAACGTTACTATATCGTTAACTGACCATCAGGAACATTTTATAAAACTAAAAAACAAATTAAATGAATAAAAATATACATAACTAGCAGGGATACCCGGTCTTGCACGGGGTCATAAAAACACATGGTAAAAGAAAAAATGTGTAATATCTTTATATTCAAACTTCTATTTATATCCCTCTCTCTATAGTCGCTTCTTTAATTTGCCCCTTTTCTCTTCCCTGGTCGCTCCATTTGATCGCCCCTTTCTCCCCGTTGCCACCTTCTTCCCGTTGCATTAGGCAAAAGCTGGTCATTTTTCTATCAAGAGAACAACCTCTGTCTGTCCCTACTATATACGTACTAATCTCCGCCCCGTTGCGCATACTATAATCGTACCTATCACCGCCTCGATGTGCATACTATATACGCCCCTATAAATCACCCCGGTGCGCATACTATATACAGACCTATCGCCATTCCTGTGTGCGTACTATATACATATTTATCCCGCCCTGGTGCGCATACTATATACGTACCCATCGACGTCGCGGTGCGCATATTATATATGTACCATTTCACTGTCCCGGTGCGCATACTATATATGTACCATTTCGCTGCACCGGTGCGCATATTCTATACGTACCTACCGCTGTCCCGGTGCGCATACTATATACGTACCTATCGCTGCCCCGGTGCGCATACTATATGCGTACCTATCCGCGTCCCGGTACGCAAGTATATACATACTTATCGCTGCCCCGGTGCGCATACTTTATATGTACCTATTGCTGCCCCGGTGCGCTTACTATATCGTACCTGTCGCTGTGCCCTGTGCGCATACTATATACATATTAATTTCTGCCCCGGTGCGCATTCTATATACGTACTTGTCCTGTCAAAGTACAAACATCAAGTTCATCCATGTAGCGTAACTATCATGAAAAATAACTCATATTAAAGCTCCCCCGTTGTATCAAAGAACCCATATGGTACATTTTTGCCTCTGTTCAGGAAGAAAAAGAAGATAAAGAAGAAGAAGAAGAAGAAGTAAACGCTTTCGATAGGAGCGCAATACTGCACAAGCCTTTCAAAAAAGTATTCCATAGGCGCGGTATACTGCATAAGCTTTCGGTCGCATATTATTGCTAATTAGAAGCAGAACAGATGCTACCTTACCTCCACCCCTTTCACAAAGAATGAGGTAATGAATGGGAAGATGGTATCATGGCAACATAACGGATGCTACACTAACCATACACCTTTCAAAATAGAGGATGGAATGCCTGAGAGGATGACAACAGAATAGATACTACACTAACTCTACACCTCTCAAAAGAAGAGGGGTAATGTCTGGAAAATGGTATCATGACAATAGAACAGATACTACACTACCTCTACACTTCGACGGATAATTACCTGACGCGTCCAGATCTGGATGTATTTATATCCGGCGCCCTGTTTAAAATGACCCCACAAAATGACAAAAGATCTGAAAAAGAAACAGATATAAAACAAAAAACATGAAAAACACAAAGAATTGGCGACAAATAGCAAAAAGAATAAAACCTAGCTAAAAACATGAAAAACAATATAAAACCCCAAAAAGTATGAACAAAACTGTTACACCGGCCGTTCTTACACAGGAGAAACAACACCGGTTGTCACTATAAATAGGGGGAGTCACCAGAGACACTGAAGACAAAGCACAGTCGTGTAACTGTCTAGCCAAGAGCTAGTCACGTTCTTACTTTGTTAATACACTTGTTAAACCAACCCTCGACTTGACTTCCTTTATTTATTATTTATTGTGGAACAACTTCACAACAAAAACATAAATATTAGCGCAATAAAGCAACACAATAAAATGGACAAAAACATTGAAAAACAAATGAAAAACAAAAAAACATGAAACAACATCTAAATTGGAGCAAAAACAAAAACAAAAAATTGACAAAGAACATGAAAAAAACACAAACAAAAGAACAAAAAACATCAAAAACATCAAAATTGGCGCAAATGAGTGAACAAATAATACTGACACTAAACATTAAAAAACATAAAAGAACAAAAAAAGCCATCTCAAAAGATAAAATTTGCGAAACATAGCAAATGAAAAAAAAATGTCCAATAACAGGATAAATAATAAACTTCTTTCACCACATCCGTCACAAAAATTGTGGTTCAGCCACGACAACCATATTAAAAATATCAATATTTTGTGAGAAAAAAATGTTACCCCCCCCAAAAAAAAATGTACTCTCTCCCACCAAAAGAAGTATTTTTAGTTAAAATAAAAATAAAATTTCCGCCGTCCGCCCTTTTTTCTTTACTCACCCCACTCCCCCCGAAAAATGTTACTCTCCCCACCCCAACGAAATATTTTTAGTTAAAAAAAATCTCCCACCCTCTATTTTTTGTTGTTACTTTTCCCACCCCACTCCAATTTGTATTACTCTTCTCCACCAAAAGAAATATTTTAAATTAAAAAAAAACATTCCCCCAATTTTGTAATACTCTCCACCTCACCCCCAAAAAGTTGTTTTTACTTTTTCCCACCCAAAGAAATGTTTTTAGTTTAAATAAAAATAGACATTCTCGCCACCCCCTAAATTTGTTTTTCTACTCTCCACCCTGCCCCCCAAAACACTTTTTTTTAACTATCCCCATCAAAGAAATACTCTTAGTTAAAAAAATAAAAAATCACCGACTACCCAAGAAAAATATTTTTACTCTCCATCCCCCCTAAAAAAAAATAAAATTACACTCCCCCACAAAAGAAATATGTTTAGTTCAAAAAAATTCCCCGACCCCTCATAATATTTTTAACTCACTACATCCCCTATAGTTTTTACTCTCTCCCATCCAAAGAAATATTTTTTGTAAAAAAAAAGAAGTTTCCATTACCACCCCCCAATTTTTTAAAAAAACTTTTCCTCGCCCAAATAAATATTTTGAGTTATTTTTTTGTTAGAAGAAGAAGGGAAAATACACTACCTCTACACCTCTCAAAACACAGGGTGTAATGCCTGGGAGGATGGCATTATTACAACAAAACCGATGCTACCCAACCTCCGCACCTCTAAAAAAAGGATGAGGTAATGCCTCAGAGGATGGTATCATGGCAACAGAACATATTCTACACAACCTCCACAGCTCTTCAAAAGAAGGAGGTCATGTCGGAGAGGGTTGTATCATAACAACAGAACAGATATTACACTAACTCTATACCTTTTAAAAGACGAATGAGTAATGAAGAGATGTTTAGGATTAGCTTTATTGATTTATAAAATAACGTATTTCGAAACTTTTTTCAACCGATCGTACGCCATACTGGACTTGATGTAATAATTCTTGGAACTATTGTAATATTTTAATTCATTGAATGTTTATATATATATACATATATATATATATATATATATATATATATATATATATATATATATATAAAGAAGGAAAGATGAAGATAAAAATTGCATAACATTACATAAAATTACATAAAATTGGTACAAATTTTATTACATCGAAAGTTCAGATGCATCTGAACTTTCGATGTAATAACATTCGTATCAATTTCAGGTAATTTTATGTAATTTTATGCATTATTTATCTTCATCTTTCCTTCTTTAAATTGATTGCTCTACTCAACGTATTGAGCTTTACTTTATTACGATATATCATTTTAACGATACTTCACTTATCGTTAATTTTTTTATCATTATTATTATTATTATTATTATTATTATTATTATTATTATTATTATTATTATGTATATAAACTGTGTTTCTCGCTTCATTGCAGATCATTATATTGTTAATAACTTCAATAATGTAAATCGCACAAGTTTGAAATTGTGCACACTAAAAGAGTGCCCCTAAGTAGGTAGGATACCAAAATATTTTGCAAATCTATACTATATTTCTAAGGTTATAGACATTTATGTATTTGTTAGCAATTTTTACTGTTTCTCGCTTTATTGCAGGTTTGTTAAAATACAGTCCATAGGTTATTAAAAAAAAGTTGATTTAGCAGAGTTAATTATTTTAATCATTTAAATCATACGTAACAATATGAATGAAATGTAAGGAACAACGGAACAACGCCAGCTTTGCCAAAAATGGAGGCGCTAGTGTCGTTTGGTTCCCAAATGATATGTCTGCGTATGTTTCGCATATCGCGGGGGGAAATGCTCCTTCTTGTACCCTTATATTTCCTTGGTGCAGTGTTGGGCTTCTCTACAAAAGAAACCAAGGTTCTCTTATCCCTTCCCAGTTCCTTGGCTAAATCCAGAAGTGGCAGTCCTTCTGTAAGGCCAGCTACAAACCTTTGCCTTTCAGTAGCAGTCAAACGTCTATTTGGGGGCATTTTTACAAACCTGCAATAAAGCGATAAACAATGAAAGTAGCCAACAACTGCATAAATGTCTATAACTTTAAAAAGATAGTATAGATTTGCAAAATATTGTGGTATCTTACCTACTTATTGTCACTCTTTCAGTGTGCAAAATTTCAAACTTGTACGATTTATATCATTGAAGTTATTAACTATATTATGATCTGCAATAAAGCGAGAAACAGAGTTTATATATATATATATATATATATATAGAAGACGATTATCATCGAAGAGATTTTGGAGATACAACACCTGTTGAATTTGATAAAATATATACCTAAAAGTCGGAAGAAACAGATTCATATTGTGTTCTTTTATCAAACGTTTTCTGACAGAAAATGTCCCGTAGACAATTACTCTAACGTGAAATAGTAATTATTATCTCGGTTTGAAAATATATTAAAAATCTCCGGAAATTACTTTAAACACGGAAAATATTAAACATCTTTAGTAACAGCGCTGTAAATGGATCTGGTTTGAACCTAATGCTTCTATTTTCTGTTTAATTTTATATTTTCATGGGTGCGTGTTAAATATCTTTTTCCGACGTTATTGACAATTTTAACACGAAAATAGTTCGAGACAGTGTATGGAATACCAGTTTAAAGTGATCGCTCCGAAACATTTTTTTTCCATTTTCGGATTTGATTGCAGCATTAGTTGCAAAATTATTAAATTTAGAAATAAAATTATAAGCCGCAAGTTCATTCCGTATAAATCAATAAAACGAATCCACTCTTGAACGCAATTTCTTTAGAATAAATGCGTGAAGTTATTTATTCTTAGAACGCGATTCAATGCTTTCTCAATTATTTTACTAAATATTTAAGATAACGTGATCTTTATTAATCTTATAATTCTGACTACTATTCTCATATTGGCTGTTAATATACATCGCGTAACAACAATTTAACGTTCGACCTTCATCAAGGGCATTTATTCGAATAATCTAGTTTAACTTAAGAATATTTCAGTCGAACTCGGAAATGTGAACATAATTTTTACTTATTCTACGAGGGTAGACTGGTGTCATTTTGTCAATCATGACTGCGTAAAAGTGTTTATACATGCGGTACTATGTTTGTATAACCTGCAGTAACGATAAACCTTACCCTTCCTGAACAGTGACTATTAAAACATGATGTTTATCTACTATTTTAGCCCTTACATTACGGGCTAAACGATAAAACTAAGCCATTTGGGAGACATACAGCTAAGTTTGTTCACATAGATACATGGTGTAATGGTTACAGACGTTGGTTAACAATATATTCTGAAGTGATAGCTGTTTTCTGGTTGAAGACTCACTCCTAAATACAGGGGAACATTACTGGGAATAACATAAAATAACATTCTACACGGTCATGGCTGACGGAAAGAGAATAATCTATCTTACGATGATTAAATAAAGCGTGCTCTGTGAAATTTCATACCGGTTCGGGATCAATATAAAGATTCTAAATTTCAAACAAAAGGTGGTGAATTCATATAAGATGTAAATGTAGAAAGCCGGGGATTAGATCGCCTTAAACGATGTTAATATTAACCAATAATATGAGCATAGGATTACATACTACAAATAATAAGCATAGGATTACATACATGCATAAGATTACATACTCATACATGAGCATAGGATTACATAATCCAAGTAATAAGCACTTTTTTTATATCCTATTAATCACATGACACAGTGTTCTTATGTAAAACCGACGAATGTGAAGAGTGTGTATTTCTCAACGTGTAATAATTTATCTGAAATAGTTAATGCGTCTGAACTTTATACGGGCATATAGACAATTTATTTGTGACGATTAACCACGTGACGCCGGATTATTTGAAAATAAAAATTAAATTTAGTTGTTGCAGGGATTTTAATAAAGCTACACGTCATGTGAGGTATTGAGCAATTGGCGACACAAAAGCCACTAGTGTTAATATGAACATAGTTTAAAAGCAATTAAGCGTTAAGGAATTTGAGGTCCATAATAAAAACGTGGTTTACCTTTTATATTGTTTCGTCTTCTTGTTCGGGAATTTAGATGCCAATCGACAAAAAGATAAACTAACATCTTCACCTTAATTCTCAAGCCGGACAATATTATGGCAGATCATGGATGTAACTGAAAAAACATGATTGCCATTGCAGTAAATTCATGAACAGGACTTTGGTTATGATAGTGGGTCCAATCATTCGAAAAGGGAGTCATGAGATAATGGGTTACCCAAGTTCTAGGGGGATAATTTAGAAAAGTAAATGTTATCATGTAAGATCATTATAGTTTTATAGCCTGAGAGAGACTCTGCCTTTGATCTGAAAATCCAATGGCGGTTCATGGAATATAAAGTCAATTTTGAAATTATAAACTATTTATTTCTCTCATTCCTCTGTTTTCGTACAATTAACCTCATGAACTTGACTTTAGGAAATGGACGTACAATTGTGGCGATGTGTATAGGTGTATGTGTGTGTGTGGGTGTACGTTGCGATTCAATATAGTATTATTAACTTGCTTGAACATGGATAGGCAACAATTGCGCATTGCACGATTAAAATGATTGCAATGAACTCCACGTATAATAAAACAAAAGAAAAATGTGTATGTGCATGCAGAAAAGGTACATTTTTACTTCCAGTTAGATATGACTTAAAGAATATTTGATAAGTGTTATTATAAAGGCAGCATTTATGCACGACACTGCCCGCCAAATATTTGTCTAAATTAAGATATTTTCCATCTGATTTTGGATTTTTTATTGTTTTTTTTTTTACATTTTATGATTTATTATTTCCTCTTTATGAGAGTTAGATAATGAAATCTTCTCAGTCGAAAATAAGTTCATTCGCATTATTTGTTTGTGTCAATTTCATGTTTTTTTTAATATATGTTTTCATGCGTATTTTGGAGATAGATTTTTAAAATATTTTGTTTCCTTACATTTACGAAATTTTGTATATATATATATATATATATATATATGTATATATATGTATATATGTATATATGTGTTTATATGTATATATATGTATATATATATATATATATATATATATATATATATATATATATAGTCTCGGAAGTTCTTTTAACCTTCAAAACTGAAAAAAAACAATTTGTTGAAAGATTTTAGTCTAGTAAGTCAATCAATCTACTGCAATCATTATTTTAGTTTACTTCCAAGAATATACTCTAATATAAATATATTTTTATATATGTTTTTATATATAAGGGATCGTCAGTTGTTTACCATGAAAACTGTTTCGGGATTTTAAAAACAAAACAGTATTTCTTTATCATGGCATCCCAGCAGTGTTGATCAGACACCACCTCCCTATTTAATAATTATTTTTTAATTTAAAAAGTTTACAAATATTTGATTTTGTTTTGCCTCCAGATTTGTTTTTCTAAAGTATTAAAATATAGTTTCTCCTTACCTGTGTTGTTCCTTTCAAAGTGAGTATTTACTATTTTACAGAACATCTATTTTATAGAGTTAGATGATTCCATTATAATAACCCCCCTTTTTTCTCTTGGTTATTTTCTTTGTCTACAAATGTTTTAAAATTAAAAATATATATTTATAAAAATATTTCATATATACATATATATATATACATTTATTCATTTATTTCATCATGGACTATTTACATATGTTATACATTTTTATAGTAGAGTTTTGGATTTCTTTTATCAATTTTTTTTTATTTATTTCATATAATTTAAAAGCGTCAGGATAGCGTGTTATTGCCTTATTTAATTGTCTAAATATTTTATTTTTATCTCCACCTTGTTTAAGCATTCTTATTACTAAGTGACTGGAGGTATAAAGTCCATTAACCTTAAAGTAACGCGGGCTATTCTTAGAAATTTGGACATTATACTCCCATAAAATATATACATAGGACAGGTACTACTTTTATGCGGCATACGAACGATATGAAAGGGAAAAGAATTTCTTTCATCAAACATTTTATAAATAAATCTACCATCCTCAATTTTTATATCTAAATCTAGAAAGGTAGCATGTATTCCTGTATGTTCACAATTTATATAAATATATATATATATATATATATATATATATATATATTAGACAAATATATGCACCTTCGGGTTGCATGGTTTTGCTAGTCTGGAAGGATAATATCATAGTAAACGAACTGAGAAAATTATATTGTGACAACGGAATAGATAGTTTACTTACTCCGCTCTCCCAAAATAAATTAGGCAATGCCTAGGAGGATCCCTACATAAAAATAGAAGTTAATACCTGTGAGTGTGGTCTCATGGCGACATTTTACATCATCCTCTTCCTTAAAAGTACGATATGACACCTGTGAGCATTACACGAGCCCCATAAACAGGGGCTAGATACTTTCTACGGTGCATATTTTATGTCAACAATACCGATAGTACAATACTCGCCCCAATTAAAAGATATTACAAGACCAGATTATTTAGTTTCATTCGTTGAAAAAGTCCTAATCATAAAACATTATTTGTTAGGTATGTAAGCTAAGAGAAAAGTGTAGTATACACTCATGAACAAAAAAAATGGGCCAGGAAAGAAATTTACAATTTATTGCACAAAAAGCTGCATTACACAAAATGCAATTAAATAATAAACGAAAATGAGTACAAAATATAAAGAGCAAGATATTTACTTTAATAAAAACTTAGTATGGAATGGAATTGCCCTTAGATCTTTTTAAAAGATCAATTCTTTTTATCATGCTCTCAACCAACTTGGAGCACTGTGAAGAGCAGATGTTATTCCATTCTCTTTGTACTGCTTCCCATAATTTTTCTTTGTTGGAAAAAGTTTTTCTAACTAATGCACGAGATATTATAGCCCAAATATTTTCCATTGGGTTTAAATCTGGGCTTTGGCCAAGCCAAAACATCACATCAATTGAATTATCAGTAAGCCACTTCTTTGTGACTTTTGCTGTGTGTGCAGGGGCATTATCATGTTGAAAAATAATGTCATTGTTCATTTCTAACTTCTGGATGCTTGGTAATAGACCTCTTTCTAATATTTGAATGTATTCTTTGGCATTAATTGACGCATCACATCTGATAATTTCCCCAACTCCTGCAGCAGAAAAGGTCCCCCATACCATTATTCCTCCGTTTCCATGTTTTACTGTGGTTTTTATGCAATTCGGTGAAAATCTTTCTCCGGATCTTCGGATGCAACGTTCAGGGGCATCACTGGCAAGGCAAAATCTTGATTCGTCCGACCAGAAAACATTTCTAAACCAATCTGCATCTTTCGTACCATAACATGATGCAAATGTCTTTCTGTCGCTGATGTTCTTCTTAGTTAACAAAGGTTTTTTTGCACATCTTTTTGATGAAAATCCCACTTCCTTCATCCTTCTGGATATTGTCACTCTAGAAAGAGAATTTCCTTTTGCTGTTTCGAATTGTTTGCTATGGTCAACATAAGTTTTTTTGCGATCCTTCAAAACGGTCATTTTAAGCCTGTGATCGTCCTTCATTGTGGATGCTCTGGGGCGACCAGAACCAACTTTCCTGCTCACTGTGCCTTAAATTTCGAACCTTTGCCTAATTCTCTTCACAGCTGAAAGAGATGTTGCCACCTTTTCTTCTTTCAAAATGTCGAAAATCTGCTTGTAAGTCAAATTTGCCTGTCGTAATCCTGCAATTCGGTTTTTAATTTTTTCGTCAAGATGTCGTCTTACTTTTCTTGGACTCATCTTTAATACTAATAATCTGAAAAATACTAAATAACAGCTAATTATTAGCAAACAAGCGATAAAAATTTTAAAAATTGTTTTCTTTCCAATTTAAATCATGGCCCATTTTTTTTGTTCCAATTTTAATCATGGCCCATTTTTTTTGTTCACGAGTGTATGTGTTCAGTAATTACAGCGACCTCAGATATTTTTCTATTAACGAAATATTTCCGTATGTTATAAGAGAATATAATGATGCAGATTGAAAATGAATATTACAGAATATTTATTAGAATATTAAAGCCTAATATTAAAATAAATACTCAGATTAGGAATACCCGAAGCAGATCGTTCGTGTTTGCAAATTATTATATATATGGTTTCTACAAATATCATGTAGTTTCATAAAATTGAATAAGCTTTAGCAGTATCTATGTTAATATGGTAAAGATACGAGGAAACACGTACACATTTATTTATACAATTCAATATCAAATGGTTGTATTATAACTTTCAAATATTTTCATATGACCATATTTTAAGAATCTATTAATGAATACAAGTTAAAGGGATAAGATATTGGTTCTGTGTGTACAAAAGGCTGACCCACATGAGTTAGATAAATTAAATAATTTAGATTTACTATAACAATCCAATTCCGCTGTTAGAGTCATGTACTTTCTAATTAAGTATTCTCGACAGAGAAGAAACATACTAGGCGAATTATCATTCGAAATAATAATACTACTAGATTAGGGGAAAACTAGAAACGTCTTAGTTGTCGAAAGATTGTTGTGGAGAAAAGAAGAGATCAACGGCACTAGGTTCCGAAGTGGGTGCTTTAAACGGTTTTCAAAACAAAAAAAAAGGTGTGTTGAGCAGCACCTTAATAGAGTTGACAACATTACTCAATATACTGACGTATCTGACTGTTATAGAGGTAATTTCTTGAGAAGTGTAATGATATAACACTTTTCCAGCATATTGAGCACCATATTAATTCATTTCAGATCTGGATTTTAAGGAGGATCTAGAAGTGATTCTTAGTCAGGAATTTCTTAAAGGAAGGGACAATTTATATTCGATCAGAAAGAACATATATTTATTTGAACTTTCTACTGCGTGTTCCTTTTCAGGTTTCAAATGCAAATATTTTATTCATGGCCAATCCTACACGTATTTACTCTGATGTTTATATAAGGTTAGGTATGTGTTTATTAATGTGAATGTTTATATATTTTTATGTACTACTTAACTGTAATTATGGATTTGGAAACTAGATGATACATGTAAAGATGAGCAAAATCACCATATTTAATTAAATTTAGTTTAATGAAAAGTGGGCAAAGAAGATATAAAAGCCCTTTTGTGAAGATGCAGATACCGTCAATGTTTTTTCTTATTTAAACAATAAATATTGGACATCCAATAATTAATATTCTGCAAATTACATCCTCTCTCGTTTTTTCAAAGGAGTTTACAGGGAGTAATATAATTTCAACCAAAATTCAAATATTTCAGATTTGCATTAAAGTTCATCCATATTTGTTATACACCAAACAAACAGGGTTAACTGCATTTGAATCTCTGTTTAAGACCCTTTATTCTAAGATATTTTCTAACATCTAAATCATGCAATGAATGTTGATCAAAATGGAAATAAGGATTAGAGATAACAGGTTTAGTAAGATTATTT
Source organism: Sepiola atlantica (assembly GCA_963556195.1). Taxonomy (NCBI): domain Eukaryota; kingdom Metazoa; phylum Mollusca; class Cephalopoda; order Sepiida; family Sepiolidae; genus Sepiola; species Sepiola atlantica. Next base: position 36,652,962 of record OY744523.1, on the reverse strand, counting down.
GATGATCTTCATTTTCACAAAAGAACATAAAATAGTGCGAAACATTGATATTCCAAGAATTATATTTCTACCCGTCGTAGGACCTATATTATTTAGTAAAAATATAACTAATAAACTAATTAATATTTCAAATATATCCGCTCTCTTAAACTAGATATTTGTCAACCAATCAGAACTTTCGTTATATTCCAGTCCTGAGTAATACAAATCTATATGACAATATATTATATGTAAAGCAGTTTCAAATATATCCTCTCTCTTAAACTAGATATGTGTCAACCAATCAGAACTTTCGTTATATTCCAGTCGCGGTTAATACAAATCTATATGACAATATATTATATGTAAAGCAATTTCATAAAACATACATTAATGTTTACGATTTTTATCCTTTATATGGATTTTTGCTTTTATCAGTATAATTTTAATTGGACATGTTTTTTTTTCTATTTTACTTTCATGTTACATTTTTATAGTAAAGAAAAAAGAAAGTAATTGTAATGTCTAGATGCATTATATTGATATTGAAAGTGAGTGTTGTTAAACTGGCTCACCCATTCAGTTCGTTTTATCTGCAAGCCTCAAGTAGTTCGAATATATCGAAATTTTCATCCGGATATATTAAAAAGATTGTCGACTTTGAGTGCAAATATTTAGGCGTCCTACAAACGGTTTGTATATTCCTTTGGAACATTCCCAGAAATAATAATTTGAACATCAATATATTTTACAATGATTGATATCATAAATCCACATCATCGATTGGAGACAGCATTAAAAATTCGGACAAAACTTTTTCTTTTATCATCTTGGATTTTATATGGTTATCGAGAGAACACAATGGTCTCTGTAAACTTATTTATAGGAAGTGTTTGGAAAGTACTTACTATAGTTCTATATATGTAAAGTTACGTACATATTTATACGTATAACATAAATTATAAAAATATGTAACTTACTTATATGTTATTTTTTGGGGTTAACATCGAAACTGATTAACCTATCATTATGAATTTGGGGGCAAAGTTGTTCGACGTAATGCTAGTAAATGTGGACGTGATTTAGTTCAATTTAATTTTAATAAAAGGATGGAAAATTGGAGCTCAAACTATTTCCTGAAAATTTAGTTACGTCTGATTTTGTTTACTTGTAAGAATTTGACATCTATAAACAAATATTCAATTCAAATCAACCAGTTGCCATATAGAGAAACGGGGCAGACATTTATACAGTAGAAGAAACAATGTTTGAGCACGTGTCTGATTTCACCTAGAATTACTGCGTTGTTAGCGTAGTTACTACAGTTAGGCCCAGAAATTCTGATCGAGGAACCCCCCTCTGAATCAATCCAAATAGGGAATGAAACTGTTTAGTAATACCCGGGATTGTATCTCTTTGAGACAGGAGTGAATACTCGGTCCTGAGTGAGATCGTTGAGGAGATTATAGGCCGAAATAAAATCAACGCATATACGTTCGCACTCAAAGGATAAAAGGTTAAGTTTCTCAAATCGGTTTCGTCGGGAATATCCCGTTTTTGAAGAGTTCGGTTACTGTAAAGTATTTTAAAGCATAATATGGTCACAAACACCGAATTTGAAAATTTAGATATTTTGAATGTTCATTACATTTGTAGCATGTAAATTGACCAACATTCTGTGACTTTCATGTTTTATATTAAACAAATATTTAATAAAGTTGCCGTCAATCAAATTGATTTACGGTATTTTGATCAGAATTTGAATGAGGATTCCGAACATACAGTTAATGAAAATATGAAACATGATGTAAATCTCTTTAAGAATACATACACGTGCTGCAAAACATTTCTTGTCATTAAATTCAAATACTCTTCATAAATACA
>OY744523.1:36623599-36643599 GCA_963556195.1 Sepiola atlantica | reverse complement strand
AAAATGAAGAAATAGGGCCATTTTAAACAATACTTCTCGGGCCAGAATTTGAATCGTAAACGAATGGCATTAACAATGGAAAATTGAGGCAGTTATGAGAAGTCCTTAAGTTAAAAACAAGGTCAAATTAGGAGGTGGGTTGGAGAAAAGGAAGGTGAGGCAAAAAGTGGGAGGGTTAGTTGAAATAACCATTGCTGCTGCTGGAAGGGAAATGGGGAAGTGCAGGAGGTGTTCTAGTGATAAGTTTATTTTTGGTACATGCTAGATCCGTTGCGAGTATAAATTGGCCGTAGGTGAAGATATAAGTCAATTGAGTGTATATATTATTTGAAAAAGTAGAGAGGAGGGAGCCGTGATTAAAACGGCTTTAGAGCTTATGATAAAAATAATTTCGAAAGGTTAAAAGAGTTTCTGATGGGAAAAATAGGGGTTCCAATGAATGGAAATATGTAGTTTAAATGTTGAAAATGTACTAAGCCGGGCAAAGATATAGTGTTACATAGTTAAAAAATACTACAGATTTTAAAAGGGATTCCCAGTTGGTTAAGAATATAATTAAATAAGACCAGCCCAAAAGTATAGTTAAAAATTGAATTAAATAAATTAAATAAATAAGTAAGACAAGCTCAACGTATTGTTAAACATTAAGCCTGTCCCACTCAATCAAATTAAAATTTAGTGTTGGGGATAGTTTTGGGGATAAAGTTAGACCGCTTGGAACAATTGATTACTGTTATAAGTATTCTGGGGTAGGGTTAGGTTGAATCATGTAAAATTTAAATGTATTACTAGTGCGTTGAAGTTATGAATAGCTTAATAAGGGGAAGCAAATGGATCAGTTGAAGGAGTAACCTAGGAGCGTAGTTAAAGGTGAGATAAATGGAATCTACGATGAAGATATTGTCGGTGGATAAGAGCATATACATGGTCGATGGAGTGGATACAAGGGAGATGAAAATGAAAAGCATGAAACGAAATAGAAGCGTGTATGCGAAGGTTGACAAATAGAAGAAAAAAGAAAAATGAAAGGAAATAGGAATTATAGTATAGAGTAGGAATAATGGTATTGAATTTAGGGCGGTTATGGGTCGGTGGGGTGTAACGAGAGTAATGTTAGTTTTCAAAATACAATAAGTACTATGGGTTAATATAGTTATTAGATGAACTACGGAGAATATGTTATGATTTGGGGATGGTTATTTGAAAGGTTGGAGAATTAAAAATTAACAAATTAACAAATTATAGAGTTTAAAATAAGTCTGATACTAGAAATGGAGTTGTTGGCTGGGAAGAGGGGTGTCAGAGGGAGTAATGAAACTAATGTAATTAAATTTTCGTTTGTGCCTGCAATTTGAGATGAGCTCATTTTTAGAGTTGATAATGTTTAAGCTTTTATTTGCTGTGGCTATCATAAATGTTTCTAGTGTACATAGTTGGCAGAAAGCGGATTCTGGGGTGTAGGAACTAGATCTTTTTGATATAGTCCAAAGTGTCGTTAATGTTAAAGTGTTTCATTAGATTGGATAGAGAGGTGCTAGTAGCATTGTTACTATTGTGTTTGAAAGAGTAGATATGGTTTGCGATTCCGGTCTTAATGGGGGAAGGCCCTTGCTTCAATATAAGTGTGTATTTGGTATGGGGTTGTTGTTGTAGTCTGTGTGTTATTGATGATGCCATTCGTTTACGATTCAAATTCTGGCCCGGGGAAGTATTGTTTAAAATGGCCCGATTTCTTCATTTTAATTCCGTTTAAGTGCGCTCCATCTACGATTTGAACTCAACTTTTCAATATTGGATTTACTTCATTTTTAAACGCCTTCCTATGATGCTTTCACGAAACTTTTTCATCTCCATCAACATCCAGTTCCATTGGACACCTTATCAACGGACAATTACCATCTGGACAAACCCCATATCTTCTTTACGCGAACTTTTTTCACCCTCCATTTTCTTAATATTTTTTCAAATGTTGAATTTTGGCTTCTCTACTGCGAACGTATCTATCTGTATAATTCCTCTGATGATAAGATCTCGATCCTGTAAAAGCCCTGGCTTTAGAAAAGAATAATAAACATAATTTTATTACAGAATACTCCTTGCATTGAATAATCGAAGTTTGAAATAAATCTGGACATTCGTGCATGTTTATCACTCTTCGTTCATCTATCTTTATATTGTATATTTATATTTCATGGTAAACAACTGATGATCTCTTGAATTATGTTAGAAGCAAACTAATATAATAACTGTAAAAATTAAATTTACTTACATGAGTGATTTTCCACTGAACGACTACGGACTTAAGTTTTTTTGGGGTTTTTTCTTATATAGTTTTAATGGTTGAGATACTTCCGAGACTTCCGATATATATATATATATATATATATATATATATATATATATATATATATATATATATATATATATATATATTTATTTAAAAACTAAAAATTACATTTTCACGGAAATTCGATCATTTCATTCGGATAGGCTAACCTTTTATGTGTGTTTTTTTTAAGCTCATAAGTCTCAAATCCAAATCATAATGTACTCCTGAAATAAATACAAATCGAAGAATGGAGTTCAAACATAAAATATCTTGATTACCTATGATTTCAATTCTTCGGTTTGTTTTTTTAATTTCGTAGGTCGCTGAATATTTGAATTTATCCGTAACAACATTTTAAACAAAAAAAAATATATATCAAAGGTCAGCCTATCTCAATGAAAAAACAGTACGACACTGAAATATGTAACTATAGTTTGAACATAAATAATTATCATATAAGCTCCCACACTTTTGCGATCGAGAAGTTTATTAATTCCTTTTAAACATACCCGCACCACAATATATATATATGTGTGTATATATATATATATATATATATACATACATATATATACATACATATACATATACATATATATATATATATACATATACATATATATATATATATATACATATACATATATGTATATATACATACATATGTATATATATATTCATATATATACATATATATACATACATATACATATATATATACATATACATATACATACATATATATACATATGCATATATGCATACATATATATACATATATATATATATGCATACATATATAAACATATACATATATACATATATATACATATATATATATATACATATATATACATATATATATATATATATGTATACATACATATCCATATACATATACATATATATAAATATACATAAACATATATATACATACATATATATATACACATTTTTAAAAATAATTTAGGATGACATAGAATACTGTTTTAATCTCAGTTGTAGTTTAAAATAAAACGGAGTTTTTTCTTGCTTAAGATCTTTAATTTTATGGGGATTGAAAAAAAAGAACATTTTAAATTCCTACTGAAATAATACAATTGGATGTGCCTTAAATACAAAATGCATTTGTCAGTTTAGTGTATGTCCTAGCAAATAACATAGAAATGCGTTTTTGCAAAGTTAATTTACGCAGAAAGTCAAGCCTCGAGCAGATGTTACTATCGTGGACAATATGGCTTTGTACATGCGATGCACATCGTGGTGAACACCGACAATAGCAGCAGAAGCAAACACGTCCTTTTAGTTGTAAGCAACTGTAAGATAATCAGAATCTGAAGGGCTATTCGTATGCAGGTGTTATTCATCGATCATTGGTGATAGTTTACGTATATAAGCATGTAAATCTTTTGGATAGTTTTCCCTTAATTTACAGTGAAAACAGAAAATAATGCACATGTGTTCAATTTGTTTAAACTAAAAACAATTTTTTTTCTACCCGCGAAGTCGAACGTAGTTTTATTGTGTACTGAAAATACAATAAATTTAAAGTAACTTTCAATATTATTAATATATATTCTATCATTATATTCTTTCTAGGTTTATATTTGAATAACGTATGTAACGTTTTCACTGGGGTAGAAGCTGAGGAACTGGACTTCACTGCTGAAGAATGTGTGTTTAGTTAACCGGTTACATTTCGATCTATCAACATTGTTTCTTTCTACTGTAAGACATGAAAAGAAACAATGATTATTTTCTATACCTATTTAACATATGAAAATAACAGACATGGAAATAAATCAGAGGGTAATATCCCGTCTTTTTACTTCTGTTTAACTGAAATTTTATTTTGCTAATACATATTAAAATATCGCTACAATAACTCATGCAACTCGAAGTAAATACAGTTAAAACACGGTGCATGCAGGCGGTTAATACATACTGACTAGAAATTGGAGATACTTCGTAAACATTTACAAATTCATTTTAGTGTCTATTATATATATATATATATATATATATATATCGATACATATATAAACATATATATAGGTAGATATATGTATATATACATATATATACATATATATATACAGAGATAAATATATATATAGATGCATATATATATATATATATATATATAGATGCATATATATATACATATATATACATATAGATACATATACACATACATATCTTCATATATATATATATGTACATATAGAAAGAGAGATACATATATAAATACATATATAGATACATATATATATATAGAGAGAGATAGATACATATATATACATATATATTGATAGATACATATATACAAATATACATATATATACAAATATATATAAATAAATACATATGTATATAAATATACATATATATGTAGTACTATACATATATATTTATATATATATGTATAAATATACATATATATTTATATATTATACATATACATACATATATGAAAATATGCATATATATATATATATATATATATATATGTGTATAAATATAATAAATATAATAATAATGATAGAATTAACGATAAGTTTAGTATCGTTAAAGTGATCTATCTCGATAAAGTAAAGTTCAATACGTTGAGTAGAGCAATCAATTTAAAGACGGAATAGCAAGATAAAAATTGCACAAATTACATAAAATCACTAAAAAATTATACAAATGTTATACAGCGAAAGTTCAGATGCAAGGAGTTACACTAATCCTTAATCCTTTAAAATCCATGTCGATGTAATAACATCTGTATCAATTTTAGGTAATATTATGTAATTTTGTGCAATTTTTTATCTTCATCTTTCCTTCTTTTAATGTATATATATATATTTAATTCATATATCTATGTATATATATATATATATATATATATATATATATATATATATATATATATAAAAATACTAATAATAATAGAATTAACGATAAGCGACATATCGTAGTGATCTATCTCGATAAAATAAAGCTCAATACGTTAAGTAGAGCAATCAATTTTAAAGAAAAAAGATGAAGATAAAAAATTGTACAAAATTACATAAAGTTACATAAAATAATACAAATTTTATTACATCGAAAGTTCAGAATCAAGGAGTTACATTAATTCTTAAACCATGGTTTTTCAAAGATAAAACTCTTCTCGTCAGAGGATAAATCTTGTAATATGGTATTTATAACAATAAATACCACCTAGTATATATATATAAATGTCTAGAAGTACAACACTTATAAATACATTTAGAAAGAACGCCCGGAAATCTTTCAAAGGCACAATCGACTATCATCTCGTCAGGGGAAAATCGATACTTTTATAACCAATAATGTCGCCGACAGAAAAAGCAAACGGAGAATTGAATGTGATAAAATTAACGATGGAGCGATTAAAAGAAGTGAATTTAATGATTTCGTAAAAAAAACGATTAAAAGGCACTACGTTAGGAAAAAAAGAAAAAAAGGAAGGGAGGGAGTTCAAAGTTTCCCAAATAGATTTAGCGATCTGACAAATTCCTTCTGCGACACAAGGAAGGTTTGCGAATAGCGCTAGAGACAGATTCCAATATTTTCAAATGGTTCTTGAAATCTGCTCTATGCAACACCTCAAAACGGTCTATTTTATAGCTACCGACACAACTTGGGTTTTCAACCAAATGCTGGCCAACAGCAGAGTCCAAAGAATGTTCCTTTTTCCCCGTAACGTAGTGCCTTTTAATCGTGTTTAACGAAATCCTTAAAATCACTTATTTTAATTGCTTCATCGTTAATTTTGGCACATCTAATTCCCCGTTTGTTCTTTCTTTCGACGATATTATTGATTATACAGCTATCGATTTTCTCCTGACGAGATGATAGTCGAAAGGGTATTTGAGAGATTTCCGCGCATTCTTGTTAAATGTATATATATATATATATATATATATATATATATATATATATATATATATATATATATATATATATATATATACCGTATAAATTATATGCTCTTTTTGATAGCATATTTTACTTGGATGAGAGGACTTTATAATTGTGAACGAACTACATATGCTTACCACAATAGGAGGAAGTTAGATGATAGGAAGAACGTACACTACTTACTTACAGCCTATTCGCCGCTAAAAATGAGAGTGAATTCTCGCAAGGAATGTATGATGAACAAGTAAAATATACTATAGTACCTACATTACCTTATAAAGGAAAAATGTGTGGGGATTATTCTCCTCTATTAAAAAATTAGATGGAATAGTTGTCTGATTATAAACGAACACATACAACACTTCAAAAAGGGAGGACGTAATGATTGGTAGGATTGTAATATGAGAATAGTACATATACTGCACTAATCTCCGTAAAATAGAAAATGTAATGCCTTGGAGATCATACAATAAAAGCTGATTCGAATCAGTGCGAGTATGCTATCATGGACACAAAAAAGATACTTACCTCCCCTCCCCAGAAACGTGGAAAGTGTTCCCTAAGAAGATTAGCTCATGACAACAGAAAAATATTACATTACCCCCTTCTTAAAAGGAGAATGCAATACCTGGGGAAAATTACACCTACCCTGTATTGAAAAGGGTAAAGGTAATTTATGGGATTGCATTCTTATGATAATAGAACCGATAGACAACTACCTAAATGATACAATATTCAATTAAATCAGTTTGAGTTTTCATTCATTTAAATGCATAGTAATACAAACACTATTTCGAAAGTTTTCCAAGTTTACCAAATAGCTGTAGTACTTCTGCCTGTAGAGCGCTAAGCGGCACTTACGCGTTTGCTTTCTCTCACATTTGTGACTATACAAGAAGCTGCCAATCCGTTGACAGGTCTGTAATCAATGTCCGAACGAATCAGGTTGGAAATGCTTGACTTGGCAAGTCATCAACATGCCGAAAGACTCTCATTCAGGAGCCAACATTTGGCTGTGGCGTCTTCTTGGGTCCCTGAAGCTGTAAACCATTCCCTACTTTATTCCCGACCACTTGGTTGAAGGCTGATGTAAGTCAAGTGGTCAATCGCAGTTCTTTAACAAATGGCAAGCTGTGCTACGATGCGTGCCGGGATCCACTGAATTTTTACTGTATAGACCACGCTATATCGGACGTTCTTTGCGGGGACCGCTTCAGAGCGTTTTGGGGAGGGTCTGGGATTGTCGATAGAGAAGATCCGCTCTCAGTAGGCATCGCAATAACTCTATGTTTTCTCTGGCCTGGTGATTAGTACGAACTGCGCTTCGCCTTAATTACAAACATTTCAAAGCTAAACACATGTTGTCTGCGCTGCGTGGATGTTTAAGTAGAAAACAGCCGAGCCCGCTTTCTTGAATTGCCGCAATCTGCGTGGTGTTTGGAAGTATGTGCATGACATGACGGCTCGCATCGTCCTCAGTCAGTTAGTACCCCTAGATGAAGCATATGTAGTGTACAATGTGATGTCTTCGTTGCCCAAAAAGAAACGAATGGTGTTTATCACGATCCTAGCAGATGGTAGACGAGTAGCTTAGAGTGGAGGTGAATCACTTTTTGATTACTATCTGATTTCGAACATTAAACATCAGTGTAAAGTTTTAAATATGATGAGATACGAGGAGACTGCACTATGCACTATTTAAAAGGAGGTTGATACACACTAATAGGTGCTCGGACGAATCAAGTGTGAATATGTAAGCATTGCCTAAGCATGATAGACGCCGTTCTAAGTTCTTATCAGACACCACCCCAGTTAGCAAAGTCGCTTCGGTAATTATACAAATGAGTCATAGCCCCAATTTTCTATCCTTATTTTGTATTAGAGAACCTCAGACATACCCAATGTCGTATTTTGTTCTCTCTATTTCGACCCCCCCCCAAAACGGCATCTATCTTGGAGAACACCATCCATGCTCAAAAACTCCATGATGTATTTCTTTTTATCTCCCAATAGTCCCCATTTTCCTAACTAGAAACTCACTTGCTGGTGTTCGGCTCTTGAGATCCCGGGAAGACATTGAGTTGTTGACACATAGATAGAATTGGAAGGGTCCTACTAAACAGCGCACTTAGTACTTAATTGCATATATTTCTCTTTTTCTGTAATTTCTGAGTGTTTCTTCGTACCCCCAACAGATGAAATTGTAAATAAAAAACTTTAAACCAAAGTTGATAATGTTATGTAGGTTTATCCATAAAGTTAATGTAGAATTTTGGTGATTGGAACAAGTTTAGAGAATCAACCAGACGGGTGATAGCCGGTCCCATATAACAACCGCACCAAACTTTGGTATTGTGCAACATCCTTATCTTTTATTAAAACATTTTTTTTGATTTTTAGATTGATTACATCTTTGGTCTTTTGGCGAAAATCAAACTGTAGTATCTGTTCTGTGCATCCAAGAACATATCGCTGTTCTGCTGATGTACGTTATTGGGATTCATATTGCAAACAAAGTAATCCTGGAACAAGATACTACGAGCCTGTTGTCAACCTACTAAAGCATGGTCGTCTTCAAGTCTACTATGAACAATTCCCCTTAAGTAATGTTCTTCCAATCACACATGATTTTTTCAGGTACTCTATTAGAGTCGATCATAACTTTCGATCTCTTTAACTTCGTGCTCGAATTGCCCTTGGACCTTGGTAAGTTGTGATCCATTAGTAAAAATTCCATATGCATCACCTTTTAATTCATTTACGTCAGCATATTTGAGAACATTCAGGAAAATGTGTGGAGGACTTGAATGCCTACTAGACACCACCGTCGGGTGTCTTCGGTCTCTCTGTACAGGGGATTGTCAGAGACTCTGACATGAGGATACTTTTTACTTGAAGTAAACCCTGAGCAAATATTCAAAACAAATGGTGTGCTGTCTCCTAAAGCCATCCAGCACGTCTCCCGAATTGCGGACGGGGGCACCCTCTCTATTCATAGAGGGCAGAAAGCCGTTGACAATGAGGAAATGAATAATAAAAAATATGAATTAAAAAAAAATACTGGCAGGCCGGCACCCAGGATAAAACGGCCCATCAACCCTTTCATGGTGCTCCAGCCAACACAGAGGCCAACCAGGGTCAGTCATCAGGCCTTGAGACAAAAGGTCCTGGCCCCTTATCTCGATCAAATTCAGCAATAAAATACATAAGAGGCTTAAAAGAATGTGCTATTGTTTTGCTACCACTACTCAAAGTTTGAAAAGTGGAGCAAAACATCCAATGAGATTCCAGCTGATGAGATCCAAGAATCTACCCTCCCCGAAGAAAACGAACCAACATGCATTTGTGTGTTAATGATAAAATAATTTTTATTAAAAAAATTCAAAATTGCAGTCTGTTTAATAGATATTTAAGTGGTAAAAGGGGGGCATGTACAAATGATTAATATTGGAAAAATAGTATTTGCGCTGGCAATAATAATAATCACAACAGCATTCTGATGAACCCACGCGAAATTTCAGTTCGACTAGATGACAGCGAATTCACTCACACACAAACAAATCTAATATCACTTTCTACAGTAATCGTGATTAAAATTACTAGAACTAGTGGCAGCAGTCTATTTGACAAGGATCATATAGTTGAAACAAGAGAGAGAACAATCCAATTAGATCTGCTTCCTGAACCCGAATTGTATTTGTCACTTGTTGCGTTTAGTGTTAATCTGTATTTCACATTCAACTTGTTTCAAGTTCCGAAAATGATAAAGATATATAATTGCTTTTCACACGACCAAAGGTCAGTGTGTTCGACGACGCGGGATTTCGAATTGTTTTATGAGGAGTATAATTATCATCATAAATATTCAGGTGTCGCTGTAAATCTTAAGGGGATATACCTGACTCAAGATAACTGTTGCATTTATAATTAGATGAGTATCCTAACGTATGTTGCTTATATATAGTCTTTTTTCTTTAGACGAAACTTGAGGTCGCTAATTGACACATGTTTCTATCACACGAGCAACACATGAAAAGTCATATTTCGGATTTTTTTAAGATAAAGATTGATAATTTTGATTATTTTCGTTGTTCCGATTAACGTTCTATTTATGCATGTTATCCTCACAATGTTTCGGCTGATGTAACATCCGACCTCTTTCAGGTGCATTCTTTACGGTGATACTAAAAACACAATTACGAAAGTTAAAATTCTCAGTAAGGGCGATATAATGTATACGATTACGAATTATTTAAGACCTGGTGATTGCTGACGTGGAGTAAATGAAAAGTTCAGTTCAAAATACCATACGGATTATTGTTTTGTACATAAACATTCCTGAGTTCGACACAGTGCACTTAACAAAGTTCGCGGTTACATCGATTCACGCAGTGTACGGATAACATACAATACAAGACCAGTAGTCCGTTAATACAAATGAAACAAATCAGAAGATGTAACATTTATTATATTAATAAATGTCAGTTAATCAACGTTTGTTTCCATAAGTTTATTTGTTACATTTATACTTTATTAACACATAATCCATCGGAAAATATATGTTATTTCCGGGATTGAGTTATGTTTTTAAAGTATTTCAGTTATTTTACTTTGCCTTGATTTATAATTAACTGAACAATTTACTCATCAATCTATGTCATCTATGACTTTCTTAGATTCTTACTAATAGATGTTCAAAACCTTACACTGAAATTAGGTCACAAAATTATTCAGCTGTTGTTACCATTATGTGTTCTTTTTCATCCTAACTTTCTTTCTATTATCTTATTCTATTAAACAGTTAATCAAAGAGGGGGCGAACGAGGAGGGATAGAGGTGCAGTTCTAAGTCATAAGTGGGTTACAAAGTAGCGTGACTAAGGATATGTAGACAGTGTATTACGCGCGTTTTTGTTTTACTATTTATTTTGTTATTTATCAACCGGAAAACTCCGGGTTATTGCTAGTTATGATTACTCGTATTTTTTTCAAAACAACACTGAAACTAGGTTAGTTAGTAAGCTGCTACTGAGGTTTTTCTTTTTTTCTCACTTTTAATCTATTTTCTTTAGTTCTATTACATGTAACCAGTTGCTAAAGAAAGAGAGAGAGAGAGGGAGAGAGAGAGAGAGAGAGAGAGAGAGAGAATATAAGAAAAAAAGAAAGGCGAATAAGGCAGTTGGGGGAGAGGTGTGCTACAAATAGTAACGAACTGCGGATGTGTAGACAGATTATTTATTTACTCCTCTCCAGGAGTTAGGCACAAGGCCAGTTTTTATCTTACTCCCACAAGTAAGATGTGACCCAAGGTCGGGTCGGGAAAGTGGGGTTTAAAAATTGCCTGGGCAGCCCCGTCAGCATTCCACGGTAAGGGCGCCTCAGTCAGTAAGCAATAAACTTACTCCTCCCAAAAGAGGGGCGGCGAAGCCTGGAGGGTGGACCTCCTAGAACTGCACAGGACAGACCCATAGACCGGCGTAAATAAAGCCCCGAAAGCAAAGACAATACCAGTCTATGGGGTGCAGTATCCATCGGAACATATACTACACTTTTATCTTAGCCAAAAGGCAGACAGAGTATTGATTTACTCCTCTCCAATAGTTAGACACAAGGCCAGTTTTAATCTTACTCGCACAAGTAAGATGTGGCCCCAGGTCGGGTCGGGAAAGTGGGGTTTAAAAATTGCTTGGGCAGCCCCGTCAGCATTCCCCGGTAGAGACGCCTCAGGCAGTAAGCAATACACTTATTCTTTCCCAAAGAGGGTAGGCAAAGTCTGGGAAGGTTGACCTCCCAGAACTGCACAGGACAGACCCATTGACCGGCGTAAATAAAGCCCCGAAGGCCAAGACAACACCAGTATGGGGTGCAGTATCCATTGGAACAGATACTACACTTTGATCTTAGCAAAAAAACAGACAGAGTATTTTTTTTTAATTTACTCCTCTCCAAGAGTTAGGCACAAGGCCAGTTTTTATCTTACTCCCACAAGTAAGATGTGACCCAAGGTCGGGTCGGGAAAAGTGGGGTTTAAAAATTGCCTGGGCAGCCCCGTTGGCATTCCCCGGTAGGGGCGCCTCAGGCAGTAAGCAATATACTTACTCCTCCCCAAAGAGGGGAGCCGAAGCCTGGGAGGGTGGACCTCCTAGAACTGCGCAGGACAGACCCATAGACCGGCGTAAATCAAGCCCCAAAGCCAAGGAATATGAATAGATAGTTAGATAGCTAGATAGATAGAGAGAGAGAGAGAGAGAGTGTGTGTGTGTGTGTGTGTGTGTGTGTGTGTGTGTGTGTGTCTGCGTGTGTGTGTGTGTGCGTGTGTGTCAGTCGGGAGAAATGTGTACTCAAACAGTAACAGTGTAAAGAGAGAGAGAAATTATATAAAAATATGCTACACCAATTTTTAAAAGTATTCTATTTAATCATTATATGCAACCGAGCGACGCCTAGTATCCCTGGAGGTTTATGTAGAAAAACGTAAACCAGCAAGGATGTTCAATCTCGAAATGTGTATGCATATAAATTATAAACAGAACAATAAATACAAGACGTCGAGAGATGCGCGTGCAGAAGTGTTGAGAAGAAATTTAGAATTTAAACAAATTAAGTTTCCAGAGATCTTTGTCGCGGAAGATGATTAGCCATTTTGTAATAATTCCCAAATTGCTTATAACTGCGTGGATCCTCGGCGTCTGAAGATGTGCCATTTTGCTGATTTCAATTTAAAGCTGATTACATTTAGATAACTTTTTATATTCTTTGACAGGCATGGTTTTATCAGCTGCCTATGTCTATGGATACGTGTTTCGTATTACTACGCTGTACAATGGTTCAGAAGTTCAGTTGATATACGAATCCACGTGTAACAAAGTAAAAAGTATGATTGATGAAGAAGAGCCTCCGAATTAAAAATGAGTCTCGGATGACGCACATATAGTTAGTCGGTATAATTTTTGATATTCGAATTTCTCTTTCGACAAAGGCGTTGATAAAAAATACGCGTAATTAGGCTTTATTTTACATTAAAGGACTTACCCACCTCAAGGTTCACTCGCCTTCTATTGCAGTGAAATTTTAAACATAGCCACACGCTGGGGGGACAAGCTTTCGAAAAAGGGCACTGATCAATTACAATAATAGCCCTGAACAGATACGTCGGCATCATCCGATATGGGTGCTTCAGGCAATTGGCAATAAACCAATCACAGTATTTAAGGAGGAGGTGATGCTTGGCATTGTACCTCACAGGATTGAACCGGAATTACTTTGATCAGTGGATATAAGAATTTTACTTTCGATCCAAACTTTAATGTATATGCGATAATTTAAGATGAGTCATCAAACCAGTCGGCATTTACTTTCTACCTAATGATAAGTTCCTAAAAAGTAACAGGAATAATAATAATAAAAATACATATCTATGCTACCACTAAATGTTAACATTTGCATTACAAATTATGTGCCTGGGTAATCGAGAATATATAGTACAAAATTTGACAATGATTGCTTAATAAATAATAAAAATTATAAATATTTTCAAAAGTATACATACATACATACATACATACATATATATATATATATATATATATATATATATATATATATATATTAAGTTAACATATATATTCCAAAATACATTAGGATAAACTAGTTTCGGAGATTACTCTGTAAACATACACACCTCTCTCTCTCTCTCTCTCTCTCGGTCTCTCTCTCGCTCTCTCCATATCTCTATCGCTGTTCTCGCTCTCTTTCGCTCTCGCTCTCTCTCTCGCTCTTGCCCTCTCTTTCTCTCTCTCTATCGCTCTCTCTCTCTCTCTCTATATATATATATAAATATCGCCCTCTCTCTATATACATATATTAGTCTCTCTATCTCTCTCTCTCTCCATATATATATATATATATATATATATATATATATATATATATATATCGCTCCCTCTCGCTCTATATATATCGCTCTCTCTACATATATATATATATATATATATATATATATATATA
This sequence comes from Sepiola atlantica, assembly GCA_963556195.1. Taxonomy (NCBI): domain Eukaryota; kingdom Metazoa; phylum Mollusca; class Cephalopoda; order Sepiida; family Sepiolidae; genus Sepiola; species Sepiola atlantica. The sequence continues at coordinate 36,629,334 of OY744523.1, read as the reverse complement.
TATATATATACATATATATATATATCGCTTTCTATCTCTCTCTCTATATATATATACATATATAAATATATATATATATATATATATATATATATATATATATATATATATACCTCTCTTTTCATATATAGAAAGAAAGGAACGTAATCCGACGTAATGGGAAATGAAAAACGAAAAACCAAAATATGTTTTTTTTTATGTATTCATCAACGTTTCGTCCCCACCTGCAAGACCTCCCCAGGATTATATACAAATCAATAACTTCAAAGAAAAACTCAACACAGTAGGACCCTCCATAAAATTTACACGTGAGACTGAGATAGACAGCTCGATACCATTCCTTGACACTCTTATAATAAAGTCCAACAACAAACTAGCATTCAAAGTACTCCGCAAACACACTCACAAAAACGACTACATACACTTCTACTCTCACCAGAATAGCAAGATAAAAACAGATATGATTATAGGCTTCTTCCTACGCGCTCTTAGAATCTGCAGTCCCTAATAACATCATTAATTCCTAAAAAACACTGTCATACCCCACACATGTTATATTAAATGCCAATAAGTAAGCCTTTCAAATATGCTCAAAAAACAACACACAAAAAATAAAACACCAAACAGCTCTCTCATAGGCAGACCCCTTATCTTACCCACGCATTCCAATAACACATCCATATGCAACACACTAACAAACTAAGCATTCCAACAGTACAAACCACATCACAAACCATAAAATAAACATTAAACACAGCAAGACATTTAAAAAAAAACACATCCCATGCCGGTGTATATACTGTCCAATGCAACAACTGCCATCAAATTTACGTGGGAGAAACACAATATAAATTGAAAAAATGATTGAGCGAACAGAAAAGGGACATAAAAAACAATAACTCTCTCAGTGCATTTTTCTCCTATGTATTAGATCACGATCATGCTTTCAAATTTGAACAGGCCAAAATCACCAAATACATTCACAACAAAGCTCGGCAAAGACTACAGGAAACTGCACTAATCACAGCCTCCAACACCATCAGCAAACGAAATGGCTTCTACAATCTATCCTCCTTAATAAGCAAAATTATCCTAACCGAACAAAAACTGAACCTAGATCATGGCTAATCTGTCTTCTATTCGCTCTCAATTGTACTTATATACAAGTCCCGGCATATATACTCACCCCAAAACCCCGCGCCACATACATTTTCATTCACCACGAATGCAAAACACTTAACCACAAATAAAAGCCTCAGCATTGAACACAATCTAGATACCCTCACAAATATTTAGATATTTAAAACCCTTTTGCCCGCAATTTAATTTCAAATCATCAACACTGCTTGCATAAAACTACATTTCACCTATTTCTCACCAAAATTATTATCACTTTTCTCCTTCTCTTTCTATTTCTTTTTCCTTCCCCTCATTGTCATATTATCAGCACATATCAACTCTTTCTGTCTAATATACTTATATACAAACATTCCTGACATAGCCAGCTGGTCTATACTCCTACCCTCCAAAAATTTCACACATAACCACAACAAAATCTGCCCTCTCCCCCTCACTCATCTCAGCAGAGTTTACCCCCTCCCTTCCACTTTCCCAAGCCCCTCAAAATCCAGCTACACCTCAGCACAACAAAAACCTCAGCACCCCCTCCCCTCTATCGTTCTCCCTAATATATATCGCTCTCTGTCTCTCTCTTTATATATATATATATATATATATATATATCCCTCTCTCTATATATACCCATATATCGCTCTCTTTCTCTCTCTCTCTCTATGGCGCTGCCTCTCTCTCTATCGCTCTTTCTCTCTATCGCTCTCTCTCTATATATATATATATATGTATATCGCTCTCTCTATATCGCTATATATCGCTCTCTCTTTCTCTATATAACTGTCTCTATATATATATCACTCTCTCTCTCTCTCTCTCTATATATATATATATATATATATATATATATATATATTGCTCTCTCTATATATATATATCGCTCTCTCTCTCTCTCTCTATATATATATATATATCGCCCTATCACTTTTTATATATATATCGCGCTTTTCTTTCTCTCTCTCTATCTCTCTCTCTCGATATATATATATATATATATATATATATATATATATATATATATATATATATATATATATATCGCTCTTACGCTTTCTCTCTCTCTATATATATAGCTCTCTCCCTATCGCCTTCTCTCGCTATCGCGCGCGCACTTTCTTTCTCTCTCTCTCTCTCTCCCTCTCTCTCTCTCTCTCTCTCTCTCTCTCTCTATATATATATATATATATATATCGCTCTATTTCTCTCTATATATATATATGTATATCGCCTTCTTTCTCTCTCTTTCTCTCTCTATATGTATCTCTCTTTACCCCTTACTCTCTCTATATATATATATCTCTCTCTCTATATATATATATAGATATAAACATCGCTCTCTCTATAAATATATCGATCTCTCTATATATATATACATCGCTCTCCCTCTCTCTATACATATATATATATATCGATCTCCCTCTCTCTCTCTCTCTATATATATATATATATATCTCGCTCTTTTTCTCTCTATATACATATCGCTCTCTCTCTCTCTCTCTATATATATATATATATATCGCTCTCTCTCGCCTTATATATATATATATATATATATATATATATATATCGCTCTCTTTCTCTCTATATACATATCGCTCTCTCTCTCTCTCTCTCTCTCTATATATATATATATATATATATATCGCTTTCTCTCTCAGTATATATATATATATATATATATATATATATATATATCGCTCTGTCTCTCTATCTATCTCTCTATATATATCGCTCTCTTTATATATATCGCTCTCTCTCTCTCACTCTTTCTCTCTCTCTCTCTCTCTCTATATATATATATATATATACATGTATATCGCTCATGCTCTCTCTCTATATATATATTTATGTATGTCGCTCTCTCTCTCTCTCTCTATATATATATATATATATATATATATATACATATATATATATATATATATATATATATATATATATATATAAAACATGTGAGGGTTTATTGGTAAATTACGGCTAAGTAGAACAATTACAATGGTAGTATTTATCTCTTTCAACCTACTGGAATATATGACACACGGTCGGGAAATTGGGATTTAAAAACAGCCCGTTAGAAGAAGAGCACTCTGCTGAATAAAAAATGCCTGGATATCTCCCTCGCTCTTCCCCGATAAAAGCGCCTCGTGCTATTAGCAATAAACTAACAACATCTCAAATAGTGAAAAGGCAAATTCCGCGAAAGTAGCCTCCTTAGAACTGCACATGACCCTACTCTAGACTGACAGAACGCAAACAATCCTAAAAAATGGCAGAGAATTTGCCGGTTTGATTTTGCTATTAACTAATCACGAAGTGTAATGAAAGTTTGTTTTTTTTCAAACATAAGTCAATCCTAAAACTGACGGTAATCGCGAACTAACTGTGACTTATTTCAAATTGTTTTTTTTTACTATAATGGAATAAAATTATAGTAGAGAATAAATTTTGAAATGAAGCCATAACATAACATCAAACTCCTAGGCCTAACTTTCACAGATAACATGAATTGGAATAAATACATTGAAAACATTGCCAGGGCTGCTGCAAAGAATGTAAACTTCGCACACCTGACATTATCCTATATCTCTACAAAGCCACCAACCGCCCATGCATGGAGTAGTGTTGCCACATCGGGGCTGGCGCATCATGCACTAGTCTCTCCCTCTTAGACAAGGTCCAAAAAAGAGTCGATAACTTGATATCCCTTCACTATCAACCAAACTACAGCACCTGTCCCATCGCCGCAATGTTGCTTCTTTGTACTTGTTTTACAAATACTTCAATGGGTATTGCTCTGATGAGCTTGCTGCTCTGGTACCCCCACAACGTAAATTCACTAGACCAACCCGACAATCTGCCAAATCTCATCCATTCACTGTGGAGGTCTCCAGATGACGAAGAGCTTTCTACCTGAAAAGCTTATTTTCTCGAGCTGCTGGACTCTGGAACTCCTTCGCTGCTTCCTGTTTTCCTGACGGTACTGACATGCAGAAATTTTAAATTAATGTGAACAGAAATCTCGCTGCACAGCTGCCAATTTAGGTTGACCCCAAAAAAAACCTTCATCCTTTTTCTCAGTAGCCGCTTACGTCTACAGTCGCGGCCTGCCTTGTTTAAGTTGAACTATGTTAAAAACAAAAAACAAACATTTGTTATATTTTATCCATTCTCTTTATCGCACAGAAGAGACATTTATATTCTTGTCGTTTTGTTTTTGGTAAAACATACCGTTACATGCAATCGTTATTTTCTTAAATCTCCAAATCGTCTCAGCGTTGATTGTCCAGTCACTTTTTTATCTCGATACTACGTTTTATTTTTATTTTCATATAATTTAAGCATCTCGTTTAAGCGCTTTTTAATCTGATTGTTTATAACAAGATCGTTTAAACGTTCTAACTCCCGATAGACATGTTTGTCTTTTTAGAAACTTGAATATCTGATAATTGAACACAGTTTCCAGATGATCTTAGCCGATTTTACATAAACAGTGACACGGCAGATTAAACAATGGCTGTAGATAAGACACACCTCAAGGGTGAAAGGCTGCCAAAATAAATAATCATGAATATTCTTAAACATTCTTGATGGAACTGTTCCAAAGTATTTATGTTGTGAATATATGCGACCCGTATCTACGAACAACGCAAAAGACAGCCAAGGACAAAGGAGGCGACAGAGCACACGTGTTATAGTCGTTTGGACAGTCTGCTAATGCCAAACAGTTTATTTTATCAAATCATCTAAGGATGCTGATTGGAAGATAGCGTTGCCAAGATACACAAAACATTCCACCTTCGTTCGTATTCCAGGAATCTATGTATAGATAGTCAATACTGCCAACGCACAATACACTTTGATTGGCTGACCGTAAGATTAGCAAGTTGTGTCAGTCACCAAAAAACATGGAAATATAATACGATGATTTTCAGCTTTGCAAAAATCGAATAATCAATGTAAACTTTAATAGAATTATGATACAGCATTGATATGTCGGTGTATATCTCAGCAATCTCTAGGGCGTTGTTGAAAAGTTATTTGGATATAGATTGATAGAAATATAAGATGTTAAATTGTAGAAAGGTACATTTATTTTCATTTTAAATATCATTAAACCAATTGATGATGACAACTGTTAAGATAATCTTTGACGGTACAATTTCTCGTTTATAACAAAAATAGATCATGGAAGTTTTGGTAGAAAAAGAAACCATATGAAATATTTTTAAAGCAGACATTTTTATGACAATTAATAAATTGTCTATATCTTGTTTGAAACTGTTTTAATGTAATTTCTGATATTTGTTATTATTTCGAACATTCTTATGCAGAGAAAAAATGATGAATCAGCTTTTTATTTGATATAATATAAATTATGAAATTAAATTAGTTTATAAACAATTGTAAAAACAACAAGTGGTATGAATTGATTCTGACTCACCACGTACAAGAAAAACTCCGCTCGAGATGTATAGTTAATGAGATGGAATAGTTGTAGGTTGAAAGATGAAGAATATAATAGTCTGACTTAAAATGATGAATGGAATGAATTAAGTTAAATTTGTTTGAGAGACGGTTTATGGCGAGTATTTATTAACACACAA
>OY744523.1:36581099-36621099 GCA_963556195.1 Sepiola atlantica | reverse complement strand
CATACAACGCAAATAGCCTAGACAAACCCGACAAGCAAAACACATCAATCCTCTTCGCGGTGCAGGTTCCCGGAACGGGAAAAAAATTATACTATAATAGATTCTTTCGTCTCAGTGGTTGTGTGCTTTGTTTAGGTAAATAAAAGATGAAATATTAATTTAACAATAACAAATACGAAGGTTGCTTTCTTTTAAATGCAATTATAGTTCGGAAGTGTATTGATGACATCACCAACGTTTTCACAAACGTCAAGACAAGTTCGAATTGTGCTGGAATGTAGGTTATAACGTCATTTTTACTCAATTAAGCATGAAATTAACACACTCTGTTGCGCTTTACTGTTTCCTTACTAGCGAAAACCGCTACGTAATATATTCTGTACGGTAACACTCGCCTGCAGATGGAAAACTTTTAAGCAATCTACATCTTCAGAGATCTGATTTGATTTTCAAACCCAACGCTTAGTCAACCACCCTTACTTGTTTATATTGTTATTCTTATTTGAGATAACTTAAGTATTTACTTCTTTCGATTCAACAAATGTGAACTACGGTTTACAGAACTATTACTGTATTATAGTTAATATACAAGCAATAATATACAAACACTATAGAAAAATAAAACTAGAATATAATAATAGTCAACATAATGGTCATAATAATAATAATTACTGGAATACATGTTGACATCGAGTCTGAGATTAGTATATTTGCTGACGACACCACGTTCTACTCTCGTCATCTGGGTAAAACGGACGCGCACATATCCGAGGCAATGGTTGAATCCTAGTAAAGTGACCTCTAGTCTGTAGTGGAATGGGGTCGTACATGGATGGTAACATTTAATGCCGCTAAGACAAAGATATTTTCTTTCAATAACTTCAAGAACCCTATGTAACCACCGATTGTCATAGAAAATAACACTCTATCTCACAGGTCAAGTGTGAAACTCCTCGGCCTAATATTAACAGGTTACATGAATTTGAACAAATCCATTGAAGACATTGCCAAGGCTGCTGCAAATGAAGTGGTTTTCATCTATCGTGCTAGAAAACTTCTCACAACTGACATGGTCCGATATCTATACAAAGCCACCATCCGACCATGAATCGAGTGCTGTTGCCACATCTGGGCTGGTGAACCATCTACTAGTCGCTCTCTCTCAGAAAAGGTCCCAAAAAAGACTCGCCAACTTTATAGGTTCCTCACTATCCATAATGCTCCAGGCCCTGTCTCATCGCCGCAATGTTACATCTTTTACTTAATTTAAAAGTACTCACACTGGCCTGTGCTCCGATGAACTTGCTGCTCTAGTGGTCCGTCAACATAAATACACTAGAGAAACCCGACAATCAGATAAGTCCCATCCATTCACTGTGGAGTTCCACAGAAACTGGAGAGCTTATTTCCGCGTGCTGCCGGCATTTGGAGCTCATTCCCTGCTCCCTGTTTCCTCGACTGTACCGACATGCATCAATTAAGAACTAATTAAAACAGATTTCCTGCTGCACAGCTCCGAACTTAGGATGACCCCCAAAACGTACACCCTAATTCTCAGTAGCCCCTTCTATCTACAGTGGCTGCGTTCTTTGTTTGGGGTGAATTATGATCAATAAAATTATGTATGGATAATACTATAAGTACTATTATTTCTACTCCTACTGGTGATTATAATGCTAACTTAGGCAATTTTATAAAATAAAAACATTGCTTACTGATAATAATATATCCCCTACCTTATGTAATATACAACGAGAAATAATGTTGCAATATTTATAACAAGCAAGGAGACGCGAAGTTACCCAGGATCCGTGAAAAGGAATTTGCACAGCTATGAATGTGTTTAACATCCTTGTTTTAAAACGCATCTCCTTTCTCTCTCTCTCTCTCTCTCTCTCTCTCTCTCTTTCTCTCTCTCTCTTTCTCTCTCTATATATATATTTGCCTCTCAGTCGTGTTACTTTTTAAATACATCTTTCCCACAAACTGATATTCTGTCTACTTAATGCGAATTTTTGGCAACTTAAAAATGGTAAGAAGGGAGAATAAAAGAAACAGATAGGAAACTAGCTTCCAACTGTTAGGACTAGTTTCACGGTTATATTTTCAAACATTTGCTAGTAAGAATTAAATTAAGTTTTGTGTTTTATCACCCATGCATAACATTAATTCAATATGAACGGAATTTAATGAGTGTAAGAGTATTATTAGCAGAATTAATTCAAGGGATAAATAGCCAAACGTATGAGATCCTATATCGGATCAATGATACCAAATAACATTTCATTTGTACGTTTGCATTTAATTATGTCTACATTTTTAGAGCGAGACCTGAACATGTAAACACCATTTATTGGATGAAAGGTGGACTTAGTAATATGACATGCACCGAAACAATATTTGGTAAATATAAAATTTCTAAGCGCACTCGCATTTTTCTTAAATTCATAAGGACCTATGTTTCATCCAAGTCAAAGCGCTGTTTTATTGCTGTAATGGTAATATTAAATACAATTAAATAATGTAAAAAGTCGTCTTTTTATGGATATCATGCATCAATGCAAACCCTTGAATATTATTGTCTCTATTTTATCAGAATAACATATAATTATCTAACTACATAAGGTAGTGTAGTTTGATAATATATAAGATCATTGGGTCTATCTCCAAAAGAGGTTTGGGGCATATTTCCTTTTTTTAGATGTCCAACACGAACGAAGATGCCACAATATTTGTGTACTGAATTTGATCAAAATCAAACATTGCCATCCAAGTACTCTACAAAATGTACTTTAAAGATATATAGTGTTATAGGGTTATATCTAAAAAATATATCAGGAGTTTTTAATATATGGCTTTTATATAAATGTCCGACGTGAACACCGTCAAAGTGATGAGTGTTTCTCAGCTGTCCACATACACGTTTGCGCAACCCAAGCTAAACGGATTATATTGCCAAGTTAAGCTAGCTGAACATTGAGATTGCACTCCGTCTTGTATTGTTTGTATCAGGATGTCGTTGACGGCTAAGTATTTTCCTTCATTTTCATTTAATAACATGTCAGTATAGCGACTATAGCTAAGATGAAAATCACAGCAATCATGACAGAAATGTGATCTGTATTGAAACCTCGTGTCCTTCTAAGTTGAAACACAACAATGTGCGCATGCGCATTTCTATCAAGCTTGAATATCGCGGATGTTTAAGTTATCTGTATGAATTTGTTTCATTTACATATGGTTTAAATTTCATTACAATCAGACATAACAAATAATGCTACTCCTAAGATTCACCACAAAAAAAGCATATAAATATATATGAATTATTTTACTGTTGCTGATGAATATGATCACTGCCCTTAATCACATAAGCATCAAATAAGTATCTGCAGTTATGTTCCGTGTAGTTAGATACATACGTAGATGGCATATCCTTTGTTATATCAAAAATCGAGACATGTTGCCATTTCACGGTTACTTAACGAAAATAATTGTGAATGTTATAATTGTTATGTAACAAACTATTGACACCGGCATATGCTAAGCGTCGATGTAACATATGGTCAGTTTTATAAGAATATGTGCAATATGTATATAGTTCGTAGCACTAAGTGATATTTTCTCTTTTGTGAGTTATTTGTGTGATTTGATGCAGCGAATATGATGATTAAAAAACTGAAACTTGCAGTGAAGCCAGTTCATCATTTATAGACGATCACGAAAAATCAACAGGATATACTCTCTGGATTTAAGAAAGATCAATCTACAAACTATTTTACGACCTCATTTAGGAAAATTATTACATTAAAATCTTTTACATTTTTACGGCTGAATATAGTAGGTCGTTACAAAAATAATGGCATATTTTTAAAACATACGTTTATTTAGGAAGTATGTTTAACCTTTCTATTACTCTGTAAATGACGTGATCTTGTTGCGGTGCTGAACGTAAGTGTCTGAGAACTTTTATCTTACACTGTGAGGGAGACTTAGTTTAACAAGCGCTTGCAATTATGCATTGCCAAGGTTACACGGCCGCGATATGCCTTTTTCATCTTCAATGCTCTCATCGCTATTACGGAAATTCTGGAACCATTTCCGTACTATCCAATCTCTTGTGGATTCATCTCCCCATGCTTTATTGATATTGGCAGAGGTTTTGTATGCATTCTGCTCAAGTTTGAACTCATGCAACATAAGAAGACGAAGGTCATGTGTTGGCAGGTACACCATTACGGGTCTTCTATGCAGCAACATACTTTCTATCTTATTAAGTATTACAGATTAATATTGAGAACACATTAATTATATATGTTAGGCTTTACTAGAAATAAAGTACAAATTCTGTGTTTAAATGATTTTCGTTAAAACACAGCGCTTAAGTGACCATTATTTTTGTAACGAATTAATAGATTAAACAGTGGAGGTTCGCTTTTAGCCGCAACGATGACAACAACCGTTCAACTAAACCATACCCAGTGGTTAATTCACTACGTTCTACCAGTTTCACCTTTTAACCAAAAATAATTCTCTACAATCATGTGTAAGTATACAATCGAACTATGACCCAAAAAACTGCAGATATCTCCACTGGCACCATACAAGTGTTTAGTTTCTTAATATCAATTTAGAAGGCATCACTGCAGTTGTTATTAACTGTTAATACGTGATGCAGGACGTAGCTATAACTTTTATCAAATGATAGCTCTGTAAAGATGAAGAAGGGAAAGAAATAAGTTTAGCGTCGTGACTGAAAACGATTAAGTGAAATTCTTCGAGTGGTCAACTTTTATTTTTTTCGTTTTCTCAGTTTCCGTTTTTTTCTTTCTTTTCATGTGGAAACTTGCTTCATTTAGTTCAATTCCCTTATAATTCCCAAACTGAGCAGAAGAAAAAAATAACGTGACTGGTCGTTAATTCATAGAACGACGCACACGTGCCATCACCCTAACCCTTTTCGCATTTACATAAATGCATTAGAATAACATTACACTGACTTCCTCATAGCATACCGTTATTATTTTGTCAGAAAACCGTTCCATAAAAAAATACGTGTATGAACTAATATCCATGGCCGACCTCGACGAAATTACAGAAACGGCCCAAATTTTATGGTGTTAGTCCTAGTATGGAAATTAGCGACTCGGCCTCACTTGACAAGAATAATTCCACCAGACTGTCTCTTGAAACGTCACTATTACGGAAACGCATTGATTTTTAGATAATTTCTTCTGAGATAAAATGGCCAGCAAAAAATGCGGATCAATATGTTCATTGACACAAAGCCTAACAATAATTGAAACCTTGCAGCTAATTTCCATACGAAAGGACGACACATAAAAACAGAAAATTCAGATTTAGGTCATCATTCTGTATTCGACTGTTCCCATTTATAAATGTTCTTACGACATTAACCAAGTAATGGACTGAGATGAATGGACATAGAAACTGTTATGAAGCAAAGGTCACCACATTCAAGGACCCTCTTATGTGATTCAGACTCAAAACCCCGGACTTCATTGAACCAAACAAATAGTCTTCAAATAGCCTAGAAACCAATGTAATTGCTTTTACCATTTCGGGTTTACTGGTCAATTATGAAAGAGAGAAAGAGTAAGAGAGAGAGAGAAAGAGAGAGAGAGAGAGAAAGAGAGAGAGAGAAAGAGTGAGAGTGAGAGAGAAAGATAGATGGAAGGATAGAGATCAAAGTCACAAAATCAATAAAAACTATGTTGATGAAGCTTCGAATAATATTCCGCATTAATGATGTCTGAAAGTTAGAAGGACTGTCGGTGTCGTTGTGTAGCTACTCACGCAAAACCTATTGGATAGATTACCTACCATGTATGGTGTTCTTCTATTGTAATAATACGTCGTTTATCAATAACTGTTGTCTATTTCAAACAGTTACATATGCACGTGTAAAAATCTTTGAAAGGGAATACCTGTTTGAGGGAGTATCATGATCGTTGTTTTCGTCATTTCTCAAATGTTACACGAGCATACTCGTCGGCCAATGAACATTGTCGATACAATTACATAAAATAATCTCAAAATATACAGCAAACACAAGAGATACAAACATAGTAAAAATCATGTCTAAGAAAGTCTATAAACATATTTTTATTAAAATAAAACGTTCATACTTACGGATGCTGCACAGTAATGGCTAATACTTTTTTCTCATCAACCCATCATGTCAACCCAATATTTTCCCGTACTTGCATGACATTTTTCTTAAAATGATCATCCTTAGGAAGTCTTACAAATAAAGACGAAACGTTAATGAATATATTAAAAAAAAACATCCTTTTTTTGGTTTTTCCTTTTTCATTTCCCATAACTTATATTGTAACGTAAGCTCTACTAAACAAGAAAGAACCATTAGTGACAATATAGGTAGAGGTCTAGAATATAACATATCTATTTATATAAGTTATATGAAGACAGCTGTCAGTAAATGTCTCATGTGGAAACACAGGAAAAGGGCAACGATTGGAGAGAAGAAGCCAATAGAAGAAAGAACAGGCAGTGACATTAGGACAATAGGCGTAGAAAATAAAAATGTATTTACATAAGTAGCGCTATAACAATCGTAAATAAATGTCTGAGGTAAAACACTGACAATTGTTATTATCATAGAAAACGCTTAGCGTTTAGAAGTCACCAGCAGAGGAGGAAACGAGCGAAACTAGTTCGAAAAGGTATGAGTGAAAAAGACTGTTATTGCATTTATACAATCCGTGCATACTATTGCACTGCTTTTATTTATATTAGACTTGGATATTGTTCACTGAAGCTGGAGAAACGTTTCCTAGCTAAAAAAACGTATGATGTTTCACATAAAAATGAATAGTTTGACTATCCAACTAGACACAATCCACGAGTGTATTCGGGCTCTTTATAGAAGGGAGTGTCAGGACAACCGGACATGCAGATACTTACGCCTACAAGTAAACCCTGCCAAAATTCTCAATATAACATAGTATTCGAAGGCTAAATAAGATCCATTAAATGTGCGATGAATTGTGCACCTTCTCCTAGTTGGGTTACCTGAAGTAACAGCACTTTGCTGGATACTCCAGCAGACCGGTAGAAGTATTGTCCTTGAATCCGGTTAGATCAATAGACCAAAAGAAAGAAATACTATGACATAGTTAAGTGGTCAAATGCGGAGATGAAAGATGATGTTTTTCACTTTTGTATTAACTCAACGTTTGAGAGATAAAGAGTACTTAAATCGAACGCACGAATAGCTATGTATCTCATAAAGGAATCAAGTGTTAGCCAAAGGAAGGGTTTTCTTGATTTCTGAGAACTTCACCTAAAGTAAAATGAAACAAAGAAGAGAATATGTGCGACGAAATACCACAATTGAAATGAGAATTGACATAATTTATTAAAGATGTTTTAAACCAATAGATATCAAACAAGGTTACATGAATGAAAAGAGATTAAAGCTTGGAGTGTGTGTCTATTTTGGAATGTGAAAAGTCTGAAAACTCTTGTATATTTTCTTTTTCTGATTTCATTTCAATCCTTACGTGTAGAACTTAACGTGGCAGCTATATGATGTGTACTTCTTCATAGCTAAAATCGAACTTAAAAAAACGATGACTACAGACGACGTAGGATATTCAAAACTATTCCTTATTATTCTTACTAGCAAATATATGACCCTCCGGTCGCATATTTTTACTAGGCTGCCGCGTCAGAAATGACGCTAGTATGTAATTTGGGTAGAGATTTTTTATCACTACAATTAATTTTAATAATATATTGCACATAGTAAATAACAACATTAATAAAAAGAAAATATAAGTTTACATTGTTATCGTCTACTCGCTTCCACTCAATCGTTTTGCGCCAAATCCACGTTAGAATTTACAAAATAATAAATAATAATAGTTTTAGTTTTTCAAAGAGAAAAAAGAAAAGTTTACCAAAAATAAAATTAACAATAAAAAATACAGCGAATACGATTCTAAAAACAGTTATTTACTTGCCCAGTAAAAGGTGTCCCCCAAGTTATCGTCTGCTCGCTTTTCTTTACACTCAATCGTTTTGCGCCAAATCCACGTCATAATATAAGTAATATTTTATAGCTTTCAAAGCGGCAAAAAGGTGTACGTAAATGATAATAAACAATTTCAAACAATAAAATACAGCGAACACTATTCTAAAATTAGTTATGCAGTTTTCTAGTACAATGTGTTGTTGTTTTTTTTTGACAAAAAAACTAAATTCATTATAATGTGTGTGTAAATAGTAATTTTTAAATTAATTATTATTTTAATTAAACAATTTCATTTAATAAATTTGTTAAAATCAACAATTTAAAAAACTAAATACAGCGAACACGACTTTTCAAATCGGAAAAAAAGGTGTATCTGAAAATTATCAATAAAAAATCGGTACTCTTCTACTGCAGGACTCGCGATAACTTTCGAAAAAAAAGTTTAGCTAAACTAAATTCTTTATAATGTGTGTGTTTATCAATTATTATTTTAATTAAACAATTTGATTCAATAAATTTGTGTTTTAAAACATAATGGCTAATAAGATTAAGAAAATAAACAAACTCAGAACGTTTTAATAAAAAAAGTAACACGGTTAAATGCCAGCAGTTTGTTTACATTTGAAATAACGCGCCCGTTCTGAGGGAGGTAATCGTTTCAATGTATTAACGAACGCTGTTCAATCAATTTGACGTAACTACATAACTGATTCATTATAATGTGTGTGTGTGTCTTTAAAAAGTAATTTTTAAATCAACTATTATTTCAATTTAACAATATAATGCCTAATAAGATTAAGAAAATAAATAAGCTCAGAACGTTTTAATAAAATAAATCAGAAAATAATTAACGCGCCGTTCAGAGGGAGGTACGCTGTTGAATCAGTTGGACGCAGAGTAAATAACTACATAACTCATTTATGAATAAATAATAAAAGAAATAATTATAATTTATAAGTAAGATTATTCCCGAGCAAAATAGCGTAAATACATGTGGAAATCTCAAGAGAACAATTATGAGTGTATATTTGCAAATACTAATTCATTATAAGTTCAAAAGTAATTGGTTATGTAAATTGGGGAATGCGCATAGTGTTTATAGCGTTTTTTTAATAGTATATAATGAAGCTGGCGGATTTAATAAATAGGCATAGTACTCTGATGGAGTCTCGATTTAAGACAGACAGACAGACAGATACATGAACTCCATTGTTAATAGCTAACAAGAACCTATCTTTATATTACTGTAATTTCCCCTGTAATTATCATTAATTTCCAGGTACCCATAGAAGAAAATCGTCTTCTCTTGTCATTTATCTAGTTGCATATCGTCTTTCCAACTGTCTTAACTGAAGTGACTCACTACTCATCTTCTCTCTCATGACCCTTTCTAACTAATCCTTTGTTTGTATTTCTATGTCCTCACATTTACTCTCTAACCCGTGTGATAATTAAGATATTATATTATATTATATTAAACCAAAACTGATAACCATTTATATGTAAATGAAGATGATAAAATGCTCAAAACTACAGAAAATGTTTTATATTAAAGTTGTTCATCCGAATATGAGTGGAAAAACGAGGAAATGAGACCTGAGATAAGGGTAACAACATCATCTCTTAAGTTAAAGAGCTGGATTTTGAATTAGTACGTTACGACAGCTAGCTGAAAAAACGAAAAACATCCAGGTAATATTACGCGACATCGTTCTCTCCATGGTAATTTTGATAGGAAACTGTCAATTAAAAACCAAATAAAAGTATATAATATCCTACGGTCCGACCGATGATGGTTTGTAACATCATTTTTTTTTTCAGATATGGATTGATTTTTTTTTTTATACTACTGTTCTCATTTTTGTTCTTTCATTTACAAAAGGTTACGGCAATATAACATCTGACATTTTTCTGGTGTCTTCTTTCGATCTCGGGAAACTTCAAGTCGTAATTAAAAAAAAATCGAAAATAATTTTTGCTCCTAAACCCAAGCGTTATTTTAAACACAAACACGGTAAAAGACGGCCCACCGTAGGGTTTCACCTTTTATGTTTATGTTTCGATAGAAGAAAATGTCCCATTCCAATTGAATTATGTTATTCTGTTACTGATCTAAAAAACATAATGTTAAGAAAATATGATTGTTTCAATAATTTTAATGTTCCAGCAACGTTCAAATTCAAACACCAAAATAAAACAGAGAGACAGCTGTATTATTGCCGGTGTTTCGATAGTTTGCATAAGTTCAGCTAAAATTTTGATTTTTTCTGTAAATGTTTCTCCTAAATCTTTTAGGTTTTTCTTGAGATTCTGTTTTAGGTGTTGCGTATCTTTATTAAATGTTGACTTATGTGTGTGTGTATAAACGAGTATATACCCATGCCGTCTTTAAACACAGATCACTGCTTGTCTGTATAAACGGAACGACTCGGGCGCATATGTTGATTTATAAAAAAGGTTTAAGAAAGATAAAACCGTTCACAGAAAACATAAGAGAGACGAATCACTTTCGTACGCGTGTGAGAGAGTAAGAGAGCCAGATAGGATGATGGATAGCCCGTCTATTACATCGAGTTACATTTTGAGCCTGTTCCTAATTTGAGACAGTATCCCAAACACGCTTGTCCTGCTTGAAATATCGCCAGCAAAAACGCAGAAATGTTAAGTCTACCCCACCTAATAAACCGGTATCGTCCGGGCCTTTGCGTCTGGATTTACGCCGGTCTATTGGGGGTTGCTGGTCCTGTGCAGTTCTAGGAGGTGCACTCTCCTAGGCTTTGCCTCCCCTCTTTGGGAGGAGTAAGTTTAACGCTTACTGTCTGAGACGCCCTTACCGGGGAATGCCGACGGGGCTGCCCAGGCGATGTTTAAATGGCCAGAGTGCTCACTTCTCGAGCGCTGGCTTATCTAATCCCACTTTCCCGACCTTGTGTCACATCTTACCTTGTGGGAGATAGATAAATAAATGTAAGTCTGCATGTTATGTGGTTTCGTGTCTGCTGTCTCGAGTCACCTCTGACACGGAAATGTGTCACTCAAACCTTTCCATTTTAACACGATACTCGGCCTATAACACATTTTACGTTCGCCATGACTATGAAAACATTGATACTACTGTGATACGAAATTAGCATAGGTGAATAATTTTATATAATGGGCACAGTTTTTTATTCTGGGTGCCTTGGAATTTAATGTTGTATGCTACCACGTGTATTGCATATCTCTTTCTACTCGCACGCTCTGAAAATGATCCATAAAACATAGGTGTTGACGCAGCTAGTCCGGAAACCTTATAAAAGGCCTCTCTGCAATTATGCTTAGCTTTGGTCTGAGAAAGCTTTGCTTAAATACAGGGGCAGGGCCCCCTCGTTGTGCTGTGTTCAACACGTTTTGAGCAAGCATGTACGAACATATGTAAGCAAATAAAATCACAAAGATGTTTATTTAGAATTTGGTATATTCGGACTACTGTTCTCATAATGGGTGTTTTTATCACAACGTTTCGGCCGATGATACCTCCGACCTTCTTCAGATGTACCTCGTTGAAGTCGGGAATATTTCTGTCGAACTTTGGACTTCGGACCCGTGGCGCAGTGAATATAGTACTAAGTAAAATTCAGTTCTAAGTTACAGTCATCTGAAGGTTGAAGGTTCAATCCTTAATGCGGGCGATACAAAGAATTGCGAATTACTGAAGACTTCTTCTCAGTAAGTGTAGATGGAACAAGTTCATGCTACCCCCGCGCATTTAATAAGGGGGTCCGTCCAGATCTCTGAGTTCAACAGAAAAATTCCCGAGTTCAACAATGTACACCTAAAGAATAACGGAGGTTAAATCGACCGAAACGTTGTGCTAAAAGCATCCAAGGTGAGAACAGTAGTCCGAATATACCAAATTTTACAAAGTATCAGCCCTCATCTAAAAGATTCCGAAACATAAAGATGTGTATATCTTTTAAATATACTTTATTATTACTAAACTAACACTGTGTGCTCATTATCTTCTAAATTATATATAAAGGCTTAGAGCCTGACATTTTACATCATTCATTCTTTATTCCGAGCCTCATACTTATTCCCACCTCATAGAAAAGAAACACTTCATTACGTCACATTATCAGACGTAAAACTTTTTTTTAAAGTTCACATATTAAAAACGACATGACCAGACGGAAAACTCTTTTAAAGTTCACATATTAAAAACGACCTCAGCGCGTGCTTTCGTTTTATGGCTCGGATCCAGTTAAGTGCAGATGTGAAGTATTCCCCGCGCGCAAATTTACATCAAAAAGTATTGAAAACAAAAATTAAAATGTCACTTACTAGATGACACCAACCATGTTATTATGATACACAAGAGAAAGTTTAAGATCGTGACAATTAAAGTTAAAACAAGACTTATCGCAATGTCCACCTGTTTTAACTTATGTTGCATTTGTTTCGTTGCTTGATAGTCTGTACTCTATTTCTTAATACTTTCTATAGTTTTATTTTTTGAGTTGACAATATACCCTTGTTAGTTGGCTTGATTAATGCAAGTTTCGCGTTGTTATGGATATGTTGAAGAATATACGAATAGATTAATCCATTCTAATCATTCTTAATGAGAATAATTACTTTTGACTTCGAATTGGTCTGAACTCGACTGGCCTTTATATTAGCTACGATTGAACTTTTAATGTGAACTCATTACCGTATAAATAAAACGACTTGATTAAAAAGAAACATGATACAAATAAAGACAGAATTCGAATTAATTAGCAAGTTCATTATTTTGATGGATAAGTACTTATTTACAGGTTTATAACTTGTATTATTTTCTATCCCACCGGAAGGAGTTAAATGACGTCATAAAAATCACACCGTATCGGATATCACTGAACGACTACAACGGCAAAAATCGTCTACGTGTTACCATACCGCTTGGTAAGCGTTTGTTGTTTTTTCTTTGTAAAACTTAACACCAACAAAAAAAACAATGCTTATTTCTATGTTTTTTTTTTAACAAAATAGATGGACGTAGAAAGAGTGAACAAATGTAAGTGACTGAGACTATTTGTATGTTTCGCTTCATTAAATAAAACTATGTACTTAAATTAACGGAGAAGCGCGAGTCGCTATGCCATGCGTGCGAAAGGGTTATTGTTAGTATTAGTAGTAGTACTAGTAGTAGCTTGAATAGTATTACAGGTAATAGTTATAGTAGTAGTAGCACTTGTATTAATTTTAAATAGTGGATAGGCAACATTAATCAAAATTCGCTTTTGTCTTAAGTATTTAAAAATAATTATTCAAGATTCCAACGTACTAAAAATTATAGAGTTATTCTAATCACAGAAAATTATAATATTAAATTAAAAAATCATGAATACATAAAATTGAGATATTTTTTCCAATATAAAGATTTGATGAGGGCATGCTTCAGACAGAACCAACATTTATTTCATTTGCATTCAATTCATATAAAAAGCAAATTAAACAAACCTTTAATGAAAAATCAAGATTTAGAATGAACAAACACACATATATATATATATATATATATATATATATATATATATATATATATATATAACACGTTTCCTCAAATTAAACAACACTCTTTCAAATCGAAAGACAATTCTTCAAATGGATTTATATATCTGATGAGAGTGGGCCACGCTTGAAACGCGTTATATAAATTTATAAAATGATCAAATACACAACATAATAAATAAATGTTGAATGTTTTTTTTACAAATGTTCGTATCCTTACCCCTTTACATATATATATATATATATATATATATATATGGGGTCATGGACACGATAATTCATGAAAATGTGTGAGAAATGACAAACGGAAAACCGGTTAAAGTGCAGGGGAACAACAAAAACAAGAGATTTGACCGGTTTCGTTCGTGTTGGCGAACAAATTTTCCCGAAGCCCTTCGCCAATACGAACGAAACCGGTCAAATCTCTTGTTTTTGTTTTTCTCCTGCACTTTAACCTGTTTTCCGTTTGTCATTTTTCACACACACACACACATATATATATATATATATATATATATATATATATATATATATATATATAGTATAATACATTGTGTTGCCCAGGTTATAGTTGGGAATAGCATCATATGCAACATAATGGTAGGGAGAGTTTCTCTAACAGCAACCTTGATGTTGTCAGCTAGATATCTTACTCACCGAGCTAACATTTTAATTTAATGGAAAACAGTTTTCAGTGGAGGAACCATCTTAATATTATAAAAATTTGCTGAAATTTCGAGAATAGATATCATTTTTTGGTCATTTACCTATGGTTTAAATGTCATTCGAATCAAAGAAAAACAGTTTAAGTGTGGAGTTGTGCACCCGAGACCCTCTTGATATTATCAAAATTTGCACAAATTGTATTGAATAAACATCATTTATGGTCATTTACCCATGCTTTAAATTTCATTTGTAACTAAGTAAAAACAGTTTTCAGTGATATGGGGGACCTCCGGCATTTACGTGATATATTTCTTATATAGTCTATGACCTTCACTAAGAGGTAAGTAATCTACATGCTATTTCTCAAGCGATTCTTTCCAGCGGTTTTGGTTAACATACGATACAAAAATGAGGCATGTCCACACACAGACAGAGTTTCTATTTTATATATATATAAGACGATATACATTTTTATTTGGACACATTTTGTTTTGTTATTTTTAACTTATTTCTGTATTTACTTCTCTCTCTGCTTACTAGTTTTATTTTCTCCGTTCATGGTTCAGCTATTTGTTTAGTTTATAAACAAAATTTAAGTTTGTCCTCAGGCCACTTTCATTTTTGATTCATGTGAATGTAGCATACACAAAACTGTATAATCCTCAAATAATACATTTTTAGAAAGATAAATGATCTTAGATTATAAGTCATATTATTTTTATTAAAAAGTAGGAAGAACTAATCAAGACCAAATGCCATTCGGGGATAAGGATTAATGTGATGAGATGATTGGTTGATCTGCTTGATGACGGGTAAAGCTAACCTGGAACTCAGGGAGTTCGCCGTTAGAACAGTGAGTGTCTAGAGATCACGCAATCGTTGACGTCAAATCGTACGCCGTGTCGGCCTTCATGAGAGACGAAGTGGTGAGGATGAATAGAGCCGGCTCAACCCATTCAGAGTAAATGCTGTTTTGAGTAAAAGTACAAGTAACGATTGTCAAGTCCAACTCCGAATATTTATGGTTACGGGTCTATATAGGAATCTGCTAGCACTAGCATTTAAGGTGATCAAGTTGTTATTTGCAGGGAAGCAGACCCGCGGCAATGTGTTTCCTAGACGAGAAGCCTTTCGTCGAAATCTCGCCTGACACAACGCACACTGAGGTAGCAAGAAAATTGTTTCTTCGTTTTGGTAGAAGACTAGTTCTTGCTCTGAATGTCTTAAAAAGAGAACAAGAGATGTGGCCTAAGTCGAGCACGTTCTATGTGAGAAAGGCGCTTAAAACATCGGAAGAGGTCATCCCCCACTCGATTTCAAAGTCGATTCAAAATAGGTGTTAAGGCAGCGAAAAGTGATATGAACAGTACCTCTCCAGATGTGGCAGCAATACTCCATCTAAGGACGTATCTAACTTGTATACAGGTATAACATTGCATTAAGATAAACTTTAAAAAAATATTAAATAGTACTGCGATAATAAAAACTTGACATTACTATTTTTCAACTCACAATTTAATGTAATATCAACAACTTGTAAAATAAGATGAGAATATTCAATTATTTACATCATTGGATGGAAATATAACCACAGTAGTAGTAATATTTCGCTGTAGCTTGAGAGGGAAATATAAGATAAAGTAGGAAATCGATAACAGATTAATTTTAGAAGGTGTCTATTTATTTCACAAAATATTACTCGCATTGCAGACACCCATTTTTCTGATTTAAACAATCAAACCCAACTCAATGACTGATCCAACCTGCCAAGTTGTTTGTAACAGTTCAGTAGCGTATTTTTGAAAGTTTAGTACGATATAAATTCATGAAAGTCTATAGATTCACTGGTATATGTATCGTCTATGAGCTTTGATTTAATGTGTTCACCTTTCTTTTTGTTCTTTTTTCATGCACGATGGTATAAAGGAAAATGTTTGTATCTACCAATAGTCTGAAGATATTTTATATATACCAGTTAGCAAAGTAACACTGTGTTCTTACATTTTTGATCCCGAACAACGCCGAGTAGAAAAAAAAGTCCCAGTCAATTCTGTATTTCTCACCATCCATTTCAACCTATTAAGAAGATATCTAATGTCAATAAAGTCAATAGTCCGAATAGATTTTCTATATATCCATTACCAAAAGTAATAATGTAATAATACAATTATTTATCTGGGACAACGCTGAGTAGAACAAATTGTCGCGGTCAATTTATAATTTATTCCCCACTTCCATTTAAACATATTATGATAATATATGATGTTGGTTAAGGCAATAGTTCTAAAAGATTTACTATATACATATATCTTACTAAAAGTAATGCTATAATCTTACCATTTTTGATCCCGGACAGCAGTGAGTTAGACAAATTTTCCTCATCAATTCCTAATTTCTTGTCCGCAACCCTTATTTCATAATGATGTGAATATAAATAATGTTGATAAAGACAATAGTCCGAAGACACTTACCGAATGTAATACTGTGATATGATTGAAAAAAATATATGAAAAAAAATAAATGCAGCAAATGAATCAAAAATACATTTCAAAATGAATTAAAACATAAACAGAAGAATGAAAAAAATGAATTTAAACATGGTTAAGAACAGAAGAATGAAAAAAATGAATTAAAACATGGTTAAGAACAGAAGAATGAAAAAAATGAATTAAAACATGGTTAAGAACAGAATAATGAAAAAAATGAATTTAAACATGGTTAAGAACAGAAGAATGAAAAAAATGAATTTAAACATGGTTGAGAACAGAAGAATGAAAAATATGAATTAAAACAAGGTTAAGAACAGAAGAATGAAAAAAATGAATTTAAACATGGTTAAGAACCGAATAATGAAAAAAATGAATTAAAACATGGTTAAGAACAGAAGAATGAAAAATATGAATTTAAACATGGTTAAGTACAGAAGAATGAAAAATATGAATTAAAACAAAGTTAAGAACAGAAGAATGAAAAAAATGAATGAAGAAAATTGAATGCAATAAATGAATCAGAATATTAATGAAAACAATATAGGAAAAAATGACGGAAAAAAATGAAGGAAAATTATTTGAATGAACAATGAGTGAAAATAAGTGAACGAAATTAAATGAATGACAAACTAAGCGAAATGTGTGAGTTTTTGTACCGTACGGTTGATTTTATGAGAAGGAATGTTTTGCGGCAAACACTGGCAAAAATATGCCACGTGACCTATTGTTTGGGGGGAATCAATTTGGTACCGGAATTCTACCAGAGCAACCATTTTTGACATCGCTTGAATGTTGTTTGTATTCGTAGTTTGCGTTGGTTACTTGTGATAGTGTTAATTAAATATCTTTTGAAAATCCACGTTTTCTGTGGAATGCATCGCAAAGTTGAATACGTAATATAAATAAAATGATAAAAATGAAAAAGTTGACCAATGTTGCTGCGCAATAATGCCTTTCAGGCATTAAGTGTTTTCATTCTTTGTTTCTTCTTTCAGTTTTAATTTTTAGGTTTTGCAATCTTGGCAGAGGCGCTTGCCATTTTTCGAAGTCTTCGAATAAGAGCCTTTGGGAAAGTGAACGTGTGACAATAATCCTTTTTTTTACAGTCACAAATTTCGTTAACATGAATTTAATTAACAGCTGCATCACCATATCCAGTATGGCAATAGTATTGAAACACATTTTTTATGATTATTAGACAAAATACAATAAAATAAATGAATAAAAACAGAACGCTTTGTGGTTTGAAACATTGTTTCATAATCATGTTATCTCTTTACGGTGTAATTTAAAGAAAATTTGCGTGTTAATAGCCGAATAATCCCAACGGAAAATCGAATTGTTTTTCTTTTATTTGGAAAAGTTCTGTTAATGTCTTTTAAACTTCACAAATCTTAAGCTGTTTCCAACTTTGTCAAATATACCTATTACAACAGCTTATTTAAATAATGATGTGATTTGAATTTATCTTTTAACAGAATTTGAATATTGTTGTATAGAAAACTGAGGGGAGACTTCATCAACACGTATAAATATGTTCATGGCCTGTATAAAACTACGACATGCATATCAGTAATTCAGGGGCATTCTAAAACAAGAGCGCATCATCTACGACTGACAGGAAATGCTACCAAGACAAGCAAACGTCATTTTTTTATTAACAGAGTGATTCCCTGCTGGAACGGATTACCAGCAGAGGTTGTCAAAGCCCCTTCGGTGAACAATTTTAAAACTAGGTTTGACAGCCTTATCGAAAGCTTTCTATTAAAATACAACTTCAGAGCCCTGGACCACCCACAGAAACCCACACTGTCAGTCTGTTAAAGAAGAGGTACAAATAAGCCGTCTAAACTGGATGTATAGCATCCTACCTGACTGAAGACTCTACTCTACTCTACTCTACTCTACTCTACTCTACTCTACTCTACTCTACTCTACTCTACTCTACTCTACTCTACTCTACATAGGTTGGCCTTTTGGGTAAGATCAGAGTGTAGTATCTGTTCCAATGGATGCTCACTCTGTAGACCAGTGTTGTCTTTGCCTTTGGGCCTTGATTCCGCCGGTCTGAGGTACTGTCCTGTGCAGTTCTAGGAGGTTCACCCTCCCAGGCTTTGCCTCCCCTCTTTAGGGAGAAGTAAGTTTATTGCTTACTGCCTGAGGCGCCCCTACCGGGGAATGCCGACGGGGATGCCAAAGCAATTTTTAATGGCCAGTATGCTCACCTTCTCGGGCGCTGGCTTTTCAAGTCCCACTTTCCTTACCCGAGCTTGGGTCACATCTTACCTTGTGGGAGTAAGATAAACCTGGTCCTGTGCTTAACCTCCTGGGGAGGTAAATAAAAAAAAAAGTGTAGTATCTGTTCCGATGGATACTGCCCCCCATAGACTGGTATTGTATTGGCCTTCGGGGCTTGATTTACGCCGGTCTATGGGTCTGTCCTGTGCAGTTCTAGGAGGTGCACCCTCCCAAGCTTCGTTTCCCCTCTTTGGGGTGGAGTAAGTTTATTGCTTACTGTCTGAGGCGTCCCTATCGGGGAATGCCGACGGGGCTGCCCAGGCAATTTTTAAATCCCACTTTCCCGACCCAACCTTGGGTCACATCTTACTTGTGGGGGTAAGACAAAAACTGGCCTTGTGCCTAACTCCTGGAGAGGAGTAAATCAATACTCTTCATAAATCATTGGATGTGTTATCAACCAGAAAATAATATTTACACTGATGCCCAATAATTCAAAAATAATTTGAAATCTTAAAAGATCTCGGAAAAATATTGCTTGTCGCGAATGGACATTTTATCATTTAATAAATCATACTGCTTAAATTATATTCTGAATTAAAACATGGTAAAAGTAAAGAAAGCGAATATGATGGGGGAATAAATAATTAATCAAGGTATAGAAGTGAGAGAAACTTATCATGTAGTTTATTCTACTCTTCTATTACAGAGAAAATATGACTTCATAAATATAGACACGATGCGTGTTTTTATAAAGGATATTTAAACACTAGGAAAGCGAAGTATATGACAGAATCGAAGATAGATCAATATAAAAATTACAATCAATATTATTATGATATGAACTATACTAAGGAATTACAGACATAATCTTAATATATGAGGATATACACAACGGATATTACCCTTAAGAATAAATAAAGAGAAACGTATTGCGAAGTTAAAGATTAGCTAAATGAATAAATGCGAAAGTTGGGACATTTCTCAGAAAACGGTAAAGTTAAAATGTATATTTCAAGTTATTTCACCTCTACGCAATAGACGTACCATCTTTTTATATACTGCTTATGTATATTAGATATGAGTCGCAAGGTTAACAAATTCGCATATTGGTTTCGGAAACATACATTTTATTAATTAACTGTCAGTTGCTACTGTTTGTTTACTTACTTGATTGTTGTGACGTTCATATAGCGAATAATGATGTTTTTTTCCTGGACAGATATTTAGCAGTATTGCTAAAATCTGTCTTTTTTAGAGAAGCAGATTTGCTTTTCAAAAATATGTGATCTACTTCTACATTGCAATTTAAAACTTAAATTGATTTCTTCTTTGTTTTCCGTTTTTTTACAATCATATTTAAAAAGATACATACATTTTCATCCAAATTCTCAATAATTCAATGTTTACCTCACTATATGAATAAATACAAACGGTTTTATTTCGTGATTACACTACATGTATGCATAAAATGTTTATTATTTATAATTTTTTGGTCCGGTATTCAGAGTAGCAAAGTTTGCGAATTTATAGTGAGCCGTCAAGGCCAGCTTGTTACATATGAATAAAAAAAATGATCCCAAAGTAACTGAAATCCATGTTTGTGTTTAACATACAAGACATAAATATATGAACATATAAAAGAAACGTATTTTGATCAGCGATATTTATGAATATAAGAGATTGACCGTTTTGTTTTACGGCATATCAACCATTTTAGGGGGTTACTTAATGCTAAATACGGTCATTTAGGTAAAAGTTGTTATGCTTTAAGTTATTTATATCTTGATATATTTATTCATGTTGTTTGGCTTGATTTTTAGTAGTGTTTTTTAGTTTGGTTGTTGTGTAAACTAAAATTTCTGTATGGTTTGGCTGTTTTGTAGAGGAAAAGTGTTTTTTCGTTTAGATGTTTTGTAGAGGAACATTGTTGTTTGGGTTGGATGTTTCGTAGAGGAAAATTGTTGTTTCTTTAGATGTTTTGTAGAGGAAAATTGTTGTTTGGTTTGAATGTTTTGTAATGGAAAATTGTTATTTGGTGTGGCTGCTTTGTAGAGGAAAATTGTTGTTTGGTTTGAATGTTTTGTAATGGAAAATTGTTGTTTTGTTTGGCTGTTTTGTAGAGGAAAATTGATGTTTGATATGGCTGTTTTGTAGAGGAAAATTGTTGTTTCGTTTGGATGTTTTGTAGAGGAAAATTGTTGTTTGATTTAGATGTTTGTAGAGGAAAATTGTTGTTGGGTTAGGCTGTTTTGTAGAGGAAAATTGTTGTTTGGTTTGGCTGTTTTGTATAGGAAAATTGTTGTTTAGTTTGGCTGTTCCGTAAAGGAAAATTGTTGTTAGGTTTGCCTGTTTTGTAAAGGAACATTGTTGTTTTGGTTGGATGTTTTGTAGAGGAAAATTGTTGTTTCGGTTGAATCTTTTGTAGAGGAAAATTCTTGTTGTGTTTGGCTGTTTCGTAGAGGAAAAGTGTTGTTTGGTTCGGCTGTTTTGTAGAGTAAAATTGTTGTTTGATTTGGCTGTTTTGTAGAGAAAATTGTTTACTTGGTTTGGATGCTTTGTAGAGGAAAATTGTTATTTTCATTGGCTGTTTTGTAGAGGAAAATTGTTGTTTCGTTTGGATGGTTTGCAGAGGAAAATTGTTGTTTGGTTTGGATGTTTAGTAGAGGGAAATTATTGTTTCGTTTGGCTGTTTTGTAGAGGAAAATTGTTGTTTGGTTTAAATGTTTTGTAGAGAGAAATCTTTGTTCATGAGTAAATAAGAAAAGCATGAAAGATATAAGACTAACTTATTTCAAGTAATAAGCATGTAGTATATATTTTTGCTAGGCGTACACGTGGTTATTGTGTCACAATCACTACTACAATGTAATCTACGTTGATTTTGTTCGAAAACTCATTAATTGTAACAGATATCTAAATACATTTTTCTTGCATAAATGAAAATAATACTTTTCTTTACTTCTATAACATATTATTATTAGTGATAATAAGAGGCTTATTACTTTCTCATCTAATTTAGTTTAGTTGTTAATGTAAATTAGATTGCAATGTGGTGGACAGAGAGTCACTTATACTCTAAATGTTTACGGAGAAATTAAAAATATTAGAGCCTGATTGAATCTAAATAAAGTGAAATAGACGAGAGTAATACATAGATAACTAAATGAAAGACAATTACGAGTTCAGTTAATTACAAATTACGGATATTGAGAACAAATCCAAGCATTTTTGATCCCAGTATTGAAATATGATTGATCATGTATTTTGTGTGATTAAAGCATATCATATATTTATTTGTTTTACGAAATATCAACTCGTTTTCGGGTCATATAATGTCGAATCCAGTTATTTTGTTAAAAGTTATATATATTATCAAATATTAATTCATGGTGTTTTGTTTGGTTGTGTTGTAGAGGAAAATTGTTCTGGTTTTTGAATTTGCAAAAATGATTGAGTTTTGCAAAAGAAAGGATAAAAACAATAATATCAATGTTTGGTGCATTTAGGGTCAGGAAGTCAGTATGATTAGACAGCAAAATATGATAGCACCAATAAAGTATATGAGAAAAAGCATTAGATGAACAGCTTTAGCATAATAAATACATTCTGTCTATGAAAATCTATTTATTCCGTAATATTTGTGCATCTCCTTTTTTAGCTATTTTCTCAATTAAATTTCGGAATTTTTAAAATGATTTTGACAATTTATATTTTTTGTATAAATTGAATTATTCAGGCTACAGTTCTAATCTTCTAATCATTCTCCCAACACTTCGGCTGATGTAACCTCCGACCTTCATATGCATCTTGTCGAACTCGGGAACTTTATGTCCACTGAGGAATCAGAACTGAATTTCGAACATGAACTCTTTATTTACACCACGGGGGTAGCTTGTTCTCCTTTTGTCAGTAAGGACCGGTGACGTAACGTATATAAGTGCTAAGCAATAATCAGTCCTCCTGAGGTGAAAGGTTCAATCCTCAGTGCAGGCGATACTAAGTATACAATTACGACTTCAACTTTTTCATGGCTAACTAAACGTGAGCAAGCTATAATCGTGGCTTAAATCAAGAGTTCAGTTCGAAATTCCGTACAGATTCCTGAGTTAAGAATTAAGATTCTCGAGTTTTACAAGATGAACCTTAAGAAAGTCGAAGGTAAAATCGACCGAAACGTTGTAATAAAAAAACATACAACATGAGAACAGTCGTCCGAATTATCCAGAAAATAATAATAAGTACAGAATTATGTAAAAAATAAATGACGCAAACAAAGAAGTCGTGATAAATAATCGAAGCAGCAGAAGCGAAACGACAGGAGAGAAAGAATATGATGTAAATGAATTCATGATGTAAAAATAAAAATAAGCAAAATAATAATAAAGAAATAATAGCAGTAGTGTTTTCGCGCAGTACCACTGCAACCTTATCCATAAGGTCCTGCATTGGCTCTTGTATATTCACAACTGTTTCTACCTTTTCCTAAATGTATTTGGAGTAAAACATAATGTCAACTTTGTAAACCTCTTAACTCTATTTACAATGTTTTCTTCGGACGATAGTGACCAAAGTTGATATGTTTTTTTCTAACTAGCTGGACCCGCTCCCCGGCTTTGCCCGGGAGAAATCTAAACAAATGAATTAAAGAGTGTGAACATCCGACCGAACGCAATTAGGTCACATTTTAAAATTGTTGCAGGGTGAAAGGAGGAAGAAACGAATGTAGTAAAGAGGAAGACGCGGTTATAAGAGTCTTCATGGTATTAACTCAGATTTTTTTTTTTAATTTAAAACCCGTTCTATCTAAATTTAAAGAGCCGTTTAAAATCCAATGCCAACTCGGTTATCGTTGTTTAAAAATTCCTTTTTTTCAGAGAAGAAGGAAAAATGGAATGAATTAAAAGAAAAAAAAGAAAACACAAAATATGGAAAAAAGGAAAAAAATGAGTATGCTTTCTGAGCACTACTGAACATACACAAATATAGTTAATATGTTTGCAGAGCAGTAGTAAACCATGTTGGTTTGAAGGAAAATGATGATAGTCATAATATATAAAGTACTAAATATTACCGTAATTCTGTTTTCAAATTACGACATGGTAACGTTGAATATAAAAACAATCAGGCACTTATTCTTCCCTCCACCTCTCTCGAAGGCGGAAGTATAATAATATAGGAAAATAAATAAGAATAAATTGTATGAGACGCCTGAGATCGAACCATAAACTTTTCGCTATTAATTTTGAGCCTACCAACACAAATATAAAATGTAAGCCAAATTACGTCATTTAAACCAAGACATCCGGTAGCTGACATGTGTTATAATTTACGATACGCCATAAGACGAGCAAATCTAGTGGCCATCATTCGCACGTTTTGGATCATTTCTATTCCAAAAAAAATATTTTTTTTCTAATTTTCGGATATCATGCGTATTAAAGGGGAAGGATTCACGAACTATCAACTTAATTGTTATGGTTGAGTATCTTGGCGTATATAAACTTAAATCGAAAGTCGAGTCGCTGAATAAATTGTAGCCGCCAGATTACATGTCGAAATACAGAATGAACCATGTTCGTTTATTTTATTATCTAGAGCCTGAAATGAGTATAAATGTATGCGAATAGGTTGAAGTTACGTAATCCGATATTCTCGAAAAATCAACGGAATTAGCGGGATCGTCCAATAATTTGTTGCGTGATGTTTTGTTTTATATATTAGATAATGGCAGACAAATTGTAAATACTAACGGACACATTAAAAAAATACACGTTGATAATTAGTTCCCGGTGACGACTGGGGGAGTGTCACTACTTAAATAAACAGTTTGGTTTTTGAATCTTCACGCGACACACGTGTCGCACGCCAAGCTAAGCCGACTTCGACATTTGAAAATGTTAATTTTTAGGTAAAAATAAATAATTATATATTTGATATATTAAAATGAGTAGTTCGCTTCCAACTATTATACAGCGTTGAATTGCCCCTCAGCCAGATAATTAATCATCTGGGGAAAATAAATGACGCCTAATAAAGGTAGACTTTATGTAATCGCCGAGTATTCAAACAAAATACCCAACCGGGTATCACCTTCATTGAAAAGGGTATATACCCATACGTTTAAGACGAGTGAGACCCTCGGCTAGTCCAAAGAGATGGTGCGCCATCTCTAAGACGTAACAACCTCTTCTAATACGTATCTACGGCTAACACATATCAATTTACTCTTCCCGGCAAACGATAGTGTCCCACACTAGTATCTACGGCAATTGGTTGGAATACAAATATGTCGAAGACACCGGCCATTTAAGTATTTGTGGAGATGACTGATGACTTAACTGACTTATTTCCGGAAGTAATGATATTCAGAAAGAGGAATATTTAACGCGTTTATATATTGATATACCTTATTGGACTGACAAATTGAATATACGTTAGTGTCTTTCTTCTTTACTCACGAGAGAGAAATCTGTAAAATAGAGTATAGTCATATTTTATAGTTTTATACGTATTCTTATAAAGCGCTGGCAATAAGTCTAGCCAAAGAGTATTACTTGAAGTCCAATGTTAACGTTGTTTTTTCGATTCGTCGTCTTAAATAATCTAATTTTGCCCAATTTTAATCATCGTCTCTGATGTTCGAAGTGTTGTCTCACCGTTCACATGACAAACTAATTAACCTTAGGCGGTATGAGGGCATTTATAAACGCGAACCATTAGTACCAAAATCATTTTAAAAATATATAAACTAGGATTGCTTATATAGTAACATTGATATATGTTATATGTTTGCATACAACATATCGTCTGTTTAAGGTTCATTTAATACTGAAACAATACTTATGGAAACCAAATAATTTTATATAATGAGATAGATATATGGGTGTATTCTAGCTATTACAGGTGAGAAATTGTTTGTTTATACCTTTCACTATAGATCCGATCGTATATTTACACGGCATAGATTACCGTTATAGCATATATATGAGCCAAGCCTAATTGAAATGTAAATAAACGTGCTGATAACTTCAACATACACCTCAAGTATTTGTTATTATATACACAATGACATTTTAATTAGCTTCTTTATATTTTTACATGTAAGTATGGATATTAACCGCTTCGAACCTTCTTAATACATGTATTACAATTCACCGCAATGCTTCAAGCAAACTACCATTGTCACTTTTTCTCGCTCTTTCTTTCTCTCTGTTCTGTCTCTCATTTCTCTCTCTCCGTTCTGTCTTTCCTCTCATTCTCAATCTATCTGTTCTGATTCCACTCTCATCCTCTGTCTCTCCGTTCTGTCTCTCCTCTCATTCTCAATCTATCCGTTCTTATTCTCCTCTCATTCTCTCTGTCTCTCCGTTCTGTCTCTCCTCTCATTCTCTCTCTCCGTTCTGTCCCTCCTCTCATTCTCAATCTATCCGTTCTGTATCTCCTCTCATTCTCTCTCTCTCCGTTTTGTCTCTCCTCTCATTCTCAATCTATCCGTTCTGTCTCTCATCTCATTCTCTCATTCTCTCTCTCACCGTCCTGTCTCTCCTCTCATTCTCAATCTATCCGTTCTGTCTCTCATCTCATTCTCTCATTCTCTCTCTCTCGGTCCTGTCTCTCCTCTCATTCTAAATCTATCCGTTCTTATTCTCCTCTCATTATCTCCTTCTCTCCGTTCTGTCTCTCCTCTCATTCTCTCTCTCCGTTCTGTCTCTTCTCTCATTCTCAATCTATCCGTTCTGATTCTCCTCTCATTCCCTTCTTTTCTCCGTTCTGTCTCTCCTCTCATTCTATCTCTCTCCCGTTATGTCTCTTCTCTCATTCTCAATCTATCCGTTCTGTCTCTCCCCACATTATCTCTCTCTCCGTTCTGTCTCTCCCCTCATTCCCAATCTATCCGTACTGTTTCTCCTCTCATCCTCTCTCTCTCTCCGTTCTGTCTCTCTTCTTATT
The DNA here is from genome assembly GCA_963556195.1 of Sepiola atlantica. Taxonomy (NCBI): domain Eukaryota; kingdom Metazoa; phylum Mollusca; class Cephalopoda; order Sepiida; family Sepiolidae; genus Sepiola; species Sepiola atlantica. The sequence goes on along the minus strand of OY744523.1, from coordinate 36,594,201 downwards.
CTCAATCTATCCGTTCTGATTCTCCTCTCATTCTCTCTCTCTCCGTTCTGTCTCTCATCTCACTCTCATTCTATCCGTTCTGATTCACGTCTCATTCTCTGTCTCTCCGTGCTGTCTCTCCCCTCATTCCCAATCTATCCGTACTGTTTCTCCTCTCATCCTCTCTCTCTCTCTCCGTTCTGTCTCTCCTCTCATTCCCAAATGTATCCGTTCTGATTCTCCTCTCATTATCTCTCTCTCCGTTCTGTCTCACCTCTCATTCTCAATCTATCCGTTCTGTTTCTCCTCTCATTCCCAATCTATCCGTTCTGTTTCTCCTCTCATTCTATTTCTTCTCATACTATCTCTCTTCACTCTCTGTCTTCTCATTCTTTCTCTCCTCATTCTCTCTTCTCATTCTCTCTCTCTTCTCATTATATCTCCTTCTTCTCATTCTCTCTCTCCTCATTCTCTCTCCTCATTCTCTCTCTCTTCTCATTCTCAATCTATCCGTTCTGGATCTCCTCTCATTCTCTCTCTCTCTCCGTTCTTTCTCTCCTCTCATTCTCTCTCTTTCCGTTTTGTCTCTCGTCTCATTCTCAATAAATCCGTTCTGATTCTCCTTTCATTCTCTCTCTCTCTCCGTTCTGTCTCTCCTCTCACTCTAAATCTATCCGTTCTGATTCTCCTTTCCACGTTCTGTCTCTCCTCTCATTCTCAATCTATCCCTTCTGTCTTTTCTCTCATACTCTCTCTCTGCGTTCTGTCTCTCCTCTCATTCCCAATCTATCCGTTCTGATTCTCCTCTCATTCTCTTCCTCTCTCGGTTCTGTCTCTCCTCTCATTCTCAATCTATCCGTTCTGTCTCTCATCTCATTCTCTCTTTCTCTCTCTCCGTTCTGTCTCTCATTTCATTCTCTCTCTCTCTCTTTCTCTCCGTTCTGTCTCTCCTCTCATTCTCAATCTATCCGTTCTGTCTCCTATCTCATTGTCTCATTCTCTCTCTCTCCGTCTCTGTCTCCCCCCCTCTCTCTCTCTCTCTCTGCCCGTGCTGTCCTTCCTCTCATTCTTAATCTATCCGTACTGTTTCTCCTCTCATTCTTACTCTCTCTGTTCTGTCTCCTCTTTAATTCTCAATCTATCCGTGCTAATACTCCTCTCACTCTCTCTCTCTCTCTCTCTCTCTCTCTCTCTCTCCGTTCTGTCTCTCATCTCATTCTATCTCTTTCTCTGATCTGTCTCTTATCTCATTCCGTCTCCTCTCATACTATCTCTCTCTTCTCATTCTCTCTCTCCTCATTCTCTCTCTCTTTCTCTTTCTCTATCTCTCTCTCTCTATATATATATGTATATATATATATGTATATATATGTATATATATGTATATATATGATATATAAATATTTATATATATATATATGTAAATATTTATATTTATATATATATATATATATATGTGTGTGTATATATTACACAGTTTTAAATGTAACTCTGATATAGGTTTTAAATAGTTGTACATAAGAGAAAGTAGACGCGTTTCACTTTCGCGCTTATATCTACTATATACTACTTAAACAAACGTTCATCGAAAATATTTTGTTCGAGATATATTTTACCGAGAAATATCATACCCATTTTAAATTTTTACGCTTTTAATCTTAAAACTCTGTCAAAATTAGCGTCATTGCTATACCTAAAAAATTTAAAACTAATCATATCACTAATTATTTACGAAAGTGCTAAGCAATGTATATTTAGGAACAACTCTATTTTAACTATTCGTTCTCGGTTTCTAGACGTGCCTTACTCACATAATCTATGAAAAACATTTTCGTATCTACATTTGAATACGTAAACATATTTTTATCCACGAGTTGAAGTGTGCTTAAACAAAAGATGTATTTCGCGTATCAACGCCCGTTTCTGTGTCTGCCAACTTCTTGCTTAGATTAAAACATACCTGGCGTCACCTTCATTATCTCCGTTTCGCATGTACGCACAGACGATTGATTACATTAGTCTTTGTTTTTTTGTACTTGTGCTTCGACGAAACGAACTTTTGTCTGTCGCTTTTTTGATCACAATTTGTTCAAAGGCGACTATCCACTCCTTGAAGCTTAGGCCTTAAACCACGTTTCCATTTTCATTCGTTTCTTTCCCTATCTTATCTGAACACACCTTTGCATCGAATCATTGACTCGTATTTCCATAAATACAATTTGTCCCTGTCTAATCCTGAGATTGCAATCAGCCTCGCGTGTGGTGTGCCGATTCGTGTGGTGGGGGTATTGGACCAGCAACGCCAATTTTGTAATACGCATCATCGCAAGTCCTCGCATCCACACTACTACATGACAATAAAACTACAGACCTTGCGTCCCATTTCGTCTTTGAGTAAATACCCTCTCTTGAATGGAATTCTTCAAGCGGACACCAATAAATGAATGTATTCTTGTTTAATCTTGCCCCCCTCTCTCTCTCTCTCTCTCTCTCTCCCTCTCTCTCTCCATCGTCTCATTCTCTCTAAGACAGATAAATTCCTCCACTTTTTATTTCTCTTCCGTTCTTTCTCTATATATAGCATATATAAAATAGTTGAAAAGAACAATAAAGTGCTCAATCGTTGGTACTACAAGAGTAAATATAAAGTATTTTTATTTAAAACCTATAGATCGCAGTTTGTGAACGGTGCTAAAAATTTGGTCTGACAATTTAATACAATTTCTATCTCAGAACCGGCATGCCCAACGTTATGAAACTCGAGTAAACCAAACAGACACTTTAATGTATAGGTTTTAAATAGGTTTTAAATAGGTTTTAAATGACATGACCGGAAAGTATGATCGAACATATCATAAAGTATGTTGTTTTATTTATGTTTTTAAATAATATTATTATTTTTTTAATAATAATTATTATAATATAACGTAATTAGATAGAATGATCGTTAAGAAAATTAGTTAGAATTAGCGATTTAACCAAATTAGTAAAGGTTTTATTTATTATTACACCGGAAGTTATTAATATAACATTGCTGGATAGCGATATTATTGACGTAAACACTGTAAGAGAAAGATACAAATGGAACACGAGTGAAAATGAAGAAAAATTTAAAAAAATAGAGAAAATAGATAAAGAAAAAAAATAAAAGTGTGTTGTAGTAAGTGATTATTTAATGTGTGAATTTTGATATGTAGTTTTTGTAAGTCAGATCTGAATATGTAACGGAAAGAAAACACATATAGTTAAAATAATTTATTATGAACTCATGAATTCAAATAAACACAGTGTGAGGAAAGACTCCATTTTAGTAAATTAATAAAAAGAAGAAAACACGAATACAAGATTAAAGATGTATTAATTAAATGAATATTGCACTATCTTATTTTTAGATCGAATTGTTTGTGGTATACAATGATCAATCATTCTTGTGAATGTTTTTAAATGTTGTATACTATGTGTATATTTACAAAATAGCCAGTACAATTGTTTTAGATAAAATGTATTCTAATTAAAAAGGATTATAGTATGTACCAATAAACAACTCTAGTCGTATTATAAACTTTTGAGCTACTATCGAAACCTTTGTGTAAACTAATATATATATATATATATATATATATATATATATATATATATATATATCTATATATATATTTATTTATAGTCTAAAGAAGCTCTAAGTCATTAAAAAAAATGTAAAATGCAGTTTAAATCCCCAGACAAACTAACTAAATCCAAGATATTGCAGACTTAACATTCGTTGGAAAATTTATAAATGAAAAATATAAGTAAAAAAAAAAAAAAAAAAAATAGGGGGGGGGGTTAATTATCTAATAGTGAAACAAAAACAGGAGACCTTAAGCGTCTAATATTAACACGGGGATCATCAGCTGTTTACCATGTAACTGTTTCGGATATATATATATATATATATATATATATATATATATATATATATTAACAATAACTATTTAAATATTATCTACATACATATACATGTATATCCCTCCGGAATCATCAGTTTAGATATAACAATTCACGGCTGTTGCACGATTACAAACCCCGGTACCAGAGTTATATTAAACTCAAAATCAGAGCACCGTAATCGATGAGACTAACGTAAATGGCTACAGACGAAGTGAAAAATATATTCTATATATTCCAAGGAGAAGTGGGCAACCATAGTCGGCTGTCATTACAGTGTTCGACAGTGAGAAGCAGGCATCATAGCTTTTGACGGTTTCTTTTTATTTACCTATTAAAGCGCCAAACTGAGAACAGGCTACAAATAATTATTTTGATAATAAATACTTAAATATAATCTACGTTTCATCTTTCCGGAATCATCAATATCAAAATTACTATTCACGCTAGTTGCACGATTCGAACTCCAAAAACCGGAGTAATATGTAACACATCGCAGCATAGGATTCTATTAGTTAGTAATTTAATAAACCCATTAAATAGAATAGTTTTATATAACAAGGATGCTTTTAAATCATGATATATATATATATATATATATATATATATATATATATATATATATATATATATATATATATATATATATATACTTCTTAAACCTTTGCTCGTAAATGATCATTCATTATAGAAGAAACAATACACATTTTTTTTTACAAATGTGTCTAAAATTTAGTCTCAAGCTAAAATAGTCTCGAAATGAAATTTAAATTCAGGCAATCTTGCTTTATTCGTGTCGAATAATTATTAATCAAATTTCATTCATGCAATTAGAAAATATTAACATTGCGGGGTTGTCATAATATTCTCTCTAACAAGAATGCCTAAATTCGCGCAAAAAGTGAAATCTAGAGAATATTTAGTAATTGTTGTCAAATCTTATCCTCAGAGGAAAAGAACGCTGGACTATAGACATCAACATCAAGGGTTCGATCTATGTGTAAGTTAGCCAAGCTGATGACCGCTGTGAGCCAGGAACACGTGTCCATGGATTACTTTTATGTACGTATAACATTAATATATATACATTAACGAAATATACGGCCTTTGAAGTTTAGGACGACTAATAATACAGTTTACTGCATCTTAATAACTTAGGAAGTGAAACAATTGAAATAATATTAAGCTCAATAACAACGAGCTGAAAATCACCTATAAAAATAATTACATAGAAATATATATATATATATATATATATATATATATATATATATATATATTGCATGTATATCAAATGATATTGTGAAGTGATATAATATACAGTGTATATACATACATTATATATGAAAAGTTCGAATGTAAAAGGTGATAAATGAAATTTTTGAAATAGGTATAATAGGTATAAAAAAGTGGTGTATTTCAATAATTTTGCTCAACCTCAAATAATGTTTCACATGATGTTATATAGGCATATTTATATTTGTTTTTTGTTTTTTTCAAATTAGGTTTTAGCCGAAGTCTAGAATAAGTATGTGTAAAATATGGAAAATGTCCTTTCCAACGTCTGTCAATGGTCACTACTGAATTTCAAAAAGCTGCCACCACAGTTTCTCATATAGTAATAAAGGGCAATATAACCCATCGTAGTTCCTGTCCAATGGGCAGATAATTCATGTTAATTCCTCTACCAATGAGAAGATAACTTCCGTTTGCTATCCCAACACAGGAGTAGATAATTCATTTGCCTGTTCTTGCCCATCCCCCCATGTTTATGGGATACATTGTCGTTGTCATATTTGCATGTAATGCACCAGAGAACCCATGCGATTTTCCACGCATTTGTAGGGATACGTTTCATGGCGCTGTTGTCCTGCGATATGACGGTTGTCGCAATAATGGGTGACTGAGCAAGTGTGTATATCTTTCTGTGTTGCTCTCCAGCATACCAGTGGTTTCCTCATTCTCTATTTCGTCTTCCTCAAATACACTTGGTGGTGTGACATTTATGTTTCGTTCGACATCCATTGCTTACTCAGTGGGTCGTTCTTGTAGGGGTTCAAAATTTGCGGACGGATTTAAAGTCCATGCAGTGGGATAATGTGAGCCATCCATAACTGGGTGGATTTTACGGAGAAACCGACGGTTGCGCAGCATTATTCGATTGCTTCCATACACACGGACTCCGTACTGTCGGTTCCGATGTGTCTTTAATATCCTCCCCGTCTTCGTATATCGACATGGGTAATTACCATCCTTCTTTTTAATCTGGACGAATTCTCTGCCTTGGAGTTCCAAAAGTGCGCGACAATGCTGATTATTGAGCTGCCTGTTCCGCGTATGTCTCTTGGCCATTGTAAACTCCCTTTGTTCGCCTATTTCTTTAATTGTTTCCGGGTTTGATATTCATCCTGTAAGACCGGAAGGTCGTATTTAATGTTCTGACCGTAGAGCACCACGACTTGGGATATCTTACGGTGCTAGACGAGGGGGTATTAACACCCGAGAAGCCTGACAATGGTATAGGCCTCCATAACTGTCCATATTGTCAGCTAGCATTTGTTTCGCTGTCTTAACGGCAAAATCTGTGCGGATGTTGCTTTGAGCGTAGTATACTGATCGGGGTACGTTTATATATAATTCATACTCCTGTGAGTCAAACGGTGGCCCTCTGTCTGAAGAGATTTCCCCCGGTGACCCATAAGTACAGAACCATGGTCACAAGGTGTCGCATACGGTTTTGACCTTTCCTAATGTCATTAAGGCCACTTCCACTCATCCCGTATGCTAAATAGTTCCTGCCCTGTATATTAACAAAGTCCACGACAACTTGTATGAATGGACAATTCGAGTCTAGTGGTTACATCAAGGGATTCTTGGAATGATATGGCGCAATCGTGCTGCACGTCCGGCACTGAGATCTGGTTCGTAATATGCTAGCATCCAGACCCGGCCAGAACTATCGTTGTCTCGCATTCGTCAGCATACCGTTTACTTCCGGGTGCGCGGAATGAAAGGATTCCAGGATCTTTGCACGAAGTTGTCGATGTATCAGGATTGTGTTGCCTTTGATAATTACTCCCTTCATGCAGTATACTTATTCCTGCGTAAGGCAGAACACCCTAGCTATAGATAGGAAGTCATTGCACACAATATTTTTTTAAGGTCCTGCAATCTTAATCTGTGGCTGCCGTGGCGACAACCCTGCCTCATGTAATAGCCTTCAACTTAGAGTCGCTTTCATACATCGACGTGAAGGCGGCTTTGACTGCAGAGTCGATAATTTGGACAGGGTTTCTTGGTGGGGTGCTGTATATCAGGCTGCACAATCCAGTGCTTGATTAAGTTTTCCGGGAGGATGTCGTACCGAGAATCAGTACATCAGTGGCCTTTTCCGTGAAGTTCAACAGGCGGAGGAGTAATATTGTCCATGGCTTGGTTAGGAAATAGTTATATTAGTGAAAGGTAATCCATTATTACCAGCGAATCCTGGCATCTAAGTGTGAATATTGAGCAGGATTCTGGTGCGTATTACGACTCTGCGTTGTTGGTAAAACAAGACCCAGCAAGAATGAATTTCCAGTGACAATCCCTACAACTCATGTTTACTTCGTCATCACATCTACAGTGTTTTTGAAATATGAAGTGCAATATTCCTGTGCTGCGGTAATCTGTCGCCAGCCCTGTCACTCTGTTCATTTACCATATTGGACAAACTATCACTCTCTTTTATTCTTAGAATATGTCCTCAACCGTTACGTCTCAATAGAACTGTCTGTTCTTTGTTCTTAAGAGTTCTGCAAAGAACATCTGCTTCTGAAAATGCAAACGACACATGATTCACACGTCTAAACCAGCACTATACCCCGGTGATATTCATGGAGGTAGAGAATTGAAGGATGGCTTCTGTCATCTTTTTTTTTGTCGAACACTATTTGCGAACTATCTCCATTTCAGCAAAATGAAACTTGTCCGGGTAAAAACAATCTTCTAATCTGCGTCGATACTGATGTAGTCAGCCGTGTGCCAGGACGATGACTATATTGAATTGCCCCATAGGAGGTTGCGTCTATCCATCGAGTCATAGGAGCCATATCTACTGTGATGTCATGAAACCAAAAAAATGTGTTCGTACCCTGATCTATGGAATCTTTGAGGGGGCTGACAGTACCTATATCGGCCCCACTCGCTAACGAATGAAGTGGCGTTCCCTGCGATAGACTGTGGTATATATTTTATGCGTTAAAGGTCGTTTTCCTGGTGTGCCCCGCTATCAACGAAACGTGATTTAACGGGAATCACGTGTGATATGTTTCTCTCATAGTAGCATCATTCAACTTTTATAGGTCAACCGTTGGCCTTAGTCACCCGTCCTTTTTCATTGTGACCAAAATCCTTGAACAGCAGGTAGTAGGTGTGCTTACCGGTACCGATTCTATTATACCCAGCACGACGTCTCTGTCAAGCTCTTACTGCACTTTTTCTTCCAGTGATGAGGAACGGAAATGATGTGTGAATTGTTGTCGATGTTACCTCCGAGACGAATTTTATCTCGAAGGGGTTATCTTCCATTGTTTGCAGTGATTGATGTTGGCGAGTGTTAAATGCACGACTTTCAATATTCCACAAACCATCGTTTAAGTTCGTGTATTTTAGTGTCGGTTAGTTTGAAAGTGGTGGTGTCTGGTTTCATCGGGAAATACATTCTGTCAGGGATTCCACATGAGGCCATGTTCTTGTATGTTCCTTAACGAGCTATTTTGTTACAATGAAGTCGAGTTATTGGAAGGAAACAATTCAGATCCTTCAAGGCAGGGTGTTACAATTAAAATCCACATGCATTGCTTGATACGTATACAGCCTATCGTGTCCTTCTTGTTCCCACTTTTATGCAAGGAAACAAGACACCTCTTATTTGTAATCGGTTGTCCGTTATGCCCTGGGTAGTTTACACGAGGTACCCATCTGGTATCCAAGCAGTTTCTGATTCTCAGGTTCACTCAAACAGGTATGTGCTCCTGTTTCTGCAAAGGCTGAGATGCGATGACTACGCTGGTTTACCGGTGGCTTTACTATACGTCTAAATGTCGCATGAATCCCAGGCGTCATGGTGACTTTCACTGTTACCGAGGAGGTAGCTCTGAGACTCTTTTCTGACATTTGTTCCAACCCCACTCGAAGTGAGAAACTTTCAGCGGTTGTGTTTTGTTGTACTAACCGGAGACTTGTTGGTGAACATGAATGCCTCACCACTTCTTGACATTATGCTCTTGAGACCAACTGTCGTACAATCCTTCCGGTTCATTGACTCTCTAGAGTGTGAAGTATTTCCACATCTATTGCAAGGTTTAGGGTATCGTGAAGTTATGAGGCGCTTAGTCCCGTGGTAGTGTTGTTCCTGGTTCGATCCTTGCACGTTAGATAATGTAAGAGGGGGTGTGGCGTTGTAGAAGTAAGGAGTTAATTTGTATGTTGCTGCCAGACAGACCAACCGTGTGAACTTCTGGTCAGAGGTGTCAAGTGACGCTTCCTTCGCCAACACGTTCCTGTGGTGCTATACGTTGCTAAATGATGCTATCATTTTTCGGAGACAATGTCGTCTGAGTAGCCTACTTGCTGCTTGCAAGTTTGTTCATTGGGACATCGAACCCTGCATTTGCAAAGTTTAGTGTGGCCACGTAATCTCGATAGGAAATGCGTTATCGACTCAACCTCTTTCAGCCTCATGGAGTGGATGTTTTTGTCGGTAGACTTCTTTGTGTAATCCTCTTACTGCGACTAGTCGTATCGGACGGAAAAGATACTCCTCCGTGACAGAGTTTAGCTTTTATATCCCTACTAGTTCGCAGAGTAGCCTGCTTGTTTCCGTTGTACATGACTCCCGAAATTCGTTCCGGACTACAATAGAGTCTTCTAATCCGCATACATCCTTGTATTGATCCCGTGTGTCCAAAAACAATGCCCACTCTCCGTCCGTGGTATCCAATCCTATTGAGGTCGTTTCTGTATTTTAACCAGCAATATACCAGAATGACCACGAAGCATTTCTTTTCGGAGGTCACATTTTCTTTTGCGATTCGATAAGTTGTTTCATCAACCACCCACCTTATTGCTCCATCGCAGCCGGTAGTGGATACGTTCAATGGCCGACGTAGTGCTTTAAAAATCCACGCTATACAGTATGTTAATCCTGTTAATAGCGCTGTGAAAAGTATGAAAAAAGTCCCTTTAATGTTCACTAACTGAATTGCAAATGACTGTCCCTACACTTTCTTATATAGTAATAAGGGATAGATATCTCATGGTGATTCATGTACAATAGGCAGATAACTCATGATACTACCTGTGCCATGGGCAGATAACTCCTGGTTACTATTTCTACGCAGGAGTAGATAACGCCTTTACTTATACAATATGTTTGCTATTTCATTGTTTAATTTCTCAATTGAAACGAATTGGACGCATTGCTTTTTCCATTCGATATCATTAGACACGCATCTTATTATGTAAGCAAAGATGTTATTAGGACGCATATATACCCCTGCTCCTAGCTTTTCATTTTATCATCGTTTTATCATCGTTTATATCTATTATCTATAATTGTAAAAAATGTAAGTAAATCAAATATAAACATTAAAACATCGTCTTTGGCGTTTTTCAGGCGCATTTCTTGTATAATTAAGACTAATAATTAAAACAAACGACTCTTGTATTAATTTTGTAAAATAATTACTGAAAAAGTTGTTTTTTGTAGTATGGTATAAGCCTTAGGATTCAGTCACATCCAAAAAGAGAGAGGCGGATGTTCCAGAAATATATTATAGACATATTGTTCGCCATCTGCAGAGACATACGAAGTATTTCTTTTTATTAAAAATGGCATTTACTGTATTGTTCCATTATTTTCTGCTTGCCTTCCAGCGACATCGTTATTAGAACTTCTCAGATCATTTCTAATTTTGTTTGTATCTTCTTTGTTAAAGAACTTCTGAATATGTCTTGACAGTCTTGTAACTTATTTCCTTTCCTAGTATGTCTCTGTTGACGAACTGCATATTTCACGTCTTATGTTATTGAAAAAAGCGGTGTTTCATGTTACAGTAAAAATCGCCAATAAGCAACCGATATTAGTAAACGTTTCACAATATCGATCAACTTATCCTTTACGTATCTATTTTAGGGTCTTGTTTTTATTTTATTTAACGACATATCAAGCCTTACTGACCCATATAATCCGAATACAGTTATTTTAGTATATATATATATGTATATATATATATATATTTATATATATATATATATTTATATATATATATATATATATATATAAAAAGAGAGAGAGAGATAGAAGAAGACAGAGAAACAGGGAGAGAGAGAGAGAGAGAAAAGAAAGGCACGCTCGGAATTGCTCAGGAAACAAACAGCTTTTTGAAATCACTTAGTCCTCTTTCTTTAGTTTATCAATTAAGTATAATGTATCTTTTGTCTTTTTGGATAATTGGTGTTACATATTCCTGGAAAATCCTAGTCACTATATATATATATATATATATGTATATATATATATATATATATATATATATATATATATATATATATATATATATATATATAGTAGAATCAAATATAAACTAAAAGTAAACTTTTAGTTGATAGCATCTATAGTGAAATGGTTTAAACTCAATATACTAGATAGAGCAATTATAAAGATAGAAGAAATAAGAGTGATAAACATGTACGCTTATCTGTACCCGATTTACTACATATTCAGAATTTAAACTATAGATTCTCATTCATTGGATCCCTTATCTCCGCAATGGTAACCCTTTAAACTTTCGAAATTACTTTTGTCTTCCGTTCAAAATCCACTTTAACTACGATCCGCCTGCTTTTTAAAATATATACACCCTTTTGACCTGAATCTACACCTATGGCTAAACATTATCCGCATACTTTTTTCCATTGCTTCTTATGCTTTCTAATTTCACCTCCCCTTTATATCCATTTATCTCCCCTTTATATCCATTCAATCTACCCTGTGTATGCTTCTCTCAACCGACAATATCTTACTCGTAGATTCAATTTATCTTGCATTTAACTACGCTCCTTGGTTACTCCTTCAATCGGTCCTTCTACCTCCCCTAATAAAACCATTTATTACCTCTAAGCACTGGAACTATTTTAAGTTAAACAACACTCCATAATACTTATAATAGAAATCAATTGTTACAAGCAGTCTAACCTTATCCCCTGAATTGTCCTCTACTCTAAATGTGAATATGACTGAGTAGGACAGGCTAGATGTATAACTATATATTGGGTTTGTCTTACTTAATTATTTAATTACTTAATCATTTAATTGTTCATTTAATTATTCATATAGGCCTTATTTAATTAATTAATCATTTAATTATTTTAATCATTTATTTCATTTTATTTTTATTTATTTTATTATACATTTAACCAAACTAGGAAGCCCTTTCAATTTTTTTAGAAATTTTTACTAGTAAACGCTAGTCGTTGGCCGACTTTTACTTATTCAACATTTAAACTGCATATTTCCATTCATTGGAATTCTAATCTCCGCATCGGTAACCCTCTTAAACTCTCGAAATTATTTTGTACTCCGTCCAAAATCCGGTTTAACCCAAAGCCCCTCTTTTTCTTTTCAAATAATATTTATACTCAATGACCTATCTCTTGACCTATGACCAATCCTCGCCCACATCCTACCAACCACAGCCTTATACCTTGAATCCTTCCTCCCCCATCTTCCTTTCCTTCCAACAGCAACCACGGCTCGTTCAACTAACCCTACCACTTTCTTCCCTCATGTTTCACTCTCCTTTCTCTCCAACCCACCCCCTAATTTTGCCTCACTTTTTAACTTGAAGTGTTTTTCTTAGAATCGCTGGAATATTTCACCACTAATTTCATTTATTTTTCTTCTATGACCCAGGAAGTTTTTAAAATCGCATGATTTCTCATATTAATTCTATTTAAGTGCGCTCCATCTACGATTTGAACTCAACATTATACCATTGGATTTACTTCACTTTGAACACTTTCTCCATACTGCCTCCACGAAAAAAATTTGTTCGTCTTTTCAAAATCTCCTTTTCATTAGACACTTTTTCAATGAACAATTACCATCTGGACAAACCACATATCTTTCTTACACGAACTCTTTTCACTCCAT
>OY744523.1:36548599-36578599 GCA_963556195.1 Sepiola atlantica | reverse complement strand
GTAAAGTTGTAGGTTCATCTAGGCAGTTGCTAGAATTAAGGAGTGACGTATATAGTAATGTGACAATAATCAGGAACACTCACAGTCAGGAAAAAGAATGGGGTGCTTCACATGTCGTGTCTGCCGATTAAAAAAGGGATTCTGTGCATAGGTGCATGTGTTTATGGTGGTCTCTGATTTGCATATGTGGATTAATCTGGGACGGAAGGGGAAGCGATTTGGATTGGAGAGAGAAAGGCAGAGAGAACGTGGGTTGCACGAAATTCGGTTGGAAATTGAATTACAGTCAAAACTTTTTTTTAATTCTTTTATTTTTCTGGAACAGTAAGTTAACAAGTAATTTATTACTAGTTATGCAGATTATGCATACTAATTAGCCAGTATAACTACATCAAACGTATAGGCTTTATGCTTCTAGTGTATCTTGCACTTCTTCTAATGATCGATTAATTTTCGATATTACTTAGCTCTTCTCTCTCTCTCTCTCTGTTTCTCTCTTTCGCTTATTTGTTTCTCTTGGCGATTTCGACCTATCTCGAAGTAAGGTGCAACTAAGGCCATCCCCTTTCATACGTTGATCAGAATTAGACTCTTAATCCTCATATTGATCTATTTGAAGTCGCATTGTTTCATTTTCTGACGTTTCATTCTGTACAGGTTGTTCTAATAACACAATAACGGAAAGAGTCGTAGGTATTTGTCCATTTTTCTATTTATATTCACACTGCGACCTCATTCGGTATGCATTGGCTAATACACTGTTTCCTTTTCTCTATTTATAATAGCTATATTGTGGCCTTTTCGTACGATAATATATGTACTATCTGCATGTAATTCTTTGTTCTTTTTGTACTAGAGTTTTGTCTTTGTAGAATACAACATAGTTAACGGGGCTCTAATCTGTTTTCCAATTAAAGCTTATGGGATTTTTTATCTTCCCGCGTGTGGTATTGTACGATAAAATAAAAGTAGCATTGGTAGAAAAACTTCTTTTTACTTTTTGCTTAGAACATACGCCTTTTGTCCCATTTCTACAGTCTGCATCATTCTGTCCATCAACCATTCGATCGGGGCTGATATGGCGGGCGGTGTCTTATAAGGTGTACATCCTACTGTTTATAACCATAAATTAAGACCTTGATTACAAAACGTTGGAGCATTGTAAGATACCAGGGTTTTTTTTAAATATCCATTCTAGAAAATACGACCCTTAGAATCTATTTCATGGTAAAACTTTTATTGTCATTCACACATTATAATTGTCTACATTTGTTGGGTCTTTTTATATATTCTTCGCAATCTTTCTAATATATCGACAACAATGCTTCTACTTTTATTATTGTGTGTGTAGTCGCTACTTAACAAGGTATATCATCATATACACTTTTTATCACCAAATGTATGTGTGTTTCTGAGGAGCATAAACACATCTCCATTACAAATGACTCTATTTTCTATCGTTAATTCATTTATTGATTCTTTGTAAGGTCTTTTCACTTTGGAAAAATTTATCAAACGTTTCTTATTCTCGAGGGTATCCTACTTAGTACTGGAACATGTCAAGTTTACATAGCAATTCTAGATACAGATAAAACATCAGTATCTACCCAATGTAAGAATGTATCTTCAAGTTTTCGAGTTTATCTTTTGACTCTTTTTAATATCGCAAACTTGATAGTGCATCTAAGTGTGGAATTGAATTTCCTCTGACATATTCTATATCAAAATCAAATGACATTTACTTTATTGCCCACGTAAATATTCTCCATGTCGTTTCTTAGGGTAATGCTTTTCTTGGATTGAATATACATTCCAATGGTCTATGATGACTCCTCAAGAGATGTGTTTCCAATTAGAAATTGTCTAGCCCTGGTGGTGCACCATAAAATGGAGAATGCTTCTTTCTCTGTATTTCAAAAATTAAATGCAGTGTTCGTTAGTCTTCTTTAGAAAGACATTATCCGATGTTTTTCTTGAGATAATATTTCAGATATCGAATGTTCACTTGCATTAGTGGTTAATGTAATGTCATTTTTGGGATCAACAATTTTTACTACTGGTTTCTTTCCCATAGCAAACTTAAATCTCTCAAAGGTGTGTTGTAGTATTTCTTATCAAATAAATTTAACATTCTTTTTTTCTTAAATTTGCAAACGATTAAGTCAACTCTGTATACTTTAGTAAATAATGCCTTTAGAAATGTACCAATCCTCTACAAGATTCAATTTTTTTTTGTTTGTAGTTATAGGTATTTTTAATACTTTTTCTATTAAGCTTGATCTAGTAGTATACCATTCTTTTTTTAATGAAATACTCAACAGTTCTATATTACTACTATTGTTTACACATTTATTTTTTTATAGTAATTCCCGCATTTCTTAATTCGTTCAATAGGCCGTCTGTTTTCTTTAAATTCAATTTCATTATTTGCTCCTATGCAAATATCGTCTTGGTAAGAAACCATATATTTATATCTGCTCCTGAGATCTCTTCGATGACATTTTGAAATATAGCGCTTGCTGTTCTATTCCATATTGCATTGTTTTCCATTTTAGCAACACTATTGGTGTTTTATCGCTGTTACTTCTCTAGAATTATTTTGTCTTCAATTTTTGTGGTAGCCGTTTTCAAATGAATTTTTGTAAAAACGCTGATTCCTGACAGAGCATGCAATATTATGTATAGATTACAAAGCCGGGCAAACTTTGTTTACTTTATAATCTCCACGTATACGTGTGTCTCCGTCTGACTTTCTCAAAACTACAATAGATGATGCCCACTAGCTACCCCAAGGTGAAACATGTTCATTAAGGGTCTTTTCAATTTATGTTCTTAGTCTTGTTACTACTAATGGCAACACATGCACTGGTAATTTCCGTGCTTCATAAAAAGAGGGGTAACATTTTCTTTAAATTTAAACTAGCTTTGTAGTTTATAAATGTTCCGTTTTCATCTCATTAATGTTCTGTAGAATGTATTGTTAGCACATGGTTTCCCATGAGTCTGTGGTTATTTTTACAAGTTGTGACAATTATAGGTATTACGTCCAGTTTGTCTTTTTAAAAACCTTTAAAGTATCCTAAAGTTGTCTGTGACCGATCCATCAAATTGGCGTTGTACACTGCTCTTTCGTAAAGTCGGCTTTCCAATGCGTTCCTAGAAATATTTTGGTATAAATATTATCTCACTGCTGCATATCTAAATCGACATTGTCAATTTTGAGTTTTTATATAATATATTTATTTGTTGTTCAATTTTTATTTTTTATTTTTAATGTAAAGATGTCGCTATTAGTTGAATTTTCTTCAACTTTCTCGGGGTTTCTATTTCAACTTGCCTACTGCTTGAAGATCGTTCATTCTTAAGCAATTTGTATAAGTTCTTCCAAATTATGGGCATGTTTTCCTTTGTACGTTTCGTGTTCACGTTCACGATACTATTTTTTTTCTTTTTGAACATTTACGTATCGGCGACTATTTGTTGGCCGGGTTGACTTTTATGATCTTTGTATTTCTCTATTAATTTATGTTGTTGTATATCTTCAATGTAAGTATTTAAAGATATGTTTCCTATTTGTAGCTGTTCTATTATGTTATTCTTTTGTGACGCATTGCACATTCCTTCAATTAATCTTAATGCTCGAGATGTTCAAACTCACAACGTCTACTTTCATTTCGTAGACTGTGTAGATATTTTATGATTGGTTCGTCAATTGCTTGTTTCTTTGACATAAACGTCGTTATTTCTGCCACGGCTAACTTTTTCTTGTCTCATATTTATTTTTATGATCTGACTTATTCTTCCGAGAGTCGGGTCTTCTAGATTCATGAGATACACTATGGTTGAGACTTTTATGATGGCCTCACATTCAGCTGTAGCCAAAAATAAATGTTATTTCATTTTATCTTCCCGTTTCCTTGTTGTTTTGTCACTTTTTAGTCCTTGCACTCACAACAAAGCCATGTGTCAACAAAGTCGGGGTCTTCGAGATACAATTGGGATCCTATCGGCGACGCTATGGTTGTGAAGTTGTAGATTTACCTAGTCAGTTGCTAGTGTAATTTCTATTCTAGGTATAGTTAAGAGACTTATATAGTTATCTATTTTTACTCATGCTAGATGTTGGTAAACATTAGTTTTCAATTTCTGTATCTCGTTAAAGTCGGGGAAACAGGAAGCAAAGAGATAGTCCTAAATGCCAGCAGGTCGAGGAAAGAAGCTATTGTTGTAGAAGGATCTCCTGCATCTGGGGATGTCTACAGTGAATGGATGAGATTTAGCTGATTGTCAGGTTCGTCGAGTGTATTTACGTCGAGGCAGCACTAGAACAGCAAGTTCCTCGGAGCATATTCCAGTGAAGTACTTGTAAAACAAGCACAAATATACAACATTGCGGCGATGAGACAGGGGCTGGAGTTTTGTTAATAGTGAGGGAAGTATCAGATTAGACTCTTTTTCAGAACTTGTTTAAGAGGGAGAGACTAGAAGATAGTGCACCAGCCCAGGTGTGATAACAATAATCCATGCATGGGAGTATGGTGGCTTTGTAGAGATATATGTATGAGACGTTTGCTAGCACAGTAGAGAGATCCCACTATATTTGCAGCAGCCTTGTCAATTTCTTCTATGTATTTGTTTCAATGCATCTTATCTCTGAATGTTAGGCCGAGGAGTTTGAAACTTAGCTATGCTTAGGGTATTATTTGCTAGGGCTATCGGTGACTGAAGAGGGTTCTTGAAGTTGTTGAAGGGGAGAAGCTTTGTCTTAGCAGCATTAAATGTTACCATCTATTTATGACCCAATTCCACTACAGACTGGAGATCACTTACTAAGGATTCAGCCATTGCCTCTGATATGTGGACGTCCGTTTTATCCACATGATGAGAGTAGAGCATAGTGCCGTCAGCAAATATACCCATCTCAAACTCAATGTTACCAGGGAAGTCGTTTATTAAAATCAAGAAAATAAAGATCCAAGGATTTATTCCTTGAGCACACATTCGTTTATATATTGCTGTTTAGATGACCTGCCATCGCGGACAACTTGAACCTGTCTGTTTTATAAGAATATTCTAATTATATTAAATATTCGTCAACTAATACGAATGAATTTTTAATAAGAGATCTTCATGCCAGAATTCGTCAAAAGGTGTTCGATATATCAAATGCTACCGCCCTAGCTTAACCTGCCTTGGTGTGTGTATGGTATATGCGTTCGGAGATTACCGTTTGTGTATCGCAGTAGACTTTGCTTTCCTAAATCTATAATAATAGTCAGAACTAAGTTTAGTATAAAAAAGATTTTAGTGAAAGGCGGGAGAAGGCTGATGGAGCGATAATTCTGAGGGTCCGTACAATCTGTAGAATTCTAGAAAACTGGAACCACAAAGACAATTTAGCGGCTACAGGAGAGGTGGTCAGGTGTGCAGAACGTTTCTTTATTACTATTATTGGTATAATATTATCAGGAACACATGCTTTGGATTTTCAATTTTTTTATGTCCATGCCATGAGATGTGGCGATTACCAGGTCATCGAATGTGGTTCCGTCTGCAGTGAAAAATTACGGGAAAAGTGGTTTGCGGAGTCCAAAGTGGAGTTTACGGCGAAACGCTAGTCAAGTAGTTCAGCCTTTTCGGTTGCCTTACAAACGCCATCGTTGTGGTGTGATAGGGGTCAATTGTTTATTACCACACTATGGTAAATTTTCCAGAAATCACGAGAACCTTGTTTTTGCGACTGAATGCGTTTTCTGGTTTTCTCTGTATACCTTCTCTTTTCTTCAGCTATCACAGTCTTACAATCATTTTCTGACTCTACAAATGCCTGTCTATTAGCAGTAGACTTATGGTGGCCGTATTGTCGGAATGCATGCTGCCTCTGCGCAATGGCGCCTGCACATTCCGAGGTGACCCATTGTATAGAATGGAACTTGATGTAGAATTTTCTCATGAGGACATGTGCGTCAATGACACATTTAATTGATACATTTGCGCATTGATCAATAGGTAGTGAAATAATTCTACTACATAGGGCGTCTCTGATGGAATCAAAATCAGCTTGCTTGAAGTATCTCGTCATTTTCAGCAACGATTTTTTAGCTTTGGGACGAGATTTTAGGCTGATATCAATCACTACCACAAGGTGAACAGTAATCCCGTGCGGACTATGGGCATTCGACACAAAACATCGGGCAGTTAAGGTTTCTTGTAAACACGATCAGGGAGACGTGTCACGAAAGTAGCAGTAAGTTAGAGGGAGTGCGTTATGGAGACGTATACGTGGATTTACCAGCTGCGTTTGTATAGCTCGAGAATCCAAGCCAGTCACGGTGATGTGCATTAAAATGTCCTAATACATGTATTTGAGAACGTGTCAAGTAAGAGTGCTATATATGTGCTTCTAGAGACAGAGTTTAGAAAGGTACAGCCATGGGTCACAGAAGAACAGTATAAAAATCATAAGTAACTAACACTGTACTGCAGAGTCAATCTATAGCACATGTCGGTTTGATCATCTGTTTCTAGCCTATGTTCTCTTGTCAAAGAGAAGGTGTTCCGAACATAAACTCGTAGCCCGTGTATATCGTTACGATAGATTTTGAATGTAATCAGTCATGTTAAAATGGCGTGCGGAGATTGAGGATTGAAGGTTCGTTTCACTTTATGCTAGAAGATTGTTAAGAGAAATGTGTCTACGTCGTTGATGTTAGTTCTAAGTCCCCGGATATTTGTGAATGCTAGCCTCAAAGGCAGAGACGAAGATGTGGGTGTCTTGTTAAGGTTAAATTTGTTTAATTTTGTATTGCCATATTTTGTTTAAAGATAGAGTAGGTGCTTGTTTGTTTGCTAATAAGCTTACTCAATCAGTCCATTTGTCATAACTTGGTCCATTGTCTTTGTGGCCTCATGAGAGCCCAGCGGGGATAACTTTAGGGTGTTTGTCTATGCGCGACATGGCACGTACAGTAACGCACGATATTATGCAACTGTTTATGAAGCAGCCGTACTTAGCTCTATCTGAGAGTTAGGGCTCCTGTAATAATAGCCGGAATCAACTGTCAGAAAAGCTGTCTAAATTGTACACTCAACCTGTAGGAACAATAACGACCGAGACTAATCACGTTAGACTTAATGACAAAATATGTCTAAGTTTCCTAGATAGAGATTAAAGAGAGACGACGTTCATTATCGTAGTCAGGAAACAAAGCCAAGCACTGGGTGTCTTTTGAGGTGTTTCTGCGCTAGTACCTTTGCGCTTAGCTACTAGACAAATAAGGATTTAAAAGGCCGGCGATAGGCAGAGTTTATCTACTCCTTAAACAATTTTAGGTATTGCAATCTCGATATTTTGTTGAAGACTCGCTCACTAGGAAGGTTGTCGATCAGGACTAAGGAGGCTTCTCTCCACCAATTTTCATATCAGAGTTTGCATTCTCCTAGATGAATAACCTAACAAGGTATATGGGTCCATCACACCGAGAGAGGTTGTCCTGCGCCTGTGAACTAATCATGAATTACAGAGACTGAACAGGCGTAAAAAATATTCCATATATATAGATAGATAGATAGATAAATAGATAAAATAAGTTTACACGTCACCTCAAAGAGATATAAAAAATTTGAGATAGGTTCACCTCTAATAGTAAGAACATGACACGTGGAACGAGGCTACCCTTCATATATTTGATCAGACATTTAATCATAAGAAATAATACATTCACTAGAATAACAATATTAAATTAATAAGAAATGATAAGCAAATTGTAGCATTCAAGTAACTTAACTAAAAATTAGCGGATAACATATCTGATGATGGCTTCTGTGCCGCACCAAACTTTTAAAGTGACCTCGTCAAATTGTGCGTAGTGTTGTATTAGCAGTCCGAATAGAGGAGGTGGTGGAAGTGACGGTGTTTTTTCGACGTGTGTTCTTCGAAGAGCATCTTTCACTTTTATACATTAATTAAAACAGTTGAGATTATTGCTGTGTGTTATTTAAAACTTGGGTCATCCCTGCCAAGCAAAGGCTAAAAATAGATTTTAGTCTTACTAAGAAACGAGAGAAACACAAATCGACAATTTGCAAATTTTTTAGCGTAAATGTAAAAAAAGAAAAAACTTTCAGAAATTGACGTTTGGTCTAAATTTGAAAGTTCTGTTTGTTGCGATCGATAAAGTTATAATCGGTCACGTTTCCATTTAAACGGTTTCAGGCTATTTACATTTTCTGTTCAAAATAATCGTTGCGCAAGCACACACGAGTTCTTTACGAACATTGTTAGAATGGCATCGCATGTAAACTCTTCATGTTCTTCATGATTACAATTCTAACATTAATCTTTACGGTTCATTGAAAGAGTAACATTTAGAGAAAACATTTCTAAAATTGAATTAATTTCACATAGGCTATTTAAAAAAAACTCTAAAAAATGTCATTTTTTACATTTATGTATAATTCCAAATAATCGGTCCAGATTTGACCATTTCTACTAGTGTGGTCCGAAGTACATCGGGGTATATGTTCCAGTTTCTCATAGTGGGACTGATATTATTATTATTTCTTACACTGGAAATACTATCAGGATGACTGTTCTTACAAATAACAATGAGAACATATCAGGGTTACTGTTCTTACTTCTTAAAGTCGAATAATTCAGGGATGATTGCGCTTTCCTTTCAGAAGAGAAATTATATCGTTATGAGCATTCTTATTTCTCAGAGTAGAAATGGTAGGGCATGATTTTCTAATGTTTTATAGTTGGAAAGACAATAATATTATTCGTCTTACTTCTAACAGTTGAATGAAATCGATATGGCGGATTTTATTTTCTGTTATAGGGATAATATATATATATATATATATATATATATATATATATATATATATATATATATATATATATGGGAAAATGAAAAAGGAAAACCAAAAAATGGATGTTTTTTATGTGTACATCAACGTTTCGTCTTTATTTATAAGACTTCATCAGGATGATAAAATAGAGAAAAAATGTCATGCAAGTACAGATACATGTAGGGTAGACATATTGGGAGGAAAAATAAAATGAAATAATGGCCCCTACTGGGTGGACGTCCGTACTTGTTGGAGAAATAGAAATGAATGTTGAAGAAAATGAGTGGGGAAAAAATGTAAGGATGGGGTGAGCAAGGACTACTGTGGCTGGTGGTAAGAGAAAGAGGTGGGGGATGAGCAGGGGTAAAGTGGATGGCAGAGAGGGAGTGGAGGAAGAGGGGGGAGGGAGGTGTTTGACCAGATGGCTGCGGTCAAGATTGAAGGGGAAAAGTAAGTTGGAATGTTTGTGTATGGGGGGTGTATGCAGGGAAAGGAGGATGGGTAGAGAGGGGGGCTGTGATTTTGGTGGATGGGCGAAAGTTATGGTCTTAGAGAGCGTTTTGAGAAAATGAGGGAATTTAAGAATGGTATGGCAGTAAATAGTTGAGAGTGGGAGAGGGAGGATTTGTTGTGATAGAGTGTGAAATATTTGAAATATTTGGAAAATGACAGCAATGAGTGAGGGATTTGAGGGGTGGAGGGGGCGGGAATTGAAAGGGTGGGTATGGAATATTTGAAATATTTGGAGCATGAGAAAGTTTATTTGGACTGCAGTATTAAAAATGTGAGGGAAATAACGGTGACACCCCTCCTCGATTATTTTAACATTTACCTCCTTTTTACATAGACCAATCACAAAAGTGAATTTATCTTTTTAAGACGATCAATTTCTCTCATTATTCGTTTTTTTTGACGTGGTGTTCTATACATCTGAGGAGACCTAATTAAAGGGGTCGAAATAAGTTATTATGTGTACAACCTTAATGTGTGTATAGTTTTTCTTTTTATAATTCTGTTTTGCTCTGTTTAAATTACATTGAGCTCTGTTATTCAAATTCTCTACACAAAATTGAAATCTACACACTATATATATATATATATATGTATATATATATATATATATATATATATATATATATATATATATTTGAGGATATGATATATTTAGAGAACTTAAAATACCTTGCTTACTTCATTTACAGTGTGTTTTGTAAGATCGTACTTTTACTTAATATTCAAAGTTCATTTTATGTATTTTGACGATTAAAAACTTATGTGATAACCTTTTTGTACTCATATTAAATTTACCCAATCGATATCAATATGGTATTACATCAGTGTAATTCATTTTACCTGTCGACCCGCGTAATTGCCTACGTAACATTTCCTCAATTTTACATACATCTGTGAACTATGACGTGTCATGCAACCGAGAGACCATTAATTATTCAGAACTGTCAGCAGAGTTCTCGACATTTCAACGGAAAGCTCTTAATATGAACCATCAACATTTCCAACTCGTTGGGTTTCTTAATTAGTTCGAATGTGTTCGAGAGCGAAAGAAATAAAAAAAACAGATAAACAATGTTGGCTATTACCTAGCAGTATGGCTGACAACTTCAAAGTCTAATGCTACTAAATGTATACACCGCTCTATATGGCTGACAATTTCAAAGTCTTATACTACTAAATGTATATACCGTTCTATATGGCTGACAACTTCAAAGTTTGGTGCTACTAAATGTATACACCGTTCTATATGACTGACAACTTCAAAGTCAAATACTACTAAATGTATACACCGTTCTATATGGCTGATAAATTCAAAGTTTAATGCTACTAAATGTATACACCGTTCTATATGGCTGACAACTTCAAAGTCTATGCTACTAAATGTATACACCGTTCTATATGACTGACAACTTCAAAGTCAAATACTACTAAATGTATACACCGTTCTATATGGCTGACAACTTCAAAGTCTAATGCTACTAAATGTATACACCGTTTTATATGGCTGACAACTTCAAAGTATTATACTACTAAATGTTTACACCGTTTTATATGGCTGACAACTTCAATGTCTAATGCTACTAAATGTATACACCGTTTTATATGGCTGACAACTTCAAAGTCTAATACTACTAAATGTATACACCGTTTAATATGGCTGACAATTTCAAAGTCTAATACTACTAAATGTATACACCGTTCTATCTTACACTTCATCTCCTTTACAGAGAGTTTCTCTTAAATCCCTGGTTGTGTAATATCACTCATTCTTATTTATTTATGTTTTTTTATTCTCTTATACAGTGAGTTTGTCTATTAGTTGAAAGATAGTATTTTTCTCTGTATTTTTTTCATTTGTTTAACTTTGAATACAATTTACGTTAATGTGTCTGTTGATGTATTAAAATCTGTTTTATGCATATTGTTTTATTGTTAACTTAAGTGGGGCACGTTTTTACATATGAGGGACGGTTATCGAGTTGGAGTGAAACTTAATCCCCGTGCGAGTGATACATATTTGAGTAATTAGTGTAATTTATCGAAATAGTTAAGATCTTAAGGGTTTAATATCACTTTGTATCGTCGTGCGAGGTCTGGAATATTAATGACGCTTTGCCTGCTTTTTCAAGTGTGATACTATCTTGTAAACTTTAACTTTATCAGTGTTTTATTTTCACTTTTCAATACGATTTTTAAAGATCCCAGTGATAATAAAAGTTTAGAGATCACCTATTTACCCATGTTTCTCAAACAGAAAAATATAAGATCGTTTAGAGAAGGTAGAATTTGTGTAGAAAATACATCAATATGAAGCATCATCAGTTCCATGTCTTCGCGTAGTTCTAAGTAATTTGAAAAATGTTCACAAGAAACTACAATGCAAACGAAGCAAAACTGATTCTCTTTTCATGTATATGCATATATATATATATATATATATATATATATATATATATATATATATATATATATATATAGGTATATAAATAAATATATATATAAATATATATTGTTTATCTTGCAATTATATATATAATTAGTTCTTATGTATATACATATATAATATAGTAAGCTGATATAATATTGTCCGTAAATATTTTCAGTGTTTACTTAAAAAGTGCTCTATATGTATGTAGAGCTGTGTAGTTTTATTAAAATATATCTATGGCAGATAAGCTACTCGTTCATCTTAAATTAAAGCAGGAAATCGTCAGGCAAAAAAGAAGTTCGCCAAAACTAAAGAAAACGGTGCTAAATGATAGTCTGCTAAGCTTTGTTGCAGAAAAGTAAGCCATTGGCTGATACAAGCATTAACCCGCGTAAGACTAATAATAACGAATCTGGTTGGTTAACTACGACTAAACAATACTTAAATGTAATAAATATCGCTAACATAACATTCGCACATTTAGTCTTAATATTATATGCTGAGATGAAACATGGGCGCCCCTGTGTCGCTTACTTGCTGTAGAGATATTTTAATACAATATATATATATATATATATATATATATATATATATATATATATATATATATAGAGAGAGAGAGAGAGAGAGAGAGAGAGAGAGAGAGAGAGAGAGAGATGTATATGTTACATACCTTTTTATGTGTTCCCGTAAATACTCAGGACGACTGTGAAGGTTGATTTCGTTGTGCTGATTATTCGGCTGTTCGTCGGGTAGGCTATAGGTTGTACCGTATGTGGTCGTGTTCATCTGTTAATTAACACACATGGCACAGGAGAGAACGGGACTCTGGATTTCAAAATCTCTTTATTTTTGAAACACATATACTTCTATCAGACCCATTGCGTGTGTGGGGGGAAGACAATTTATTAAACTATTTAGAATGATGGAATGCGTAATTTGCGTCTCACTAGTTTGAATTTCAGCAACTAAAAGGGGCAACAAAGTATACAACCATTGTGACGTCGTTTTCACCTCCGCTTTTAGCTCCCCGCTTCTATATCTCCTACTCTCTTCGTCGCTCCTAGGGCCTCCCTCTCCGTCCCTCCCCCGCTTTACAACAGTCCTTCAACACCAATTTTTTTAAATGCCTACTAAGAGGTATTTTCACAGCACGCGCCTCTCTTAAAACTCGTTCCGTTCAATCTCTAAAACAATACCGGGCAAAACAGAAAACCCCCATTTAATATTCCTATTTTTCTTTTATGGTCAGCCATCTAATTTCCGGTAGGATATATCTATCACACAATGCGACACTTGCCCGCTTTTCAACATGGGCTCTAGAAATGACACCGTAACTCTTTACTCCCGATGGTCCGTCCAATTTGTGTCTGAGCCAGCTACGCTGCTCTTTGCCTATCCCTTCCAAAGATCATTCATAATATCGGGCTGATAACTCGCCTTTCACCATATCCTTCTTCTAAGGTGACCCATTCATTTCACATTGACCCCACCCGATTTTTCTTACTGTTTCCGACATGCTTGTCACTCTGACACACATGTTTATCCGCCACGGCCTGAAAACAAGTTCAATTCTCACCAACCTAATTTCACCATCAACAATTCAGATCCGTTACGCAGTTTCAGTACTTTGTATATCAAACTGACTTGTAAAAGCGATGCCCCCTCATCTCACCAGCCTTTCCGTATGTGAAGGAATCTACATGGAAACCTTCGAAATCGCTAACCGCAACTAGGCCCTTGGCCTCATACCGGCTGGACATAATATACGTCGTTAGATTCGTTGAGCCGCTCCATACTGTGGAACATCACGAGAATTGTCAGGGTTTCCGTAATCAATATTTGATTATTTACCATTCCCTTGGAAGGGAGAGAAAAATGTCCCGCTAGCGTACATAGAATCTCACACAACACTGGCTGACCTCTACAAACTCTTTCAACCATTAATTACACTCGTTTTGATTTTAATAATCATTCCATACAAGAACGGAAAATGGAACCTCTGCTTAAGCGAAAGAAAAAGTGTTTTAGGTGTGTCTTTATCCTCCACCAACCACCAATTACAGGTTAAAATCACAAAAACGGCAGAAACCATTTTTTTAACAACAAACAAAACAATGAAAGCATCAAACAGAAAAAAAATTCAGTAAAAAACCCAACAAACATCACGGAAACCAATAATGTTGCATTCCAAGGAAAACACGTATCTTGATTGTTTATTAGCGATAACCGAAACAGAGAGTTGAAATATCCATGCGTTATCTCCCGTTCTTCCGTTCGTAAAATCTCCAATTCACACACTCTTCCTTTTTTCATGGTTCGGCATTCACTAAAACACATTTCTTTTGTTTATCTATTTCTCTTTGTTTTTTCTTTTTAAAGAAAAAATCGAACAAAAAAATAACTAATGCATCAAACAATAAAAATGTTCGGAAAAAGAAACAACGAACAAAAAATATCACTGTCTCTCTCCAAACGAGGACCCAAAGCCTGATATTGCTTGATCGCTCACGATCAATAACTGAAACAAAGCGTTAAATTATTAAATTTCCCTTTCTTTTCTCTTTAAGTTTGGAAAATCTGCCTTCCGCAACCCCCGCAAAAAACGACACCTAGTGTTACATGCAACACTTTCCCTAATTGCGGCGGGCGAAAACACCAAAAAAATAAAAGTAAAATAAAAATGTTCTCACTTCACACGAAAACATTAAAACGGTTTCACGAACTGAATGTGTGTGTGTTTGCGTTTGATTTTTTCTTTCTTTGTAGTTCTCTTTTATAAATTATTCTGTCTCCCTTTTTTCTTTCTGCTTTTCTTTCTAACTTTCAGTCTAAATTAAACGTCATTTCGTGTTTTTCTTTTCTTTCAGTCACTTCTTTCTTCTTTTTTTCTTTCTGAAGTAAATTATTTTCTTTTTTTTTCACTTATCGACTTTTTCGTCTTTATTCGTCCCTTTTTCGTTTTTTTTTTTATAATAGTACATTTCCGTTCACATTTCTCGTCTATCGTACACTTTTTTCTTTTCTACAAATCGTGACAAAAGTTCCTAATAAATCGTAAACAAACTTTAACGTACTTAAAATATTCGTAGTTTATTTTCGTCGCTATCTATCTTTGTCTTCTTTTTTATCGGACCCTTGTATTGTGTTCGTGGCAACTCAGTTCAAATCTCACTCTCTTCTGGTCGAAAAGTGCTAGACACTGGCGCCAAAATATGTATACGTTACATATCTATTCATCTGTTCCCATCAATACTCAGAACGACTGTGAGAGTTGATTTCGCCGTAGTGACTATTCGACCGTCCGTCAGGTTGGCTGTGGGCTCTGTTAGGTCGTATTGAGCTGTTAATTTACACATGTGGCACAAAAGAGAACGGTACTCCGGTTTTGGGTTCAAAATCTCTTTCTTCCGGAAACACATACATTTTCGGGCTATTCTCCCCTGTATGCTCACTCGTTTGAATTTTAGTAATCAAAAACGTCAAGGAACTCTTCAACGTATGTGACGTCGTGTTAACCTCAGATCTTAGCCCCTCACCTTTCTAGGGCTATCCCATACTGTCTGCGTTTCTCCTCGGATCTCACTCTCCGGCCTTCCCCCGCTATACAACATATCTATTAATGACAATAAACACAATATCTGAAAATCACATGATACCTGAATTAAATCAAGAGATGTAGAACAACCAACACGTCTTCATATAGCCCCATTAGAAATTATCAATATTCAATCGGTGGAAGTTATTAATTGAATAAAATAGAAACAATAACATTTAGAACATCATAAATAGATTATCAACTATAAACATGCGTGACTTCACATAAAAGCTCTCATGAATCTATCGAATATCTGATAAGCATTCTAAACAAGGAATATAATTAAGTTAATTATTATAAATAGTTCATAAATAATATTTAATATCAATTAATTAATTATTAATTGAATATAAAGTATCATTTTTTAATAATAACAAAATATACAAGGAAAAGGAAAATTAAATACATATATTTAGCACAGTGTAATTAACAGAAAATGAAGAACCATTAATTCAGATGACAAATGATAAATTGACGGGAAAAATAATGTGTATGTAAACAATTCTCATGATGAAAATAATTATTATCATTATTAGTAGTATTAATAGTAGTAGTAGTAGTAGGTGTAGTAGTAGTAGTAATAGAAAATATAATAAGGGAAATAGTAGCCGTAGTAGAAGTAATAGAAAGAGTAGTAGTAGTAGTAGTAGTAGTAGTAGTAGTAGTAGTAGTAGTAGAAAATATATGGTTCAACCGGGTTGAATATTTTACTTGGTTGTGAGGATGATATCATGACGAACAATCACATACTACACTATCCCCAAAGGAAGAGATAAAGTGAGGAGAATGTTTTCATGACGGCACCAGAAATATAACACTACCTTTCCAAAGGTGGGTGTAATGCCTAAGAGGATGGTCTCATAGAAAACAGGGCAGATACTAAACCACACCCTAGGTATGGTGGTAATGCTTGGTAGGATGGCACGACAACAGAACAGATACTACACTACATATCCCCGCAAAGAAAAAGAGGTACCTCTTTGGAATGGTATCATATAAACACACATATACTACACTCCCACCTCTGAATTGAACATTAAAAGATAATACATTAGTCTAAATAATTAATTAAACTGAATTCAGCATTAGAAAATAAAATAGTAAATTAATACAATAGTTTAGTTCCGAGTTAAGATAGAAAAATACCAAATCTCTTTTTTTTAACTTGATGCTACCCTTTTAATCTTCGTGTGCATTGTTCATTTTTTACTTAGTTGGTACTATTGTTTGATAACTCACATTTATTTCACACGTAAGAGCTCAGAACCATCTTTGTGACAGAATCACATATAAATAAACCCGGGCCTGGTCTTGTATGCATATGCAGTTTATATGATATCAACATACACACCATTTGTCAGGATCCACTCGTGTACTAACTTCTTTTGACAGATTACACGATTGATATTTATTATTTTAAGTGAGGATTTATTCGTATGAGAAAGATAAACATTTACTCAATATAACAGACAGCAAAGAGAGAAAAATATAACTAACCATGATAGGGAAAGAACAGACACTCCCCCGCATATTTATCAGAATCACATACACGCCTGATGCTTAAAAAGTTTACATCGACAAATAGAAATGACGACATTTCTCGACTTCCGTGATCCACCGTGTTCCTACTCTGAACGTATACCTATAAATCATTTAGCACGTTCGGTGTTGAGTCTGGAATATTTTAAACGGATCCATTATTATTCCATACTAGAATATAAGAGACATATTGTCTCATTATTCAACAGTTGTGATAAGCATAAACAATGAAATATAACAGAAAACAATAATATAAGCTGTAGGACTCAAAAGAAAGTCCTGAGTATCACAATCGACTAGTTCTCCCTCGATTACAAACAAGGGTAGGCGGCGGTTGGCATCCTGCAAATATTCGCCCCCTATATCTTCAGGTAACAGAATATCACATAGCAAATACTCCTAATCTGAAATGACCAATGTGTCAGATGAAAAACAACCCAATTTAAGAATAAAGTCGCAAAGGAAAATATGCTAGTGATGGAATGATATTACAGAAAAAAAACAGGAGAAAGGGGCAAACCAGAATAAACCTAACAGTGGGCCTTTGAATCGTGAATGTCTATAGCGTCATGCAGATTTTCCATAGACAAAGTTAATTAGTAAGGGCTTCCAGCAGGTGAAACATATTATTGTGATAGATTTCAAAATCAAATGTAAAAAAGATGTTATATATAACCAAACACAGTAGTTCATACAATTGATAAACGCTAGAACTACAATAGTGTTCCTCGTCTTTAAAAGTGATAATCGTAAGATGATAACCATTTCGTCGCATTAACACTTATTCTCGAATGGCCCTTAGGTTCGATAAAAGGTTACTTAATATTTAATAAAAAAATAAAATAGGGGATGATGAGAAAACGCACATGACTTGCGGGAGGTCTATTGAAGCGGAGCCCATATAGAGTACAGTTTGTAATTAAAATACATACTTTGTGATACCAGTCCCGTTACTTGTCAGACATAGTGTGTAAGTCTCGATATATGGTAACAAATCCGTTTAATCTAACAGACTCTATTGAGATTAATAAAAACAATTATATATAGTGATTGGTATTAATAAAAAAAATAATTATATATAGTTATTGAGATTAATAAAAAATAATTATATATAGTTGTTGATATTAATAGATATTAATTATATATAGTTTTTTTGTATTAATAAATAATGATCATGTATAGTTTTTAGTAATAATAAACAATGATTATATATAGTATCTGATATAATTGAATAATGATTATTATTGTGAAGTTGTCCCACAGTAAATAATAAAAAAAGGAAGTCAAGTCGAGGGTTGGTTTAACAAGTGTATTAACAAAGTAAGAAACTGACTAGCTCTTGGCTAGACAGTTACAAGGTGGTGCTTTGTCTTCAGTGTCTCTGGTGACTCGCACTATTTATAGTGACAACCGGTGTAGTTTCTCCTGTGTAAGAACGGCCGGTGTAACACCCCGCTTTGAAAATATCCCCTCTGGGGATTAAGAACATTTTTGTTGTTTTTTTCGTTCGTGCTTATGATAAATTCGTCCACCTCTGCCTTACTCTTAATTTCATCAAGCGTTACTGGAAGTTCTGTTATTGTGTCACATGACGTATTTTTTACTTCAGCTTCCGCTTGAATGGCTGCTATCACCATATCCTCCAATGGTTCTGTCTGCTTAGGTATCAACCTTGATAATCCGTCTGCATGACCAAATTTCTTAGATGGTACATACTCCATTTGAAAATTGTAGTTAAGAAGAATGGTACCCCATCTTTGCAGTCTATTCGCAGTGTGTTGTGGTAGTCCCTTTTTCGATCCGAAAATCGTTAATAAGGGTTTGTGGTCTGTTTGTAACAGAAATTGTCTACCGTGCAGGAAACGATGAAATTTCCTTACCGCGAATATAATGCTTAGAGCCTCTTTCTCAATTTGAGAGTAGTTTTTTTCGGCTGGTAGAAGTGTCCGGGATGCATGGGCTATGGGTTTTAATTTTCCATCATCCATTTTGTGCAATATGCATGTTCTTATACCATAGTTGCTGGCATCGCTTGCAACTACAATATCGCGCTTGGGATTATAATGTGCCAGAAACAAGTCAGACGTTAAGATATCTTTAATTTTCTGAAACGCTTCTTCGCACTCTTGCGTCCAGACCCATTTTTGGTCCTTCTTTAACAGTTCATTTAAGGGTGATCTTAGTTTATGCATGTTTGGTACGAAAACATTGTAGTAATTCGCCAACCCTAAAAAACTTTGTAGAGACGCAATATTTTCTGGAGCAGGCATGTTCCGTATCGCCATTGCCCTATCTGGGTCTGGCCTTCTTTCTTGCTCATCGATGATTAGTCCTAAGTATTTTATTTTTTCCATGAAAAAAGTACATTTCTCATCTTTGATTTTAAACCCATAATCCTGGATTTTTTTGAATACTTGGTTTACATGAGTCTTGTGTTGTTCTTTGCTAACGCTGTTTATTAACACATCGTCCAGGTACGCTACTGCGAAATCCATTCCATTTAACATCATGTCCATAATTTGTTGAAAAATCGCAGGGGCGACCTTTACTCAAAAAGGAAGTCGGTTAAATTTGTATAATCCCTTATGGGTATTGATACATAGCAGTTTTGAACACTCTTCATCGACAGGGATTTGAAGATAAGCGTCGCTGAGATCGATTTTAGAAATATATTTTCCTCCACTCAGTTTCGCAAATATTTCTTCAGGGCTGGGAAGAGGGTATTAGTGATCTTTTAATGCCTTGTTCAAGCCGGTGGAAAAATCGGCACAAACCCGAATCTCCTTGTAATTTTACTAAACATAAACTGTAGGTGAAGCCCACTCACTGTGATCAATTTTTGAAATGACAGCCATGTTCTCGAGTCTTTCTAATTCACCGTCTATTTGCTCTATATCGGCGTATGGAACATTTCTTTTCTTTCTGAGCACAGGTAGTTCATTTGTTTTAACTTCAAACTTTTCTACCGCTTTTGTACACCTTCCAAGACCGCCTGAAAATACGTCTGGAAAATTTTCTTTTAATTCCCTCTTGAGTTTTTTCTGCCTCCACATTCGAATCCTCAACCTTTTGGCAAAAGGAGCTTAAAGGCAGATTCCATAGGCTAAACTTTTCAATCAGATCAGTTCCAAAAAGGTTATTAGATTTTCGCATAACAAAAATTTTGGCTTTTACGGTCTTATTCTGGAAAGAAATATTCGTCAATAATTCCCCTTCGAAGGTTATTTCTTCACCACTGACGCTTCTCGCCGTTTTTTGTGATTTGATCATAGTGGGTCTCCCAAGCTTCTTCCATGTCTGTACATAAATGATGGAAATGTCAGACCCACTATCAAGCTGTAGTCTACTTTTTTTTAAGCATTTTGACCTATACATATTTCCGGATATTTTGTTCTTCATGTTCAATTTTTGTCAGTTTAATGGCTGTCTTTCTCCCAGATTTTTTTCTACAACGTGATGCCTTATGTCCTTTCTGGTGGCAGTTGTCACATTGTTTGAATATGTAGGGACACTTATTGTACCAATGGTTATCTGCACACCTCCAACACGGTCCAGGTGGATCTTTTCCATGTTTTTTTCTCTGGTTATTCATTGAAGTCAATTTGTTCTTCTGATTGATTTTTTTAATGTGCGACACTCCGTTTTCCTCTATGTCACGACTGTCTTGTTTCAACGCAACAAAACGTTCACAGTCTTCCGCTAAGTTTTATATTGTTAGACATGGCTCATTTTCGAGTTTATTTAACACACGACGTCTGATTTCAGAGTCTTTATTTAAGACCAGACCTTG
Organism: Sepiola atlantica; assembly: GCA_963556195.1. Classification (NCBI taxonomy): domain Eukaryota; kingdom Metazoa; phylum Mollusca; class Cephalopoda; order Sepiida; family Sepiolidae; genus Sepiola; species Sepiola atlantica. Next base: position 36,557,878 of record OY744523.1, on the reverse strand, counting down.
CAAGAATATTAAACATTTAACATTATCCGATGATAATTCCTCTAATTTAAAATCCTCGCAAAGTTTATTTACTATACTTGCATACGTAATGTAGTCGTCTTCCTCTCTTCTAGTGACATTCATACACTTATATTACCTGTGGAAAAGAGAAGTGTTTGTAGAAAACAGTTATGTTAGTAAAGTAACTGCCTCCTGGAAGTTCAACTCACTGGTCTTTTTTGGAAGGATAAAATTCACGAATTGTGTATGCTCGGCAGCTCCTAATTTTCTTAGCAAAAATCTAACTTTTTAGAGTCTGTCCATGTACTGCAGTCCGATAAAAAAATATCCTCATATCTTCTATAGAAGTGAGCAAAAGTGACATCGTCTTCTGGATTATAATTGAAAATTTCGATAGCGCTCCACACAGCCGTCTGGGAGAATGCATTATGATTCTCGTTTGCTTTCGTTAACTGTGTTGAGTCAAGAAATTTTCTCTGTTCCTCCTGTGTCTTTATCAAGAGTTCTTCGAAGTGTTTCTGCAGTTGTAGCAGTTCTTCTTGGAATTTTTCTTCTCGTGTTGTCGCCAGCTCTTTTTCTTCAGCATGCATTTTTCTTTGGGCTTTTTGCTGTTCCAACAACTCTTTTAAATTTCTCCTCAATTTCAACTTGTTTTCTTTGAAGTTCCATTTGTTGTTCAACTTGCTGTCTTTGTAACGCAACATTTTGTTCCGTTTGGAATTTAAGTAATTGAAAAAGAGAATCTTTGAATTCAGTGTCCATCATTCACGAATTCAAGTTATGCACCACACAATTTACACTTGTAAAAATAAATCAGTTTTCCTCACAACGTTCTTAATATAATTAGTTTGCTCAACTAATACACAAAACAAGAAATATATTATTCCTTAATAAAAAAAATCAATCCCAGTTCTTTTGTTTGAAAAACAAAACTAAGAATTTTTTTTTTTTATATATATATGTGTACGTAGTTTTACAAAACCAAGTCCATCGCTATAAGCCTAATAAGACTAGTTTTATGGGAAATCTTTTTAACCCCTTTTCTTTTTTCAAAATGCGACTTACTTATTTAACAGTTCTTAGTTAGAAGCACAAATGACTTACGCGAATATTTTTTTTACTCTCCGTCATTTGCTCTCGACAATTCTGTGGTAAACCGTTTTAATAAATAGTCAATCCGGATTTTGCTCAAATATCAGATGTTGTCCTAATAATAACGACAAACTTACACAATATCTGTAATAGTTGACGCGGATAACATTTATCTTAACGAGTCAGTGAAACTTGAAGAGAAAAAAAATAAAGGTATCAGTGTATTCAATTATTTCAATAATTGAAAATGTCTGACGCGTTTTTTAGTTTTCGATTTTTAGTAGCAAGTTTTGAATTTGTGTTTTTTTTGGGTTTTTTCGCTTAACTACTCAGTAGTTAATTTGCTGTTAATCCTAGCGAATCCAAATATCTGACTAAGATGGGTTTTTTTTCCGTGAAGATCTTGCGAATCACTTTGGGTGATTTTTTTTTGCAGTGAAATCGTTTCGATTCCTCGTCGCCAATCTGTTGTGAAGTTGTCCCACAGTAAATAATAAATAAAGGAAGTCAAGTCGAGGATTGGTTTAACAAGTGTATTAACAAAGTAAGAAACTGACTAGCTCTTGGCTAGACAGTTACAAGGTTGTGCTTTGTCTTCAGTGTCTCTGGTGACTCGCACTATTTATAGTGACAACCGGTGTAGTTTCTCCTGTGTAAGAACGGCCGGTGTAACAATTATATATAGTTTTTGATATTTATATAGTTTTTGAAATGAATAATAATTATTATATATAGTTTTGTAAATATATAAGTAATGACATATGTAGAGTTTGGAATTAATAAATGATGATTATATATAGTATCTGATATTTATAAAAAATAATTATATATAGTTTTTATATTTATATAGTTTTTGAAATGAATAATCATTATCATATATAGTTTTCTAAATATATAAGTAATGACATATGTAAAGGTTTGAATAAATAAATAATGATTATATATAGTTTTTAAAATGAATAATGAGTATATATAATTTTAGATATTAAAAAGCTATTATAATATGTAGTTTTTTAAATGAATAATGATTAGTATATATAGTTTTGGAAATATATTAGGAATGATTTATTACAGTTTGGAATTAATAAATATGTATTATATATAGTTTTTAAAATAAATAATGGTGCAGGTCTTCATATTAAAGCTAATGAGTATATATATTTTTTTAGATGTATTAATAATTATTATATATTAGTCTTGATATTAATAAATGATAATTATATACAATATATTTGTTCATAATTAAATCATAATTATATATAGTTTAATAAATAAATAATAATATATATTTGTAATCAATGACTAATAATGTATATTTATATATTAATAATGAGTATACGTCGTTTTTGTAATTAATAAATAATTACTATATGTCGTTTTTTAAATTAATAATTAATTATATATATATATATATATATATATATATATATATATATATATATATATGTTGCAATGGATAAATTATAAGTAGATTTAGTTTTTGTAATTAATGGAAACTAATAATTAATTTGTATACGTAATAAATAATGATTAAAATTAGTCTTTTTAATTAATTGAAAACAAATTAATGTATACTGTGTGTAATAATAGAAAATGATTATAGATTGTGTTATACATTATTATTATTATATCTTTTGTAGGTTAATCATACTTAACGCTGCAATTAATTAGATCTGTTAAAATGATGCTGACTGTTTTTCGTTTAATTGAGGTTTTCGACTAAATTTAAGTAGTATTCTTTTTTTCATAGCGTATTTATACTAACAGTAGCAATCAGATGAACTTGTATTTTGTATATAAGAAAACCGTCACACATTAACGTCATTAAAACAATACGTAATTGATTAGAAACGTGTTTAACAAATTCCAAAGTTTTCATCAAAAATAGAGATGATGGAAACGAAATCTCTACTTCGTAGATTTTATCAGTTCTATTATTTTTTTAAATAAGAAAATGCTCTTATTAATTTAACATTTCCGTTATATATTTTTTAATTAGATTTTTTACAGAATCTTATATCCTGAACTATACTTATTAGTGTTATGCCCTGCTGTACTTCAATTAGAAGTGACTATTTTATGTGTGACGACTTAATAATATAATAGGCATGTTATTTAGTTTCTGACATCAGACAAATCGTATTTCTCACTTCTAGGATACTTTGGGGCTATTCATTTTCCGCACCTTTCAGTGAGGATGATATTCGTCCGTAGATCTCAAGGTTACCCATAAGGTTACATAATGATCACGTGCCTGAAAAAGAAATTTATTTTCAAATTATAACGATAATGACAAATGTTTATAAAATTGTACTCGTATGTTTTATTCTCTCTCAATTTTTTTTTTCATTGAAATTCTAAATTCTATTGAAATAGAAAACAAACCGCCGTACGTATATGCATTCTAAAAATGATTTCTCTCAATAAGGAAGCTGAATGACGTCATGTGCTTAAGATATCTATAAATTACAATAAAATGACGTGTGCTTGTTTGCAGTCTTTATGTTTTTAATAAATAATATACTTAAAGATGTAATGCTGATTTCATTATATGAAATTATGAGAGTTTAATTTAATCCAACCAAGAAATAAATAATAAGAATTACAAATACTTAATTAATATTTCAACGCTTTTCTATCATCAGAAATGATGCATGCGAATATATAAATACTATTATTACTAGCGAATATATCCTCGCTCAGGTCGCATATTTTTGCTAGTTGTTTTATTTCATTGCTCAGTAAAATGTTTTTGTTTGTTTTTTTTACAAGAAAAAAAAAGAAAATCACCCCATACTTTATTTTAGTAAATAAAACACGGGATAATGAAAACATAGGTTTTAAACAAAATGTACCTTTTACGGCGTTAAATGTAAAACAAAAAAATCGAGGAAATGTTTTAAATACACCTGGAAATCTTATAAAACTAATCATGAGTGTATATTTGCAAATATTACTTTTTAGAAGTATTAAAACAAATGCATTATGTACATTTGAAATACGCGTGATGTTTGGGGAAGTAGTGAATGGGTATATATAGGAGCTGATAAGTAGATATGAAAAAGAGAACAATCAACACTGACAATATAGTTTAGTACAATAAATAGAAATAATATTGTGGTTTTGTGCTTCAGACACAGACATATACCTAATCTCTATTAGCAATAGAAGTACAATAATACAATTAATAGAAGTAATAATATAGCTTCGTCTTCAGACAGACAGATACCAAATCTCCATTAGTAATAGATAATAGATAACTTCGAATTTCATTAAAGAGAAAACTTATTTTTTTATGATGAATTTTCTAGAAGTCTTACCAAATATTTGATTCAAATAAAAACATAATGATATGCAAAGTAATTAAAAATAAGCCAATGTACGAGACCCCACATTTTCTCTTTGATTTTAGCGAGGAAATATGGTGATACATTATCTGTCACTTAATTCCACATGACTAATCTGGATCGTCTTATTTTAACAGGTTGAGCGTACGTTTGACAGCAATTTCCTTAGATCCGAGTGCTTAAATCAATCTATTTGAGGGCCTTAATCTACTCAAGATATTCGCTCGGTTTGTCGATATTACCACGGTAGCTTCTCAATTGAACATCCCCTTACAATAACTGTCATCTTTCCGAGTCACCTCCTGATTTGTTAAGATCAACAAACCTCATTTCCCGATTATTTTTTACAACACTGCCCGAAGCTTGTTTAACAAATACCCGTAACCAACTCGGAAATACTGATATTACCATGAACCTTCGACCGTAAACCGATGCGTCATTATTAAGAACAGCGATTTATTACGAACATACAGATTCGAAAATTCATCAGTGATCTCTGCAAAGAAGTCTGTTGGAGTAAAACCTTTTACTGTCTGCTACACATTGTCTAAATGAGGTAACTGATTGGCTCAAAGTGGGCATAGAAGGTTTGTTTGCGCGCGGAAATTGTATAACCAACTCCTGCTTCCACAATGTTTCACTTCAACCTGCTGCTATTTCGCATAGAAACCAGGTCTTTAGTGATGTCTACCGCCATGAATCATCTGAAAATAAGTAAACATTTGTAGCATAAAAAAACAACTTTAAGGATATGATAGCTGCAGCAAAGAGTATTGATTTACTCCTCTCCAGGAGTTAGGCACAAGGCCAGTGTTCATCTTACTCCCACAAGTAAGATGTGACCCAAGGTCGGTCGGGAAAGTGGGGTTTAAAAATTGCCTGGTCAGCCCCGTCGGCATTTCCCGGTAGGGGCGCCTCAGGCAGTAAGCAATAAACTTACTCCTCCCCAAAGAGTGGAGGCGAAGCCTGGGAGGGTGAACCTCCTAGAACTGCACATGAAAGACCCATAGACCGGCGTAAATAAAGCCCCGAAGGCCAAGACAATACAAGCCTATGGGTGCAGTATCGATCAGAACAGATACTACACTTTGATCTTAGCCAAAAGGCCAAGAAAATCGAATATAGCCACAGAAACAAAGAACTACCGAATTCTGGAAAATCTATAATAGCGTTGTGGAGAATAATCAATCAATAATTCCCCTGCTATTCAACCAGAATAATGTCGTTGGCACGGCAAACGAATAGGCTGATCCACCAATTACAATCCACTATAAATATCCACTACGGCCGGACTGCACTAAAATATCGGATCATATCATTTTTCCATATACTGGCTATCATTAAAAAAACATGGGCACCTTTAAAATATGTGGACCAGATCTTATCCGTGCTGTATTGAGCTCTGTAAAAGTAACGCTCTGCTGAGCCCAACCTGTCCTCTCCAAACACCACCACAAATGCCTCGAAAAATATTTCTTCCCTGCTAGCTGGTAAAATAACATATATTGTACTAGTTTTCGAGAAGTCTGGCGAAAGAAGCAATAATTACCGTTCCATTATCATCCTGCTGCTTTGTGCTAAAAACATTGATCAGTAATCAATCTACCGATAATATCACACCAAAAATGCTAATCGTCTCTGACTAACAGTCTGTATTTAGGCAATCCCGTTATACTCTTGATACCATTACAGTCATTTATAAACGTATATACCACATACATTATAAGAAAGATAAAGCAAGTATGGTAGCGCTTGATACCTACAAGACCTTTGACAACGTGCAGTTTGTACGTATTCTAAAGAAAAGCACACTCTTAAGATATAACTGGAAAAATACTAAATAAAATACATATTTCCTAGCTAAAAATGTCTAGGTCGTTCTCGATTGCCGTGCATCAAAACGATATCACATTAATGCGGGTGTGCCTTAGGAGTCGATACTTAGAGCTATATTTTTCCTAATCTTCGTAAACGACCGACCTGATCCAATCGTGTCTGAAATAGGTATATGTGCTTATATAACCATGCTTTATTCACGACATGAGAGCAAATAGAATACACACACGTGCAAGCCAATGACTCAATCCTTAGAAAATCATCTCCCGTCTATTGTAGAATTGGGCAAAAAGTGGATGGCCACATTAAATGCTACCAAGAAAAAGCTAATTTCCTTTAATTGACATAAGAAACATTTCCAACCACCGATTGCTAGGGCTGATAGCATCTTTCCCGAGCACCCAACGTTGAAACTCCTTGTTCTTACAAATTCCATAGAAGATACTGCCAAGTTTGTTTAGAATATGTAGGCTCCCTCTATCGGGCTAGAAAACTTCTCCCACCTGCTAGTTTCTATATCCCTATGAAGCCACTATTCTCCCGTGTATTTATTACTGTGGCCATATCTCGGCTGCGAAACCAACTGCTATACTCATCATCTTGGACACATGTTACAAAATAGTTTTAAGCTAATAGGTCACGTACTAGTTGCCAATCTCCAGCGCGTGTCACATCGCTGCATCATTACATCTTTGTGATTGTTTAACAAGTACTTCTATGGAACATGATCTGATTAAGTTTCTGCATGTGTACCTCTTCAAATTAAATATCTTTATTCAGACTACTAGCAGCAAAATCACACCCGTTTACTATAAAGGTCGTTAGATGCCAGAGGATTTTCTGCTCCCATGGCTTCTTTTTTCGGATCGCTTGCTTTTGGAATGCCCTCCCTTCTCTCTGTTTCTTTTACTTTACCAATATTCAGAAATTTAGATGTAATATAAAAAAACATATTTGTGCCTAACTCCCCACTCGTGTTTCCTTTTATTAATCTGACCTTTTTTACAGTAGTTTATTTACGCTCCGGTGGCAAATGCATTGTTAGGGTAAACACACATATATATATATATATATATATATATATATATATATATATATATATATATATATCATGAAAACATTTTATTGTGTTTTGGGATATAGTTTAAGTTGAAAAATATTTGTCCTTGTGAGACAGTAGTTTATTTGGCTGGCATATGAAAAGTAAATTATTACTAGGCCAGTGGTCTTTTGACCATTTTCCTCTTGCAAATATTTCTTTTGCCACCTTGAATGAGAAGAAAACAATCAAACCGACAGAAAATATTATCAGAGTAAAATTTTTTAAATCAATGTATTGGTAAACAATATGCTTTAATAAAAATCAGATCTTTGAGATTTTCAAAGTAATATTTATCAAATGTAATTAATAAATACATAGCATATTGTGTAACCCTGTCGCCACGATTTTGCTGACTGAAACCCCATGCAGAAAGGGTCTCTCGTCTACCGAAAACAGGGAAACCTGTTGACTGTGGGTGGCGACCCGTGATGTGTTAAGACGGTATCCTTGTTGCTAAGCAATCGTTTACTTCAGCACTTACTTTGACTTAACGAGGGGTCGGAAAAGTTCCAATCTGATCAATCGGCTTTTAACTTCATTCCCTAGTATTTAGTCCATGCCCAACCGTATTATTCGATCGGATTCTTCAAAAATTCGAAAACTTTTTTCCATTTTTTCATTTTTCTTCCTAAATAGAGACAAAAATTCTGTGACTGACAATCAATAATATTGAGAACAAAGAAGATTTAAAATGCAAAAGATTAATGATTTAAAATAGTAAAGTGTCCGAAGACTGTAATGCTTTTCTATGAGTAATGTTTTTTCTTGGAGTCATGTATTCTCTCTCTCTGCCCTCCCCCTCTCTCTCTCTCTCTCTCTCTCTCTCTCTCTCTCTCTCGGTAGAATTCTCTTCTAGGAGCAGTGTTTCTACTTTCACTTTGAAATGTGCTTACTTTATCCCGATAGAAATGTATTTTGAGAACAGTGTATCCTGCAATCCTACGAGCAATGTATCCTGGTACTCTAGGAGAAATGTATCCGGGTATACTAAGAGTAATGTAACTTAGTATTTTAAGAGCAATGTCACCTTGTATTCTAAGAGCAATGTGACCTGGTATTAATAGTGCCATGTGTTCTTGGAGTCTAAATATCTACCCTACCTACCGTATTATATTTTACAACTTTATTTGGCATTAGATAACCCAAATACCATAGATATGCCGTAAAAAAAACAACGCTAACCAAACTAAACGCATATTGTGTTCATCACGTTTGATCAAGGCAGAGTTTATGTAGTCTAATAAGCGAAACTCATATTATTATATTCAATGATTTTTCTAATTGGTTCCCTGCTTACATGAGCTTTCCATGGCCATTTTTCACCAGAGCCTAACTAAGCATGTACATTTTAATTCATTCTTCCGTGTTTGTCATCTTTATTATTAATAGTTACCGAGTTAGCAGAGTAAGAGATAGAGTAAAAGAAGAGTGAGATTGTAATACTCTTTCCAATTCTACTAACGCGCATATTCTTGACGTCTTACTCTCATCAAGACATTTAATGTATACATGTTGACTCTATTATAGAAGCAAAATTATTCTTGATAAAACACTAATGTAGGGCAGGATATTCAACGTAATTATGACCGTGAGTAATTTCTTTTGGCTATACGTTTTTACATCTTTCTTTGTCTATTACGTCTATGTATATGGTCTATAAATCAACCTGTAAATATACTTTACATATTACAGTGTAATGCAATAGACTCGGCTGGATTTGTACTCTCTTTAACTGATCAATCGTCGACGTTGACATCCATTAAACCACATGTGAACCATTAACACTATTCCGGAATTATTCATTGAAAACTGGCATAATTATCCAAGACTTTTCGTGATTCTACGGTTTCCATAGAATCCAAAAAAATAAGTGCTAACCAATTAGAAGTAATTCTGAATTAT
>OY744523.1:36456099-36543599 GCA_963556195.1 Sepiola atlantica | reverse complement strand
ATAACATTATGACAAGTTCGATAAGTTTTCCATGTATTTATTCTCAAGTTATGTTACCTATGAATGTCAGGGGAGAGGTTCGAATGTAAGACTCTCGGGAAAGGTATTATCAGGAAATTCTCGGACTGAAACCTTGAATGCTATGATTAAAATACATCTAGAACAATACAGACTTTTTATCAAACCGAATCCGTAGGCCAGAATCAGGGTGATTGATTGCGGCCAGATGAATGAAAAACTTTTATTTTTATTTGTTCATGTGTAATGGCTTGTTTTGAATGTAATTTAATCGGGCCCATAGTTTTACCAGGTCATTTCTCCAAATTCATAAGTTAAATAAATAAATAAATATTCATATCTTGTTGATATATGTATTGTAACTCTTGTAACTCTAAGAACTTCAAATTGTTTCATTCGTAAAATTAGAGAAATTTAGTCCACTTCAACAAAGAAACTTCCCAGAGGGAATAGTTATTAGATAACTTACTGACAAGTCTTACTAAAAAGAATTCTGTCACAGATAGGTCGGAATGAGATACAAATGAACAAAGGAAAAGGTAAGAAGAAATGCCCGAGGCTTGTGTTACGAAAGCTCATAGCCCACTCGGGAATGCTGATCACATTGTGCTAATGATACATATCACCCTAAGAAGTCGTCCAAAAGCTGATGAACCGTTGCTCAAAGCAACAAGATACTACGAGCGGGCTGATTTTGAGTCAATCAGAGATCACATCAGTGACGCCCCATGGAGGGAAACCTTCTCACTCCCTGCCAATCAGTGTGCAAACAGATTAACTGAATGGGTCAAAGCAGGCATTGAAGCCTATGTCCCCATGCGAAAATACTTTAGCAAGCCTCACTCTCCTCAATGGTTCACCTCGGAATGTGCAGCTGCCATTTCTGAGAGACAACAATCATTCCGTAAATTCGGCCGACATAAGTCAGCTACTAATAGAAATAAATTCATAGAGTCAAGAAATAATTGCAAGGCCGTGATAGGTGTAGCGAAGAGAAGGTTTAATGAGTTAACAGAAAAACGCATCCAGTCACAGAAATTAGGTACTCGTGATTTCTGGAAAATCTACAATAGTGTAGTGAATAATAGTTAATCAACGATTCCCCCACTATCAACCCACAATGATGTCGCTTGCACGGCCACTGATAAGGCTGAATTACTTGCCCAACACTTCGCTTCTAACTCTACTTTGGACGCAGATAACCACCCCCTCCCCGAATTCCATTTGCTGACCGAAGCCACACTAGATAACCTAGTCATCACCCCATCGCAGGTTAGAGACATCATAACAAAACTTGACACCTCCAAAGCTTGTGGGCCTGATCTTATACCCACAATAGTAATAAAGAAATGCTCTGCTGAACTGGCCCCTGTCCTCTCCAAACTCTACAATAAGTTGAATCTTGCTTCCCCGATAGCTGGAAATTTGCCTCTGTAGTACCAGTCTACAAGAATTCTGGAAATAGAACCGATCCCCAGAACTATCGCCCAATCAGTCTGCTAAAATCTTTGAATCCTTAATCAATCTAGCAATAGTACGACACTTAGTTAATGCTAAACTTCTTTCCGACCGCCAGTATGGATTTAGATAAGCACGATCTACTGCAGACATCCTAACGGTCATCTCTGAACGCATGTATCATACACAAGGCAGGTTAAACTAGGGCAGTAGCGCTTGATATATCCAAGGCCTTTGACAAGGTATGGCATAAAGGGCTCCTCCTGAAAATACGATCATACGGTATTACTGGGCAATTACTTAATATAATTAGATCCTTCCTAGACAAAAGTAAAATCCAGGTTGTCCTCGATGGCCGTTCATCTAAGCAACATGATATAACTGCTGGTGTACCCCAGGGATTTATCCTTGGACCCTTGTTGTTCCTGATCTATATAAACGATCTCCCTGATGGCATAGAGTCTGAGATTAGTTTATTTGCTGATGACACCACCCTTTACTCTCGCCATGTTGGCAAAACCGACGCAATTATATCCGATGCAATGGCTGAATCTTTAGAAAATGACCTCCAGGCTGTAGTGGATTGGGGTAATAAATGGTTGGTAACTTTTAATGCCGCAAAGACAAAACTCCTTTCCTTCAATAACTACAAGGAACCTTTTCAACCACCGATTGTCATGGCAAATAACACCCTACCTGAGAGTTCATCATTCAAACTCCTCGGCCTAACCTTCACAGGTAACATGAATTGGAACAAATACATTGAAGACATTGCCAAGGCTGCCGCAAAGAAGGTTGGCTCCCTCTACCGTGCTAGTAAACTCCTCACACCTGACATTATCCTGTATCTCTACAAAGCCACCATCCGCCCATGCATGGAGTATTGTTGTCACATCTGGGCTGGTGCATCATCTACTAGTCTCTCCCTCCTTGACAAAAAAGGAATCGCAAACCTAATAGGTCCCTAACTGTGAGCCAAGCTCCAGCCTCTGTCCCATCGCCGCAATGTAGCATCCTTGTGCTTGTTTTACAAATACTTCAATGGATTATGCTCCGATGAATTGGCTACTCTGGTGCCCCCTCGACGTAAATTCACTAGACTAACTCGACAATCAACTAAATTTCATTCATTCACTGTGGAGGTCCCCAGATGTCGGAGAGCCTTCTACTCAAATAGCTTCTTTCCTCGTACTGCTGGCCTCTGGAACTCTCTCCATGCCTCCTGTTTCCCCAACAGTACAGACATGCAGAAATTTTAAACTAATGTAAACAGACACCTCGCTGCGCTGATCCCAATCTAGGTTGACCACCCCCTACCTTCTCCCCTTTTCTTTTTCTTAGTAGCCCCTTACGTCTACAGTGGCGGCCTGCCTTGTTTGGAGTGAACTATGTTAAATAAATAAAATAAAAAATCAAAATCATTTTTTTGATAAAGCAAAACTTTAATTTGGATAGACATGGCTTTAACGATAATAGTTACAAATAATTATTTTAATGATTACCAAATATTACAAATAAGAATTATGACATATTATATGTATGATAATATGCTTATAAATGTTTTATCAGCTACACAACTATTTTTAAAAGTATAATCGCCAAAGAATTAAATATAAACTGTTAAAGTTAGACACATGCTGACTAAACTCATTTTAATATTAAAAAGATCATATTCCTTAATATTGTGGAAAAAATATTAATTTAAAATATGACATTCGTGACAGGTATTCTTCCCAAAATATTCATTTTTAAAGTATTTAAATTGTTAAAATCAATAAAGTTAAGGGTTTTAACGATTCTACTAGTTTAAAAATATATAAATTTGACGATTATTTTTACGCTAACAAAAGAATATTTATTGTTTCGAAAAGATGTTAATTGTTCCAGTTGTCACTAAATAAATACAGAAAAACGAGACACATTCGTTCTACTTCTTTAAATGATATTTTTCTGACAATTTATCTAACAAGTATAGTTTGACGGTAAGAAAAAAGACACAATGTGTTAGTGATGTTATAAGTCTTTGAGATAAATATTATTATTAATATAAATTTATACAGATAGATGAAGGAATAGCCATTAAATATCTCCGGAGTTTCGCTAGTATTAGATAACTATACGTAAAATGATATCTTTGCGTATGAATAATTAAATTCGGTTGTTAGAAAAAAAGATTAAAATCGTAAATTTACATGTCATTTTTTAATAAATCAGGTAGTTGAATTCAATATTAGAAGTCCAGTTAGAGCTGCGTGTTTCTTACAGACACAGAGTTGCCAGTTAGATGCGGCAAATGAGCAGCTAAAAGTGTCCTCTTTTTTTCTTAATCACGGAGAAGTGCTGTCGGTTTTTGTTGGTTTTGTAGGCGTTCAGTGTTAGACTATTACATATTCTTATAAAATAAGTTCGGTTTTCTTTATACGTATTTTTAAGAAACAAAGATGCATGAACATACCCCAGTGCTGTAATAAGGTCAAACCTTCTAAATAAAAAACACCTGCTGATACAACACTGTAACAACAATGACAATATTAATAACATAACGTTTTCTTTCAGTTGTAAAAAATCGGAATCACCGCCTTCTTTATATTTTTATTTTAGATCAGTTTACCTTTACACATGGAAATAATTTCGCACGCATGCAGAGTGGTTCCAACTATCAACATATGCAATTATGTGCATGAGTTCTTTCTATCCAGGGAATGACCGCCCAACACGCAAAACATCTGATACGCGTTGCAGTGTGTCAGATGTATTCCTTATTTTTACAGTATTCTGAAAACTTGTACATGAATATGAACCTCATATAAACCGTTACAAAGGTCAACAATTTTTTTTCTTAGATGCAAATCTATTCGCATGCATGGATCTCGGATTTTTCGAATGTGTAATGTTCGTTTCTAGCGTTCCGTTGCAATGGTTCGTAAAGGGCCATAACTCAGAGTTAAATAATATTTATGACAGGATTCCGACTAGTACCATAAATTGTATTTTTTGCAATGAACCTTTAAAATGAGTATTTGAGGAAATGTCTTTACTCAGGAGAATAATTATATGACATGGAACATATTTTATTAGATAAGTTACGTCATGGATCAATATCCTATTGATTCTGTAAGATTCTGATCCTGTTTTGTCGTCAGTATGGTTTACTAAGATAAATTTTACTAGCAATAATAATCTCTCTCCGATCGTATATATATATATATATATATATATATATATATATATATATATATATATATATATATATATATATATATCATATTTATAAATAAATATTAAGTATTTATTACCTACAGACATCGATGTGTCATGCTAACGCAATCTTCAGTGCAAGAAGCTAATTCCCGACAGTCGACTGGCGCGAACTCAGAAGTCAGGAGCGTTACCGGTTGGTCACCAGAAATCAGCTCAGAATTTAGGAAGAATTTAACTTTGCAAATACCAAGTCGGCGAGTATTAACAGCAAGCGGCGAAGAGTGATCTAAGAACAACAAATCGTGTTGGGTCTCGCAATAAAGCTAGTAGTACTGATTGTTATTAAATTCACTCAGAGTGTCCAGCTTTAGTAAAGGGATATATATATATATATATATATATATATATATATATATATATATATATATATATATATATATATATATATATATGTATATATATATATATATGTGTATATATATATATATATATATATATATATATATATATATATATATATGACGAACGAATATATATTATACTATACACACAAATAAGTAGGTAACACCTGGGACGATGGTGCCATGCAAGAAGAACATATACTATACTATTCCCCTAAAGGACAGATATTGCTAGGAGAGATGGTCTCATAAAATCAGAAAATACACTGAACTTTATCTAAAGAAATAGAGAATAGCAGGGAGTAGTCTCCTAGCAACATAGCATATACTGCACGACACCCTTCTTAATAAAAGTAGATTTACTTACGGGGGGAAGGTAGTATGAAAACCTAAAATATACTATATTACCACGCCTTTCTAAAAAATGTAAATGGTACTTCTTAGGATGGTTGTATAATTAAGGATTACGTTACTGATACTACACTAAATCTAATAAAAAGATAAAATGCCTGCGAGGATGGTATTATAACAACAGAACAAATATTACAAAAAATATCAAAATAGAAGAATGTAATAGCTTCATGAAATCATTACAAAAGATCGAATACCACACTACAACCTCCATTAATTATGGAAATATAGTTAATTAGTTATAATTTTTTTAGTAACATGAATTGAAAATTAAGATAGAGTTGTACCATAGTTTCGCCTTCGGATTAAAAAGTAATAGTATAGTTTCGGCTTCAGACACTAACAGAGATTAAATTCAAGGATAGGTCCATTTTACTGATACGTGCTAGGATTTTTTCATATATGCTTATATGTTTGACATACATATATTGCAAAGCAAATTAAATGTACACGATCTACAAATAAATATATCAAACAAGACCTCAAAATATCATGTGGTTAGACTATATTTAAAATGCTGTTAAAATAAGCGGAAAAAAATGTTCAGTTTATGAGTAAGTGTGATTTATTACATGCCTCATTGTAATAGGTATACATATACAGAGCTTATGTTAGCTGTATATTATAATATAATGCCTACCTACCTTTACGGACTATATAAACTCTTCTGCATCACGATAGATACACGAAGCACATGCCTAGCAGTGTTGGAACAACCCTAGTCTAATATTCGCAGTCAGATAGACGTTCAACCACTATGTATATGTTGTATTTATAGTCATAAAAACTTTAAAAAAAGATTTTGATTTTCTGGCGGTCTTTGTCCATGGAAAAAAATGTCAGAAATATTTGAACTGAAAGTGAATATCGAACCCGTTCTTTTAAATGAAATCTGCCTGTTGCCGCGTTAAAAAAATAAACGAGAACTTAGACAGATTAGTAAAGACAGGCATTATTATCTAAGGTGGTGTATAGACTATCGGCATAACTACTGCCTATGAAAAAAAATCTTTAAAAAATCCGCGTGTGTACCGATGTTTCAACAATACTAAATGCAGTTGTAAATGACTACCAGTTTCCACTTCTAAGCCTAGAAAAAAGTTTGTACAAAAGTAAATGGCAGCTAATTCTCCTAACAATCGATCTTATCTATACTTACCTTAAAGTACTCGTTAAAGAAATAAGTTCAAAATAAATATGTATAAATCCGCATCGCGGATTATATAAGTTTAAAAGGCTTGCTTTCGGGGTTTAAGTCGCGCTAGCAGTTTTCCAGCTAGTTATGGATACTATGCTGGGCAAACTTGATTTCACGATCGCATACCTTGATCGTATTTTAATAAATAGTAAAAATATGGTGGCACATCATGAAAACGTTCATGACATGTTTTAAAAAATCCAGGACTATGGCTAAAAAATAAAACACGAGAAATGTGATTTCTTCTTAGAAGAAATCAAATATCTGAGACATATCATAGATAAAGACGGCAGAATGCCGGATATAAAGCGGAACTCTGATATTAAGGACATACTAGAATCTGGCAACATCATATACCTGCTGAGTTTCCTTGGATTAGAATATTATAGCACAGAATTTATCCGAAACATGCCATACCTCCGTGCCGCGCTGAACGAACGTTTAAGAAAGAATAAGATTAGAGAATGGACACCCAAATGCCAGTAGGCATTCGATAAAACTATTAAAATTCTAATGTCAGATATTTCCCTCACATACTACAAACCGAACCTAAAATTCAAATTTCTTACGCCGCGAGCCTGTACGGAATAGGATTATGTATCGTTCATAAAATATCTCACGGAACTCACAAGCCCATCGCTCATGCATCGAGGACGCTGCTTCCAGCTGAGAAACCTCACTCTAAACTCGAAAAGGAGACTTTAGGAATAATGTCTGCATTCACCAAATCCCATCATTACATACACAGAATATTTGTTCACGTTGCAAACATATTACAAACTGATATACACCATTTTCGATTCAAACAAAAAGGTATGTCTATTTACACGACAAATAGACTACAGAGATAGGAAAAAATCTTACTAAACTACATTTTTTCTGATGGAATATCTACCCTATGAAATTATATCGCACAAATACATTATCAAGATTTCGAGACATAAAGAGCAACTGAAAGGTTCTTTGATTTCCTCCCTACGAACTGATGGGAAATAACATCTATTTTGTACAACACGATAAGAGAACTCCCGGTGCCCCAACATGAAATAAAATTAATACCCTTGATTATGAGTTCATTAACATAACAAAAACATATTTATAGAATAAGATCAACATATTTCAGACAGTTTTTCGTCATGTGACGATGTACTCTGTACAGCGAGAGAGTCGTCATTAGAGGACAATTCTGAAGGATGTTCCTGTTGGCCACCCAAGGTTAAATGAGATTAAATACTTCATGCACAGCACCGTATACTAACTCAACTCGACCAGGATATTAAAAACATCGTCTTTTGCGTGCAAAGACGGTGCATTCGCGGAAAAAGCACCTACTATTAAATATAGTCCGTGCCCAAAAAGAACTGACTTTGGACAAAGATACACTTGGATTTTACGAGCCTGTTAGAGGGTCTTGACCATTTACTTATAGTAGATAGTTTTAATAAATTATTCGAAGTATTCCAACTTTAAAAATCGACTACGTATGAACTTATACACTTCTTTTCCGAATGTCTCGCATTTGTTGGGATAATCGATTGTTTGATCACTGAAAACGGAATTAAATTTATGTTCGTTGACTTTAATTAGTTCTGTGAGATTGCCCAGATAAGACACATCACACACCCCGTACAAATCGAGGTCAAACGGCGTAACAGAGCGTTTGGTAGACAATTTAAGAAAAACTTGCAGAACTCCCTCGGAAGAAGGCCCTGCAGCAGTTCTTCCAAATCTGTTTTCGAGTAATTTCGACAAAAACAAACCAAAGTCGAACATCTTTTTTACCCAAAAAACGTTATATATCATTGTAAAAAAGTATTTTCAAGGTGTTAACAAAAAACAAATCTTTCTGAAAACTTAGTACGATAGAGAAAAAAATTGGGCATGTTGTTTACATAATCCAAGGGCCTCAATTCTTTATTTTCTTATTTAAATCACATTAGGAAACGACTGTAGAAACACAATAAGCACGCCCCATGAAGAAGAAGAATATATGAATACCATCTCAACGACTTCGACCCAGCGTCAATCTAAAAAGATGTGGAAGTCTCCGGATTTTATCGTTATCAATAAAAAAATACACTGAGATGCCTATGGAGGTGGATGTTAGTGTACTTACTGTAAATGAATACATGAACTCTTCTACGTCAGTATATAGATACCTGGAGTGTATTCCACTAAGTGTTGAAACAACCCTAGTCTAATATTGGAAGTCAGATAGACGTTTGACCACTTTCCTTATACCTTGATGTCCACTTACAGGTCTACAGCAATGATAAATATTACTGATTGTCATAATGCTACATTGATTGTATGTCTACACTTTTCAAATATTATTTCTTTAGACTATCACACTTTAAGCCAAATTATCCTAAACCGGAATGATCCTATTATTTTCTATAGAAGAGTATATACTACCAGGTTACTCAAACATAACCTAAAACCCCAACTATAAAGATCGTGGAATCTGCGCCTATATAAAGGACGATATTCCTTGTGGTATTCACACTTCCTAATTTGCGTTATATGTTTTCTGTTTTTAACATGGACAAAGCATCATATCTATCTTTTTATTCTTTTGTTCCCTAAACATCTGTAGCAAAAGTAACAAGATCATATCTGTATCTCCTTTGCTAGCATTGATATTTGTAGAGAATTTAATGTTTACAATGTTGAGTGGTTCATCGACTAAAACAAGAATGCTAATAAAGGGAGGTTGTGTTACGACTTGTACTTAGCATATGCGCTTACTCAAATTGTTAACAAGCCGCTTACCGATGCGGATGTACACTTCGCAAGGCTTCTTGATCTTTTTTCTGA
This sequence comes from Sepiola atlantica, assembly GCA_963556195.1. Taxonomy (NCBI): domain Eukaryota; kingdom Metazoa; phylum Mollusca; class Cephalopoda; order Sepiida; family Sepiolidae; genus Sepiola; species Sepiola atlantica. The sequence goes on along the minus strand of OY744523.1, from coordinate 36,534,095 downwards.
CAACTTTTCCTCAACAGGGCATATTTATTGTCCAGTCTCATGTGGGGCCATGCACCAACTCAGTTGTCTCAATTAATATCAAAACCAAGTTTAGCAGGTTCTCTGATGTTCTCTTCGATCGCAGAGTTCATCGATATGCAAGAGCCGATTGGGAAAACCAAAATTGCTGCATAAAATGTCAGCTCTAAAGTGTCCGATAAGAGGATTGGCTTTTATTAGTTCTCGAACATAACAAACAAGGTTTTGAACAGACGTAAGGCCTCGTTACCAAGCATTATTAATGAATTAGAAGTGATAGCCTCAGAATATGATGAAACAAACATTTTAGAAAATAACATTGCAGCCAATTCCAACTTTTGTGATCGGGGCTACCTACCTGCAGAATTCATTCTATACAGTAACAAACCAATGCAACATCCTAATAACTGTCAGTGATATCGCCTAAATCATCAAGAAACTCTATGCATATGAAACTGGTCCCAACTGGTTCCTACAACACTCCGGCTTTAAGACTCAATAAACTGAAACTAGAAAGTTATTCAATCGTTGCTTTAACTATGCATGCTTATCATAAACTTGGGAGACGAAGCTGGTCTGCATGGTATGTAAAACTACTTGTTATCCGCCTTGTGCATCTCAGTAATGAGCGATTAGTCTCCTGTATGGCACAAGTTACTTGAATATGTTATGAATAAAATTATTTGTCAATCACTTTAACGAAAACAATATTCCTAGTGAAAAGCAATACCGACTTCGTCCTGCAAGATCTACAGCTGACGTATTACACAGAATCAGTCAATCAATCGGTGACGGCTTCATCACCAGGAAGAGAGATCTTCATTAATCAAAAGTCTTCGATAAGGTTAAGCACAAAGTTTTGTTCCACAAGCTTCTTACCTATGGAATATCTGAAAATTTTCTATCAACCATCAAATACATTCTCATTGATAAATCTATAAAATAAGTTGTTTATAAAGAAAAGGTTCTAAACATAAAGCATCAAACCCACGTGCCTCAATGATCTATTAAAAGCCAAATCCTCTTCCCGACCCTCATAAATGATTTCCATATCATAATCTGAGATAGTTATTGAAATTTATGCAGACGGCACAACAATGTATAGAAAACACTTTGAAAGGCATTAATGATGAAGATATTTCTGTCTCTCTTTTTTCTGATTAAGAGCGCGTAGTGCAGTGAGGAAAAAAGTTTCATGTTTCTTTTAACACTTGTAAAAACAAGCTTCTTTTTTCACCACAAATGCTCGGATTCTCACTTCTCTTCATGCGGACTGAATAGTTAAATCATCGAAAATACCCTTTACTCTGATAACTTTCTTTGACGCACTCACACCCCATACCTTAAATGGAAGACTTACATCACATCTGTCGCTATAGTTGCTGAAAAAATGGTTCGATCATTCTAATTCCTGACGCAATTATTTACCTATACAAGAGTCAGATACGGCTTAAGATGTCCTTCACCTCTTATAGATTGAAACGTGTCGTTTGTCTTGACAACGTACAAAATCGACGCTTTAATTTAGTAGGGGTGATCTCGTCTCGTCCCTATAGCGTCTTCTCTCAAAGAATAGATGCTGCTAACCTATAACTACTGTATCGTTATATCAATGGTAAGTGCTCGACTGAGCTCCAATTCTTGTCTCTGTCTGTACAACATTCACATCAAAAACTCGTCTCTACAAACACAGCAAAGAACTTACTATTCTTGCTCTCTTTACAATACAAAACAGAACGAAAATTAAATGAACGTAGCTTATTTCCTAACACCTTTTTTATTAAGCTTTAGAGTACTGTAAACGTTTTAGGACGATATTATTATAACCAGAACATCCCCTTCGAAATGTTTAATATTTCAGATGTGTATGAAATTGTATTCATACGTATAAGAGATCATTAAACACGATTCTCGTAATTTGATTGTTTTCTTAAGACTTAATCATAAACTTTACATTTTATACATTTACTAAAATCAAAGCAATCTTGTGAATGTCATAAATGAAATAATAATTCTAGACCCAAGTATTTTGTCATTATATTATGATATTATTTTTCGTAAAATTTAGCAAAATGCTGTGATGTAGTAATTAATTTTACCAGTTCTAAAACGAGTATTTTTCTAGTATATATTATAAAATAATTATAGGTTTATGTAGTTTGCTTGAAGCATTGTTTACTTGTATATAGACATGTTATACTTAGAAGCCAATACAATGCAGAGGTTTGACGGATAGACACAAGTTGGAGATAATAAGACATAATGGTGGAACAGGTTAAATAGTTTCATCCGTAATACAATATATAGATACACACACACACACACACATATATATATATATATATATATATATATATACTTATTTATTTATTTACGAACCCACACATATATCTGTCTATCTACACAATGTTACAATGTTATGTAATACCTGTATCAAAATTGTCTGATAGAAACGCCGTATAATATTATAATATTTTGGGAACTCTTTTACTTCTTCAGAATCGTGCTCAATTTAAGTTCAAACGTGCATATGCACGTTTGAACTTGAGTTGAGCAACTTGTGTCTATCCGTCACACCTCTGCATTGTATTGCTTTCTAAGTATTAAATTTATATATATACATATATATATATATATATATATATATATATATATATATATATATATATATATAAATGAATAAAACGAAAGTGTTTACCATGTATCCTAACTAAATTAACATTAAAACACGTTATAAAATAATGTAATTCTAATGATGTAAGATTAAATTGAAATACGGTATCCATAAGCATCTTCTATTTACTCAAAAACATCACGCATCTAGCATATTTATTCTTAAGTTTTTAATAAATTAATATTCTGTAATATACATTTCTACTTTGTATTGCCAATTTTTTTTTTTACATACGCACTGGTTTTATCGATATGACTATTATTATGAGTATAAATCAAATAAGATATAGAAATTTTATTTAAAAAATGATAGCGTTTTAAAACTTATTAAGAATTTAATTTTCAAGGGAGATAATTTACTTCCGGCTTTATTAAAGTCTCAAATATCGCTGAGATATCGACAGATACTACACTTTGATCTTAGCCAAAAAGCCACGGAACTATAAAAAATAGTTTTTAATGTCTAGGCATTTTTAAATTTAAAAAAATGCTTAAATTGGAATATTTTTGATAGGCGGTGTAGTGTAGTATGTGTACTGTTGTAATAAGACTGCCCTGCCAGGAATTACCACCTCCGTTTTTAAGGCTGTGTAGGGGTAATTCTATCAGAATGAAAAATCCTCAATACTCGATTTAGTAAGAATATCTTTTAAGGAGGGGTACTGTAGTATATGTTCCGTTCTAATAAGACCGTCTACGCAAGAAGGACTTCCTCCTTTTTCGGTGGAGGGAAGTCGTGTTTGTTCATCATGATATTTTCGTCTGTCAGTGTAGTATATGTTCGTTCACCATAATACTAGCAAAGAACGATAACTCAGGTTTATAATAATCATGTTTTTTTTAACTAGAACATTCTGAAAGTTATCGTTCTTCCTTAGCTAGCATATTCATCTTTGTTTATAAAAATGTTGACAATATTTTCATGCCAATTTTTATTTAGCCGTGTCACGTGGACAATGAAATTTGCCATGTTTTTGTAATATTATCTAAATAAATAAATTCAAAAGAGTTTTCCCACTTATTTTAACTATATTGACATTAAAACGGTTGATGCTTATTTAATAATGTGTAGTATATTTTCATTCGTTATGATATATTCTTCCCAGGCATTACCTCCTCTTCGGGGGAAAGGCCGTACAGTGTACATTCGTTCATCACGATGCCATTTCCTCACGATTACCAGTTTTGTGTGTGCGGGGAGTTTGTTTCTGTGCTATCTATTTCGTTATCATGATATCATCCTCACCGGCTTAACTCCTTCTTTTTTTTTGGGGGGGGGGGATTAAGTCATTACATTTTGCGTCTCTAGAGTTTCTACAAGTCCATCTTGGCGTACAATCGTTTCCAAAACATTTTGGAAATACTTTATTTTGTTTATACTTGTAAAAATAATTTTTAAAGATTGTCCAAAAGTCTCATCAGCGCATGCATCGACTAGTTATACAGAAAAGGCCTAAAAAACACTTAAAAAACCAAAAAGCAAAACGCCGGAGAACCATGGTCCGATAGGGCAAAAGGGCAAATAAGCAGAGAGACCTACTACAAAGCCTTCTAATCTTCCTCCATGAAAATTGATATAAGAAGTTATTAGAGATTGAGTTTAAATTAAAATATAGTAGAGTACATTAACATTTTTTTAAAAATAGGAATGATAAACTATATATAAAAAAAGGTATAATAGTAAGTTTACATAAAAAATTAATATACTGACAATGATATATGAAAATATAAAGGAAATTAAATTTTAGAAATAGATTAATTAAACAATAAATACTACCGGTAGAATAATGACAAAAATACGAGTATAATAAATATAAGAATACAGATAAAAATCGTAATAATAATAATGCTAATAATAATAATAAAAATTAAAAAATAGAATAAATAAAATAAAAGTAATAGTAAGAATAAACATAAAATATAAAATATAAATAAAAATAAAGATAAATAAAAGCATATATATATATATATATATATATATATATATATGAAGATAGATGAAAGAAGAGGGATAAAAATGTACGAATTACAAATTTATTTCAACTTAGATTGTTCAATGCAAAGTGTACTCGGTAAAAGACATGTTTATTATTCTTTCCTTATTCTAAGGCTTTTCAAATATTAAAATCTTATCATCAGAGGAATTACATAAGTAGATAAGTTGGCAGTGGAAAAGCCAAAATTCTAAATTTGAAAAAAATATTAAGTAATGGAGAGTGGGAATGTGCATGTCAAAAGATACATAGTTCAGATCGATTTTCAGATTTTTATTAGAATAACTTTATAAGGCGAAATGTAGCTCAATAGTCAATATTTTAACAATTAAATATCTATTTCAAGAATCGCATGAAGCTATGAATAAATAAAAAGTACAGATCAGATGTATATCATGCTGTGGTTTACTGTCAATTTCAGAGAAATAGAAATCTTACCAATATATCTGGACAATAATTTAAGCATACATCAGCAAATCTAGTTCGCCAAAGTTCAATTTATTTTTAGATTAAACCATATAGAAACGAAGCGAAACGCATATAAAGAAGCGTTCAGAGAATTATTCAGAAGGGGACCAGAAAATTTCAATGACGAATGGAGGTGATATAGGTCAAAACTTGATTCGCCAAATGTCAAAAGTCAAATTTCCAGAAGATACCCTACACGAGCTTCTCAGAAGTCTAGGGATACTCATTAAACATAATAACAAATTAACGAAAAGGAATTCTTATATTGGGTTTGAGGATTCTTAATTCCTTTCACTATTGACAAGTCTTTTTAATATAAATTTTGCGCTTTTAACATTGACTAGCACCCACTGATAAGACAGATTAAACACAGTATTTGTTTTCTATAAAGCCAGGACTAAAGAGCGATTCATACAGCTGTTTGAAAGAACAATAATCAAATATTTTGATATGTATAAACATAATCTTGGATGTTATTGTTTCATTCATATTTTATCAATCTAGGAGTTCAAACAAAATTTAAAATGGGGCCTTGGATCTGAAAGTTTCGAATCGTGTCACCGGCAGAACAATAATCTTCTACACTGAAGATTCCCGGTAAAAGAAGGAAACACATGTGTATGTAAATAGCAATTGAATAATATTTATTTTAATATTGTTCTTTACTTTTAATACTAAGAACGGCGCTTCTAGAGAAGTATAATCATGCTGTCAAATTTAAATTGTTAATGCTAAGTTGAACACTGTCATTTATAGCCTTTTATATGTGACCCCTAACTTAAAAAATAGATCTTTGTTCTCTTCCATAACGTGATTGGTTGTTCGCCGCATTGTTCTCAGCGTTCAGGAAAACGTTTTAATGTTGATTTTTTTTCTCAGAGTTTCGAATCGTATTTATGGCTGAGTAATCATCCAAACACTGATGATTCCTAGAAAAAGATGAAACGCATGTTTATATAGATAAACATGTAATAATATTTATCGTTACATTATATATAAATATATATAAAATAGTAACTCTGTGTGTGTATGGCTCCGCCTGATCTTTGTGTATCATGTTCACCCAAATCGCTGGACAAAATTGCTTGAAAATTGGCCTATATACTACTGACCTCTCAGTAAAGGTCATAGGTTATATGAGAAATATATCACTTCAACACTGGGGGTTCCCGGACGGCAGCCTCCCTCCCCACACACACTGAATACTGTTTTCCCTTAGATTCAAATGAAATTCCAACTATAGGTAAATAACCAAAAATGATGTCTATTCCCAACATTTAAGCAAATTTTGATAATCTTAAGGGCCAAGGGGGAGAAGGGGGGCTCAAGATTATAAAAAAACTGTATTCCCTTTGATTCAAATTGAATAAAAACCATAGGTAAATGACAAAAATTCGTGTCTATTCCCAAAATTTCAGCAGATTTTAATAATGTTAAGAGGGTCTCCGGGGACACAACCCACCCCCACACACACACTGAAATTAAAACCATACGTCGACCGAAAATTGCAATATATCGAATTTCAATGAAATGTATACCTTATTTAATACATATTAAATCATGAGTATATATATATATATATATATATATATATATATATATATATAATAAATGTGAAGCGAGAGGTAGCGGACGAAGTTCCCTAGTATCTCTCTCTCTCTCTCTCGCTCTCTCTCTCTATATATATATATATATATATATATATATATATATACATGTGGGTAGTATATATTTGTATTTATTCGAATATATCATATAACATATGCAAGTATGTTTCGACTTAGTCTGAATCTTACCAGCCAAACATTAGAAATGATTTTTAATGAAGAGTTCAAAGTGAACTCTCCTGAATACGAAGATCAGATGACAAGATTTTGTAGATTACAGTATGAATCGCACTATTTTAGTTACCAACTTACCAGATAAGATGTATTACATTTTTATTGCTATGTAGTACTAAAAGTTCCGAAAAAAAAACGGTATGCACCATTTCACTTCCTGGACGTACAGGTTATCCGGCGTCTCAAGTAATGAATTAACTTAAGATACAATTTAATCAATATTAACTTAAGATAAAATTTAATCAATATTTAGACGTGATGCTTTAAAAGGAGTGCCGCATACGAATAGTACCAAGAACACGATAAACACCACTATAAGATTTTGAGAATATAGAAGGAAATTGGCATGAGAGGAGGATTGGCATCATACAGAAAACGATACTGATGAAAATAGCTTCAATATTAATCCTCGAGTGCAAAACCAACTCACATAGTGGAATGTAAACCGGAAACTGCGACAGCATATGCGTTTTGCAGATTCGTAAGGATAAGGAAAGAGATACGAGATATAGAAAATGAAATATTCATATGAACAAAGAAGAGTTAGAGATGAGAGGAAGAAAAGACAATATGAAAGTTGATAAATTATATATCTCATAAATAATGTAAACTTATTCATAGTTCTGATGTATACAGTGTTTTTCCTAAATAAATAAACTATAGAAACAATTTAGACGTGTAATTTATCGGTTGTTCTCTGCATGTAATGTGTTCCACTTTTTCAGGTACATTAAGGCGTATTCCGTATTGTTACACACCGGACCAGTATAAAATATTATCTATATTTTCTGAATCCATGCGTGCACAATGCTACAAATTAAAAGCAGAACTCGAATGACGAAAAAAACTCTATGATTTAGAAGGCGGAACTACTCTACCATTCTATAAATAAATCGCTTATCAAAATAGAAGAGTAAGAGAAAATGCTTTGTAAAATGATTTACTACAAGCGATTCTTTCAAGATTTCTACTCATTATTTTTCAGGTGTTCATGAGTGTCCATGTGTGAAAGTGATAGGAAACCAGGGTGCGAGTTTTTAAAAACCTCTCACCTCTTTTATCATTACTAATGAAAAATAAAACACGATTAAATATGAAAATATGAAAATGTATTGAAAATATAATTTTCTTTTTAATAACACGAGAAATAATTGTCATAATTAATTTGCGAAACTGAATTTAGTAATTACCTGGTGCTAAAAATCTACGTAAAAAATGGGCAATAGGCCGACTCTATTTTATATATCAGAAAGCGAATGACACTACAACTTGCAATTTATACCATATGTAAAAACATAAAAAAGTTGTAGGCAAGGGCATTTTGGAAATTATACATTGCACAGTTTGTTTACTCTCTTTTTATTTTGTTTTTCCTTTTGTGTTTGACTTACAGATGGTTTCCGCCATATTGTCTGTTGACTTAAATACAGTGATATGATTTTATTACGTTAATAAAAAAAATGTTATACGCAAAACAAGATATTTTCGTTTCTTGTAATAATACGACATTCGATTATCTGTAAGATACAACGGACAATAAATTAAACCAATATAATATAACCGTTTCTATCATATCGTGAAACCAAAAACACTACGTAAATATCTCATTGTTATGGTACTTTCCCTATACAGACTAATTAAACTATAGTACTCACAATGAATACTTATCAAGTTTGCAGCAACCCTAGCCCGTTTAGTCTTTCAGTAACTTCCGTATTTATGACTGACCGATAGTGGTAATACCAGTCGAGGATTCGATCTTGACAATCTGGACTATTTCGGTGACCTTTTATCTGTCGGGATGAGGTATAGGTCCTGGGTTGTCCTAAGCGATGCACCCCCCTCTTTTGGAGGTGCAGTCAGTCTATTGCCAACCACTTTAAGAGCCCTGAGCGGGAAATGCCGACGGAGCTTCCAAGGCTATTTTTTATAGGTCAGAGTTCTCTATTTTTAAAGGGCGCTTACTTTACTCTCCCTCACCTTTCGACTTTGTGTCACATATTCCTGCGGTGTTGAGGAAGTAGATAGCTGCGCCGACCCCAGCCCGTTAAGTACTTAAGTAACTTCGGTTGTTGAGGATTTCAGGATGGCGAAATACCAGTCGAGGATTCGTTCTCGACAATCAGTCCGGCAGGAACTGTGTCATTTTGGTGACCTTTCATCTGTCAGGTGGAGGGATTAGTTCCTAGGTAGTCCTAGGAGGCGCATCCTTCCAGGTTTTGCCTCTCCGCTTTGGGGTGCAGTAAGTGTATTGCTTACTGGGGAACGTCGACGGAGCTGCCCAGGCTATTTTTGCTAGGTCATAGTTATTCTTCTTTAGAGGCGCTGGCTTGACTTTCCCGCACATTCGACTGTGTGTCGCATATTCCTGCGGTACGAAAGGAATGACATAGCTCTGGCGACCTCAGCCCGTCTAGTCTTTCAATAACTTGATTTGATTGAGGACTTCGGGATGGATTAATACTAGTCGAAAGTTTGTTCTTGTCAATCGATCCGACAGGAACTGGACGATTTCGGTTGCTTTTTATTTGGCGGGCTCGGGTATAGGTCCGGAGTAGTCCAGGGAAATGCACCCTTTCAGGCCTTGCCTCTCTGATTTGGGGTGGAGTAAGTGTATTGCTTACTGTGTCAGGCGTCCTGACCGGGAATGACGACGGAGCTGCTCACGCTATTTTTGATAGGCCAGAGTGCTCCTTCTTCAAGGTCGCTGGCTTGACTCTCCCTACCTTCCGAACTAGTGTCACATATCAATGCGGTGGGAAGGAAATACATAGCTGCGCAAACCCAAGCCCGTTCAGTCTTCAAGTAACTTCGGTTTATAGAGGACTTCGAGATTTGGTAATACCAGTCGTGGATTTGTTCCCGACAATCAGTCCGATAGGAACTGAGCTATTTCGGTGGCCTATTATCTTTCGGGATGAAGTATATGTATTAGGTAGTCCTAGGAGGTTCACTTTTCCATGCCTTGCCTCCCCTCTTTTAGGTAGAGCAAGTGTATTGATTACTTCCTTAGGTGCCGAGATCGGGGAATGTCTACGGGGGTTACCAGGGTATTTTTATAGGCTAAAATGCCTCTTTATTTATGGGGAGATTTATTGACTGTTCCCTCAACTCCCGAACTCGGACCACATATTCCTGCTGTAGGAATAAATTAAATACCTGTGTTCACACGAGCCCGTTCAGCCTTTCTGTAACTTCGATTTATTGTGGACTTCGGGATGGGGAAATAGCAGTCAAGGATTCGTTCTCGACAATCAGTTCAACATAAACTGGGCCATTTCCGTGGCCTTTAATCTGTCGGGCTGAGGTATTAGGTCCTAGGTAGTCCTAGACAGTGAATCACCCTTGTCCTATTTAACTCTTTGGGGTTGAGTAAGTTTATTACTTATTGCCTCAGGCGCCCTGACCGGAGAATTTCGACGGGGCTGCCAAGGCTATTTTTATGCTTTTTCTGTATAGGCGCTGACTTAACTCTCTCCCAACCTCCGACGTTGTGTCACATCTTCCAGCTGTCTATGAAAAACTTACATAGCTGCGGCGATCCCAGCTCGTTCAGTCTTCTAGTAACTTCATTTGATCGAGGACTTAGGGATTGGTCAGGGATTTATACTTGACAATCAGTCCGGCAGGAACTGGGACATTTCGGTGGCCTTTTATATGTCAGGCTGAGGTATTATCCTTGGTAGTCCTAAGAGATCCATCCCCGAAGCCTTGGCTCGCCTCTTTCGGTTGAGTAAGTGTATTGCTTATTGTCTTTGGCGTCCTGCCCTAGGAAAGCGGGCGGGGCTGCTTAGGATATTTTCCATAGGCCAGAGTGCTCTTTCTTTAGAAGCAGTTTCTTGACTCTCCCTCACATCCAGACCTTAGGTCACATCTTCCAGTTGTCGAAAAAAAAACTTACATCTTCTTCGGCGACCCCAGCCCGTTTAGTCTTTCAGTAACTTCGGTTGATTAAAGACTTCGGGATGGAATAATACCAGTCGAGCATTCGTTCTCGACAATAAGTCCGACAGGGACTGGGTAATTCTGGTGGCCTTTTATCTGTTAAGCTTAGGTATAGGTATCGTGTAGTCCTATTAGGGAGCGGTACTCTCTCAGGCATTGCCTCCGATATCTTAGGTAGAGTAAGTTTATTGTTTACCAGCTGAGGCGTCAAGACCGGGGAATGCTGTCGAGGCTGCTCAGGCTATGATTGATAGGCAAGAGTACTCCTGCTTCAGGGGCGCTCGGTGACTCTAGCACACCTTACTACCTAGTGTCACATATTCCTGCGGTAGGATGGAAATACATAAATATGGCAACCCTAGGCCGCAAAGTCTTACAGTAACGTCAGTTTATTGAGGACTTCGGAATGGGGTAATACCAGTCGGAGATTCTTACTCAACAATCAGTCCGGCAGGAACTGGGCAATTTGGTGAACTTTTACCAGTCGGTCTTCAGCATTAGTTCCTTGGTAGTCCTAGGAGGTCCACCCTCCCAGGCATGCCTCAACCTATTTAAAGTGAAGTAATTTGTATTGCTTACTACCTCTAGCCGGAGTATTGCGACGGTTGTTCCAAGGTTATTTTTGATAGGCTAGAGTGCTCCTTCATTAGGAACGCTAGCTTGACTATCTCCTACCTTCCGGCCTTGTGTGACATATTCCTGCGGTTGGGAGGAATTTAATGCCGGTGCTCACACCAGCCCGTATGGTTTTTCTGTAACTAATTTGTTAAGGACGGCGGAGTATTCAATAGCAGTCAAGGATTCGTTCTAAACAATCAGTCCGGCAGGAACTGGGCCATTTCAGTGGCCTTTTATCTGTCGGGTGGAGGTATTAAGTCATATGCATTGACTCCTATCTTTGGTGTAGAGTCAGTTTATGTCTTATTGCCTGAGGCGCCATTACCTGGGAATGCCTACGGGGATTACTACGGTTATTTTTGATAGGCCAGAGTGCTCCTTTTTAGGGGCAATGGCTTGACTTTCCCTCATTTTTCCGCTTTGTGTCACATATTGTTGCGGTAGGAAGGAATATTAAACCGGTGTTCACACCAGCCCGTGTCGTTTATCTGTAACATCAGTAGCTAAGAGACTGCGGACGATTCCATCCCAATCGAGTATTTGTTCTCGACAATCAGTCCGGGAGTAACTGGGCCATTTCGATGGGTTTTATCTGTCGGGCTGAGGTATTAAGTTCAGTGTAGTCCTAGGAGGTCCCCTCTCACAGGCCTTGCCTTCTGTGTTTGGGGTGGAGTAAGTTTATGGCTTACGTCTAGAGGGGCTTTGACCGGAAATAACGTTGAGGCTGCTAAGGCTATTTTGATCGGTCAGAGTGCTAATTCTTTAGGGTTGCTGACTTGACTCTCCCTCACCTACAGACCTTGTGTTACGGTTCGAAGGAATAAAATAGTTGTGCTCACACCGGAACGTGTGGTCTATCTGTAACTTCAGTTGCTTAGAGACGGCGGACTAGTCAATACCAGTCGAAGATTCGTTCTCGACGATCAGTCCGGCAGGAAATGAGCCATTTCGTTGGCTTATCATCGGACGGGCTTAGGTATAGGTCTTGGGTAGTAGTTAGAGGTGCACTCTGGTCGGCGTTGCCTCCCCCTCTTATGGGTGAAGTAGGTTTATTGCATACTGCTTAAGGCGCCTTGACTGGGGGATTAAGACTGGTCTGCTCAGAGTGTTTTTTTCTTCATGGGCCTTCCGGTTTTGTGCCACATTCTACTGCGTTGAGAAGGAAATTTAATACCTTGAACTACACCAGTGTCTATTTTCAGTTAAGACTGACGTACATCTACTCTTGTTCTCTGTGTTATTTACTTTTTAAGTATACTTGTTTTCTTCAAAACTCCGAGTACGTGTTTTCTTTCTGGCCCCTTTAGAGTCCCACGACAACTGGAGACTGTGGATGTCAAACGTCTATTGCCACAACCCTCCTGTAATATATTTGTAAGACACGAAGCTTTCTAGCGTGTGGTTAGGCTGAATGAGGTCTCCATGGAGACTTAAAAAGAAAAATACGGCCATAACACATAAATAGATATGACGCAACAACTCTGCCGGTGTTCGTCCTGTGGCAACTTTATTGATATACTAAAAAACGTAATAAAGTATATTTCCTCCACGGAAGAAGGGACATAGTAATAATCGGTATACTATTACGTAACCCTAAAAAACGTACTTTGCAAGTGTACATCATTGAAGTGACTTTCCGTTACCCTTTGTAATACGGAGATTTCTATGTGAAAATGTTTGCGTGCAAGCAAGTGCGTTTGAGAGAGTGATCGAAGAAATAAAAAGGAATTCGCACACGAGGGAACCTAGAAAGTAGTTATGGCTGAATTACCTTACGTACATACTTACATAAAACCTTTCTATATTTTACCTTTTTAGAATCTGAAAGTGCTTTCTATGCGATAACCATTTTCCTATTATCCGGTGGAAATCTCATTTCTCGTGACACCCAGTTTGTGATCACATGCAAGTTATGCATTCATTTTGTTACGACCGCAATGTTCCTTAACGTTCACTGAAGCTCGGCTCATGAAAAAGTGTTGCTTTTTATTCGATTTTAGAGTCTTGTACTACATTTTATGGTGATCTAAAGATTATACAGATCATATCAATTGTAAAGGAATTCATTGTAAAAGAGTTTATTGAAGACTAACATGACTATCTAGCATTGTCCTCTAAAGAGGACACATCTTTCATGTCTGAAAGAGAGTTAAAGGGTAGAGGGTGATACAAAATGAAGACAGACAAGGGCGTGGAGAGCGGGAATTAGGGCTGAGAATGGGGAGAGAATGGGAGAGGAAGAGAAGGGGAAAGTATAGATAAATAGGGTGAGAGAGACAAACAATTTCAAAAGAAGAATATTATAAATACTTTTTAACGTTTCTATCTTCCTTCAAACCTGACAATAATATAGCCACATATCTTTGTATGTAAGATTAAGCAACTTTTATCAGAGTGATTATGCTGTGAAACATACAAATCATAAAAAAATGGCTTCAAATAAAAAAACGGAATGTTGGTTCACCGCCATTTTATTCTTAACACATAAAACATAATTTAAAATATTATTTTGTAAACCATATTGTTTGTTTTGTATTTTATAAACAACGAGCGCTGGGAATTAATAGAATGTTAATGCTTGTTTTTATTGATTGCTCGTCGTATTTTGTATTAGAAGCAATATCTTTTATTTCACCATTACAAAATCCATTTTTACAATATTTTCCCGACATTACCATCCCCCTAAATTCCTGAATCGACAAACTAGCGGTTGCCATTCTCTTTTAAAACATACAAAACAAGATTAACAATAACTGCAAACATCCATTAGTTTGCCTTTAAGTGACATTGTTTTTATCAACTAAAGCCTTTCCATTCTTTCCAAACATAAATTTTTAAAAAGTAAAAAATGTCCAAGTTTATCCTGTTAACAGTGAATGTTTTTTTTTCTGGTTTTAAAATAATAAAAAAACACGTCTGCCGGCGAAATACCTCAGCCTATGTTCGTATACAAGATACATTATATAAAGAAAACTAAATGAATGTAAAGTAAAATCCAAATACCTCAAGATCAAACTAATAAAAACATTAAATTAATTGGTGCGTAGCTTTAATTATTAATACTAACTAAGGTAGATAATAACTGTAATATTAACAAGTGAGAGAATCGTCCATAGATATGCCCCCTATTGCTTTATTGTTTAATATTGGGAGGTTTTACCCGCTAGTCTATACATTGGTTAGTTAAAAGTAACAGGAAATAAAAGTTCAGTTGGGGTAAACTGACAGAACTCGGGGTTAGGCTTACTGGGGCTGTGAAAATTGATAAAAACAGATGTGACGTCACATGAGTCATAGAGAAAGTGAGTGAGAGAAGTCGGCAGTTGGTTTCGAGCACCTAATTCTCTGATGATTAAATAGTGCTTATTCATCTTTCTCTGTCTTTCTCACTGGTCACTGATTTGGAACTAAGATCAGGACGAATAAATCTCATTTGTCTTCAACAGTGTTGTCTTGACCAAGTACTATTTCGAAGTATGAAACAAATTATTTGCAGACGGCGTTTCCTCAGTCTAGAACTATCACAGAAAGTGCTCGTACATTAGCTAGCAGCCAATAAAAGTATAATAATGAACTCTAATTCAGGTAAGTTACAAGGATTACACGCAGCATGATATATAATATATGAAATACAAAGATAGAAAATGAATTCAATGAATACATGATTAAACATTTGACAACAAATGAATATTAGATTACATTTTAAAAGTTCATGAAAACTTTTTTCAACCACTAAATTTTAAAAGAATATGAGGAAGGATGGCTTGGAATATAAATATGTCGATACTACATTCCCAGTGTTGGTCACTGTTTCTGTTACTGACAAATTGTCGATACATGTTGCATCCCTTAATAGAGACTTGCCGTTTGAAAACACTTTCGGGAATTCAGGAAAGAAAACTGGTTCGAGGATTGACGAGAAGTCAGCAATGTCTAAGGTCATTCGACGATAAAGTTGAGAGCGCTGTGTCTAAAAATTCTGCAACGCTCCTATATATAAAATGAAGCATGTGTATGTCTCGAGAATTTGCTTTGAAAGTGTACTTCCTATAAAATTAATATTTAATTTTATATAACCGAGCAATTACTGCAATTCTCAACTATTTTAATCAGTTGACCTGGACGCTATGCAAATTTGCCATGCCAAGATTTCAAGCATAGTACAGTCTATTTTTGTCGTTTATGAGGGGTTGATTAGCTCAGTTCATTACACTTCCACCCCTGTCCTCATCATCGCAAACGTATGTGGATTCTTCAGAGACGGGGCACAGCCGATGCAGTCGCTTCTTTATGGGGTCCTACCGATACGTGTTGATCTTCGCTATTGTCGCTTTCGTCACTGTCAAAATAGTGAAAACGTACAAAAATATATAATAGCTGTGGATTCGCACATTAATTTTCAATTATTTTCCTGACTCTTCGCAGTACACCGATGTTTACGAAAAAATACCCAATGGAAGGGTAACCTTTTATGTACGTGTCTACGCTTTTACTATTGTCGACATACAATAATCCGAAAGCTAATAATTGTGTGTATAATGTTTTTTTTTTATTTGTTGTCATCTGAATGGTGCTCGCTCGCAATTCGATGGATATAGTAAAAAGATTGGAATGTCGCTTTGAAACCAATTTTATTCGTTTAAACTTAATATTAAGTGTGCAAATCATTAGCTTAACAGGATTGTGTTTGTTATAATAAAAAAAATTACAACACCTAATATAATTTTACTTCATTTTTATTAGGCGTTATGAACAAAGTGATTTTTCCGTTCAATTTTCATGGCCGCTCGTTATTTAATATCCATTCTTAAAGCTTAAAACTGTCGTTTAGAAATCAATTCCTGGGTTGAAATCATGTTTTCGTTTCATGAGGCAAATGAAAACAATAACTTATTTTTTCAAATTAAAATGAATAAAACGACCAATATTGAAGGTGAAATTGAACAAACGCAACGTCATTCACACATCAAAGCAGCAGCGTAAAATAAGTAAATCGATATTTAGAACGATATATTTTCAACAAGCTCGCTATCGCTATGCAATTTAATTCCTATTAACAACAATAAATGAATGAAACAAGATCACTAAATAAGACAAAGAATACAAAACATCTACCATTGTAACCTAAAACTAAGCTCTTATTCTCTCTATCTTTCTCTAACATTTTAACTTTCAATGCGAAACACACAGGATAGATACGTTTGTCTTCTTCTTCTTTCCTGTTAATCAGGTGATTCTGGTGTTGGCATTAGTTTCCCCGACGTTTTTCAAGTTAGACATATTTCTGGAAAGACAAAGAGTACTTACGGGAAGGACCACGAGAAGGTTGCCAACATCCCTAAGTGAAAGTGGTACTGCGAAACCGACTGGATGCGAACTTGGAAAACGCAGGTCTCAGTCTGTGCCGTTACCCGCTTGACAACCGTCACCTCCCACATGTGTGTCTGCTTTGACTTCCTATTGTTCATGCCGTAAAATGGCCCGGACAACCTTTCTTACACATTTATTATATAGAGAATGGTCATTATTACTTCCTGCGTGTGCGTAATTCAAAAATGCATTTCATGTATTTAATCCGTCGATTCGAAAGTCTGTGGATATATTTTATATCTTTATATATTATTTTACTTCAGGTGAAATTCTCAGAAATCCATCTGCCCTTTTCTGAGGCTAATACTGGGTATCTATATTAGATCCATAGATATCCGTGTGTTTGATTAAAGTTCTTCTCTCTGAAATGTTGAGTTAATAAAGAAGTTAAGAACATTGAATTTTTCTATCCAATTGATCACTTAACTGAGTCAAAATATATCTTTCTTTTGGTCTTCTGGTTTTACCTGATTCAAGGCAAGAATTATTCTGGTCTGGTGGAATATTAAGTTATGGGTTGTTACTAGGGGTAACATCACAAGGATAAGGTGCACCATTTATCGCACAAGCAAGTGTATAGCCCTACTGAGTGGATAAAATGTGGGATTCGAATACTATGTTATTTTGAATATTTGGGCAGGGCTTAATTTGAGGAGGAAATATCCACATGTCAAATTGTCCTGACAAACCCTTGTACAGAAAGACTGAAGATACTCGAGGATGGTGTCTAATAGATAATTCAACGATCAATACATACGTATATATACATATATATATATATATACAGAGTGGGCCAAAATAAGGGTCCTATCTTTTAATTTGAATAACTTGAATTTGAATAACTTCCACAAAATGAAAGTTAAACTCACCAAACTTTATGTGTGTGTAGACTGAGCCTTCCGAGATTTTTTGAAATAAACAAAACAAATTTTAGCCGAAAAACACTTCTTAAAACTTACAAAAACTAAAGTATTGTTTTTTACACTGTTTTGAGTTTTTTAAGCAAAAATAATGTTTTCTAAATGAGGGTACATTCCTTAGGACTAATACGGCTCATGCTTGCTTCGGAAGGGGTCCTTTACTTATTCTAAAAAAAAAAAAAAATCAATAAATAAAAAAGTTATGAATTTTTAAAAATAGGACCCTTATTTTTGCCCACCCTATATATTCATTTTTTTTTTGTTTTCATTTGATTTCAGTCGAATAACTTTGAAATAAAGGCCCCTTTCATGTGGCAACACTTGATCTTTATATGAGAGACATAGATATGCTAGTGCTCCATAGCAGGTCTCTCTACATCTCAAACAGCGAGCCATAAAGAAGTTAAGAAAATAAATTTACCTCTCCCCAATTAACCAGTTAACTATACCATAGCATATATTTGTTGTGGTCACTTGGTCTTACCGGAGTATAGGACAATAATTAATTTAGTCTGGTGGAGTACCCAGATTAGTGCTGTTACTAGAGGCAACATTATCTGGAGAAGAGGGCACCATTTCTCTTATAACTTTGTTTGGGGTAACTATACAGAGGAGATCTTATTGGAGCTTCGAATACTATGTTATTTTAAATATTTTCTCAAGGTTTACTTGTAGAGTGAAGTATCCTCATGTCAGGTAATCATGGCACACCCTTCTACAGAGAGACCATAGGCCCACGAGGACAGTATCTAATAAGCATTTAAGTTTTCTCTTATATTCTCTATTTGTGTTTTGTTTTACTTCAGTCGAAGTTCTCAGAAATTAAGGGGCCCCTTTTCTCGGGCTAACACTTAATCTCTATATAAACTACATAGGTATTCGATTTTTTTTCATTTAAGTTCTTCCTTACCTCTCAAACATTGAGTTAGTAATGAAGCTAAGAATATAAATTCTCCGCTCTCCAGTTAACCACTAAACTATGTCACAGTATATTTTTTAATCTCTTGGTCTTACCGTATTGCAGGAGAAGAATTATTCTGGTAACATCACTAGGAGAAGGTGCACCATTGCTCGCACAAGCAAGTGTATAGCCGTATTGCAGGAGAAGAATTATTCTGGTATGGTTGATTATCCAGCTAAGTGCTATTACTTGAGGTAACATCACTAGGAGAAGGTGCACCATTGCTGGCACAAGCAAGTGTATAGCCGTATCGGGAACATCTTATTTGGGTTTCGAATTATATATTATTTTGAATATTTGGTCAGGATTTACTTGTAGAAGAAGTATCCTCATATCTGTTTTATTCTTGTGATAAAGACGAAGCCATAGATGTATGCAACGTTCGAAAGCATGTAATGATTTATTTAAATGAAAAAAAACGTTATAAAAGCAGATTATTTCCATACATTTCTCGAGACCTGTCAATTATAAATAAGATATTGTAACTTAAAACTGTCACTTTTACGACAAGAAACACCCGATGCCTGACAGTTTCATGAATATTTCCCATTACATTTTAATTTTTAATTAAACTCGAACTGCTTGCATACAAAATTATCAGAACTTTGGCACTATTCTCATTAGATGTTCATATTTCAATTTTATACACTGCTTCATGCAAACTATTGGTCTAATTCGAATAAACCAATTCAGTGTGAATTGTAATTAGATGATTGAGCATTTTCGGAATAGCAAGTGAAGTAAGAAAAGGAGTAGAAGTGTCTTGGATACTGTTACTGGCCCAGAATGTTATGGGATTAATAATCACGTATACTATACATACGTTATGCACCTTTCGTTCTGCACTGATACCGGCATTTTCTCGATTATCTTCTATATATAAATAGTGTGTAAACAAAAAAATCCATTCTTTACACAACGACACATATGTTATATACAAATGTAGTTGACTATGACAGACAACTTATGCAAACATTCCAAGTTGTTAGTGTAAGCGATTAAGAAAATACTAATTCAGATAACAACTTCATACTAACTTTTCTCTGGAAATAAATTCACTACATAATAAATATTCAACGGTGTGTATTTTTACTTTATTAAGCAATCATAAATGATAAAAGTGATGTATATGTGAACTATTAAAACTAAACTGTACATGGGAAAGCCTTATTTATTTAATATGATGTTTTATATATGCAAACATTCAGACAAAGAGATGTAATCATATCAGAGACAGCATTCCATATTTACATGTAAGGATAATTCAGAGGGAAATACGAGGAAAGAAAATTGCGGGATAAAAAGAGTGATATTGATGTTTAGTGGCTCACTGTTTGGGATACATTCTACGTTTTCTTAATATTTTAAACTTCGATTGTTTTGCATAGACGTTCTTTTGAATAAACATAACCACACCCACACACACACACACACATATATATATATATATATATATATATATATATATATATATATATATATATATATATATATATATATATATATATATATCTGATATACGGAACGTTTATGTTTTTGTCTTTTAAGGGAAGTAGTGTCTGATCAACTCTGCTGGGAAGCCATGAAATAAAATACTGTTTTGTTTTTAAATTCCCGAAACAATTTTTCATGGTATTGTTTACCATGAAAAATTGTTTCGGGAATTTAAAAACAAAACAGTATTTTATTTCATGGCTTCCCAGCAGAGTTGATCAGACACTACTTCCCTGATGATCCCTTAAATAATGTTAAGAGTAGTGTACATTCTTGGAAGCAAATAAATATAGTAACTACAAAAAAATCAATTGACTTACATGAGTGATTTTCTACTGAACGACTTGGGACTAAAATGTTTTTTTTCTTATATAGTTTTAATGGTTGGGAAGCTTCCAAGAATATATATATATTGCGACCAGCGATAATGTATTTCTAATAAGAATAGTCATTTAAAAATTTTCCATGACTCAATATCGGAAATTCTTTCACTGTTATACAAGTGTAGCTAAAATAAGCATACACTGATAGCTAGTATTTGCAAAATAAAATACATTTTGAAATCACAGAATGTTTACAGATTAATCTTAATAGTATTCCAATTAAAACACCCAAAATTAACGTTTATTAGTGAACATAGAGAACATAAAAAATACAGACGAATAAATGTTATATTTAACAATTTTATTATATAAGTAAATATATAATACTATATACTTCTATACATATAATAAGACACTACTTTATTTACCTACATAAATATCATGTACTTATGTTACTGAGAAATGCTTCAATATTTTGAATTAGTCAATGTTTTACTGATGGCTGTAGTGTAGTACTTCCCCTGTTGTAGTATTACTTATTATAGTTCTTTTAAGACGAAAAATGACGTACATTGGCATCAACATATTTTTTAATTATTAACTAAAGGTGTTCTATTGAGTGTAAACTTCGGGAGCATGGGGGTCAGATAATCAATTCTAAAGATGTGATGCCCAAAGATGCTAAGGATGCTTAGACGGCACGAGCAGCATTGTCGTGCATAAAAAGAAAGTCCCTTAGTAGAGCAAGATTTCTGTCATCTAGCCAAGGTACCAGATATTATCTCAAAAGATGGCAATAGGCAGCAGATATCATTTTTACCCGTTCGGGTATTTTCATAGGACCACCAAGTATATCTCCAATTATATCTGCTCATATCATGCTTTATCCAACCTTTTGTTGTGGTCTAAAACGATGGTGACTCTGGAATAAACCCATGATTTTGCGCAGCTATCAGGGTAATCAAAAGTTGTGAAAATAATCATACTTATATACATCTTCATATATTTTACTTTGCCCATAATATTCCCGAATTTGTAGGTCTTAGTGTAGGAGGAGATTTTGTTAGTGGAACTGTTACATGACACATTGTTTTATAAATTGCATACCTAGTTAATTTTTGTACCTTAGGACACCTAGCTGATACGAAGATTTATTTGTGGTATTGTCCAGGATTTCTAGGGAGTTGACGACCAATATTTTCCTTTCATTTTTGTTTGTGACAACCCTGAATAGTCTAGTAATAGTCGATGTTTTCTTTGGAGAAGTGTCCGTCAGAAATCATTCACAGTATCCACATGACGACCTATTTTTCTGACAAATCACCAAAAAGGTCACTTGAACTTTTTTATTATCATCATTCCTGTCTCTCTCTTTAAATTAATGTTTTTGCACGTCCCAATGTTGCCAAGAAGTTAAAGATGCTATTATATATGGCCACCCTGAAATGAGAAAATAAAACGATACTGACTGTACACATTATTAACAGCATTATGTTAATAAATAAAGTAAATTATGATAATGCACTAAGATTTCCGTGAAACAATTTTTGAATTTCGTTAAGAGTATATGAGTAAATTTTATTTTTATTAAAAGGCTATTATTGCTGGCGACAGTATACTAATATTATAAAATAATGTATTACGGATATATTCTTGTTTCAGTATGTACTTTTACAGTGTTAAATACACAAGTAGCGTTTATGAATAATATATAACGTGCTTATCGCAAGTAATCTACAAAGAAAATTGTATTTAATTCCACACAAAAATCATGAATATGATGGCTTGATGCGTGTCCCATGGAATGAAACGCAAAAGTTCCTGTGTATCTGAACTGCAATATGCACATTACATACTCTCTCTACATATATTAAAATATTCCAAAAATGTATATATACTTACTTACATATATTAAACACAAATAATTCAATGCAAGTCAAAATGATCACTATATAAGAATTTCGCAAGCAATACCAAACCAATCCCCTATTCTGTATTTCATGTGGCAAAGCCACTATGGCACCATTAATATAAGGTCCCCGAGGAGTTCAAAATCAGAGAAGTTCAAATAAACTCAACTATTGCAGATTTCAAACTTGTATTAATTGATATATATATATATATATATATATATATATATATATATATATATATATATGTGTATGTGTGTGTGTGTATGTGTGTGTTACCGAAATGAATGATGCAAGTCAAAGTTGTTTGACTACCATATTTATTAAAGCATCAGAAGCCTGTAAACAAGGATGGATCCTATAATCCGTAATCCATGGATGTTTAAAGAAAAAATATTTGGGATAATAAGATTTACAACTGGTAATTCAAGTATTACGTGTAAGATTAAACTTTTGAAAATTAATATATATATATAAATATATACATATATACAGATAGATAGATGAATAGATTGATAGATATATTTATTTATTATATTCATACATACATAAAAGTAATCCATGAGCACGTGTTTCTGGCTCACAGCCATCATCAGAATGGCTAACTTAGACCAAGATCGATATTGATAGCTATAGTCCAGCGTTTTACTATTAGACTACGATGCCCTGCCTTGAAATATGTACGATTTTAATCACTTAAATATTTAATGTATTTTTATGTAATTGTTTTTATTTGTGATTGCATCGTTCGTTATTTTTTAGCTTACTACTATTACTTTTACTTCCTAAGTGATTAAGGTGCAGTAATTTGCATTATTAGTCACCCTAAAAATTATAGGACGACTTTTTTCGTTTATATATATATATATATATATATATATATATATATATAATGTTATTTATGTTATACATACATAAAAGTAATCCATGAAAACGCGTTTCTGGCTCACAGCCGTCATCAGCATGGCTAACTAAGAGAAGGATCGAACCTTCCATAGTGGTGTCTATAGTCCAGCCTTTACTATTGAACTACGACGCGCCGTCTTAGAAATATGTACGATTGTTATCACTTAAATATTTAATGTATTATTATGCAATTGTTTTTATAAAAATAGTAGTTAGCAAAAAAAAAAGAACAATGCAATCATCAATAAACAATTACATAAAAATACATTTCATATTTAGGTGATCAGAATCGTACATATTTTCCAGACAGAGCGTCGTGGTCCAATTGTAAAACGCTCAACAATTGACATCAATATCAATGGTTCGATCCTTTTCTAAGTTTGCCATGGATTACTTTTATGTACGTGTAAAATTAATGTATATATATACATATATATACATATATATATATATATATATATATATATATATATATATATATATATATATATATATATATATATATATATATATATATATATATTAAGGAGACATACATCCTATAATTTTAAGGGCGACTAATAATGCAATGTTCTGCATCCTAATCATATGGGAAGTGAAAGAATCAAAATAGTAGTGAGCAAAATAATAACGAACGCTTCAGCCAATAATAAAATCCATTTCATAAAAATACAATATATATATATATATATATATATATATACATATATATATGTATATATATATATATATATATGTATATATATATATATATATATATATATATATATATATATATCTATATATATTTTTTTTTTCTGCCCAGGAAGCCAAGTTTTATAACGCAGATATGAGCTTTTCCACATAGCGCCTTTTAACAGACAATCTTCACCTTGGATTTGCCGAATTGGATATTTAAAATACCACTCCAGAATGTTTACTTGTAACTCTACGGAACTATACACATAACAGAGTACGAATCCATACGGACCAAGTGAGATATTTTTGAACACTCCACCTTTTACTTAAAACCCTGTAAACATTGTTAAAATCTTTCTCCAATTCTACAAACTTTCGCTATTTTGCTATCTGCACCATAGTTTGTCTTCGAAAATGGCTACTCAATACTGCTAATTTTTCTTTCCCGGCCATTTAGTTCTTCATCCACAACCTTTCTAGTTGTATTCTTGAATTTTTCAAAGTGAAATGGAACTAGGTAATATTTATTTATTATAAATAACATATTAACAAATGTTATCCTCTAACGAGAAGAGTTTTATCTTTGAAAACCCATGGTTTAAGGATTAATGTAACTCCTTACATCTGAACCTTCGATGTAATGAAATGTGTATTAATGTTATGTAACTTTATGTAATTTTATGTAATTTTATGCAATTTTTTATCTTCATCTTTCTTTCTTTAAAATTGATTGCTCTACTCAACGTATTGAGCTTTACTTTATCGAGTAGATCACTTTACGACACTTCACTTATCGTTAATTCTGCTATCATTAGTATATATATATATATATATATATATATATATATATATAAACCATTTGTCTAAAAGGATCCTAAAGTAGGGCAATCAACATCAGGGGAAATGTCATAATTATAAAAAGTTAGAAAAAAGGAATACTCAAAGTACTCATAAGTTCAGATGTTTTCCATAAAAGACTGCGAAGTTCGTGTAGTCTGTATGCGTAAATATCAATGGGAAATGCGAAGATGTTAAAAAGGAATATCCAGTCCGGAAGATCAAAATTGCAAGTTATAGGTTCAAACGAGATGTATGATACAATAGGCATTGTCGATGTTAGCTTCCAGGCAGAGTCGTAACGTTCAACGCTTTAATAATAAAGAGCTCAAAATACAGATTTGAAAAGTTAGGTTTCCACATTGCGGAAGCTAGGGTCAAATGCGAACAAATTTATCAGTTTACACAGTCGGTTGAAAATTAAAAAATGGAAAGTAAAATGCAGACATTTATTAATGACTATAAAAGTAGCTTTCGAAGCCCCATTTCGAATGCTAGATTGAAATTATTTTAAAAGTGAGTGTCATGAAACCAATTGGAATGCCATGAGTAAATATATAAATATCTTATAAAATTGTATATATATATATAAATATATATAGTTATAGTAAGCTATGAAAATATATTTATGGCAATTAAGCTACACAGAGGCCCCTGCGTTTCATCCTAGTAGCCTAATTGTCCTAAGTATATTTTCATAGCTTACTACCTAGCTCTACTTACGTATCGAGCACTGTTGAAGTAAATACTGAAAATTGACAGATAGAAAATTATATCTCCTTATAAAATTATATGTGGATACATGAAATACTAATATATATATATATATATATATATATATATATATAGTAAATGCTTCTACAGGTATTTCCTTATTCTAAGGTATTATTGTAGAACATTAAAAAAACACGTTAAGTACGGATCGCTGCAACTCACAGTATTTATATAACTTTCTATATATATATATATATATATATATATATATATGCGTGTCTTTTAACAGCCTACTTTGATCAATTATCGGGTTAATCATAACACCACTTAACATGAATAAAAGGCACAATCCACGTCCTGCCAAGAAAAACAGTTATTATGGAGTTATTTCGAACCGTGCCATCATTCATAGCACCCATTTTCCTTTACGCACACGTTCAATAAATGTAATTATTTGATTTTCCTAAGATCAAACATCCATAAACGATATAAGCTCTTTGGAATATCCAGTAAATGTGTTATCTACAGTTGCTGAATAATGCGGAACTATTAAGATGATTGAGATGCCAACTCCGTAGGAGAAATCTTCGAAACACTTCGTGAATAAGGCCGAATAGCTGTTGAAAATGCCGATAGATTAATGCTTGATGAATTGTTCGCACAAGAGTCCCGAACGTTTCATGGCTCCTCTGGAGGCGGTTCTTCACATACTGCAGCTGCCAGCCATAAATCAGCCAAGAGCCAGTTTAACGTGCCACCGGCAATTGATACCCCGACCGGAAAGGGTGGACCAGGGCGCTAATGTAGAAGTTAATACCGTCTATGCAATTTATTCTGGATATTCCGAAGAGAGAAAACATTTTCTCGAAAAGTTCTGATCACTTAAGCATGTTAACACGTAACTATTTCAATTTTATGAGCATTGCAATTATGTCGAGCTGAGTAATAAAACAGTTTAAGTCTAGGTTTTATTGTCGACTTGTTCTATTCGGTGTTAATGGCTTAATTCCTGCGACGAGGACGCCGCTAATATTTTGCCTACCATTTCATCGTTTATAAACACATTCATTCTTAGTATACCATCCATTACTTTCTCTATTTCAACGGTTCGCGTCGCGTAATCGCCAGTGGCTTGTGTTAAATAATAAATAAAAAGTTTATTTCTCAGAGAAAAACAGACACGAAATAATCCTTTTATTTTGAAATAAAAGGATTTCTTTATTCATTGTATTATCAAACCCCTACTCATGAATGGCCTCTGGCCTTTAAAAGTCGTGACTTAGTAAATAAATATACAAGTGATACGTATTTTGAATATATTATTAACCACTTCGCAGCAAGGCGTATTCGATATCAACTTTCATGGTCGTGTAAAAAAATCTAGGAATGAGTTTACGTGACAGGCTAGTTTCTGAATCGCACTGATATAGCGTTCTTACATTTTTTCCTGATGTTCTTGCATGCTTTTGTTCTTTATTTCATAAAAAAAGCACAATCATGAATGTTGGCTTTCTGGAATACGATATATTACTTATCCGAGAGGCATATGTTTGTTCTTTAACTTATAACGATGACATTTTTTTCTCAAATATAACATATTTAGTTTGGCTATTAAAGTTTTAACCGTAGACTAAGAACGTTCAAATCCAATTTATCCCTTTACGCTAATATCCGGCATATTTCTTCTATATTATATCTAAATGAATAAATGCGAAAGTTTTTTTAGACATATCCTTACTATATAAACATCAAAACACGATAGGATTATTTAATTCCAATGATATTAAAATAGATTGAAATATCCTATATATAGGCATCCCCAACTCACTCAAACTAATCTCGATGTTGCTCATGTGCATATTTATTTATTTTTAAGTATTTGATAAATTAACATGCTGTAATACACCTTTCTACTTTGTATTGCCAAATCTTCTTCTACATACGCTATCGTTTTATCGATCGTACTATTATTATAATTATCAATAAAAGATATTTTATTAAAAAAATGTTTAAAAACTTATTCAGAATGTTATTGTCAAGGGAGATAATTTACTTCCGGTATTAGTAAAGTGTCAAATATCGCTGAGATCTTTGAAAACAGATACTACACTTTGATCTTAGCCAAAAGGTCACGGAACCATAAAAAATATTGACTAAGCATTATTAAATTAAAAAAAAAATTGATTAAATTGGAATATTTTTTAATGGGTGGTGTAGTTTAGTATCGGTTCTGTTGTCATAGGACTGTCATCCCAGGAATTACCTCCTCCGTTTTTAAGGGTATGTAGGGGGAAATTCTCCCAGACTTAAAAAAAAACAAGACTCTATTTAGTCAGAATATCTTTTAAGGGGGTAATGTAGTGTAGTATCGGTTCTGTTCTCATAAGACCGTCCACGCAAGAATGACTTCCTCCTTTCTGAGTGGAGGGAAGTATTGTTCGTTCATCATGATATTATCATCTGTCCAGGGGGTGTCGTTCACCATTATACTAGCTAAGGAAGAAGTATAACTGAAGTTCATAATAAACATGTTTTTTTAACAAGAAAATTATTGAACTTATCGTTCTTCTTTAGCCAGAAGATTCATCTTTGTTTATAAAGATGGCGACTATATTTTTCCAGTTAATTTTATTTTAGGCGTTTGACGTCGCCAATGATACTTGCCATGTCTTTTAATGTTATCTAAATAAATAAATACAAGGTTTTTCCACCTTTTCTAACTATATTGACATTAAAACTGTGTATGCTTATTTAATTCTCTGTATCATATTTTCATTCATCATGATACATTCCTCCCAGGCATTATCTCCTCTTGGTGGGGGCGTACAGTATACATTAGTTCCTCGCGATACCATTTCCTCACGATTACCAGTTTTGTGTGTGTGAGGGGGGATTGTCTACTATCTATTCTGTAGCACTTCACCCCTCCTTGGATGTACTTCGTTAATCATGATATCATCCTCTCAGCCTCTAATTTGCATATTTATTTTTTTTTTTAGTTTTTAATGAATTAATATTTTCCTATCTGTTAATAATTTAACACATGCGTTTATTATATTTTAAAATCGTTTCTGTTGTTGTCGTTGTTCTTATTTACTTTCTTCCACGAAAGCAGAGTAAGGGAAAATGTCAATATTTAACGGAAAGAATCCAGGTCTTCCAAAATGAGCACTGAAATGGAACAAAAATTTAAATTACCTCGGTCTAGAAAGAGTTCTCCTTCACAATCAGAGAATATAAAAACTAAGGTAAGTGTCAGTACAGATACTACGAGTTGCCCTTAGTAAAAGATAAAGAGTAAACATGTTCCTGGTGATGATGATGATGCCATAGAAAAAAAACACCTCCTCTAATCTTTCTAACATGCAAAAAAGTATTTGTCTTTACTATTACTTAAGTATGTTTTGTCTACTATAATAAAGGCGAACATATAAAATAATTTATTTAACCAATTGATGTTACACGCTTATGTTCATTCATTACATTATATGACAAGTTTTAATGTGGATTTCATTTTTATTTTTATGCTGAAACAAAATAAAATGTATCGACGTTGCAAATCTTAAAGACTATATATGTCAACCTTTTTGTTGTTCTTTCCTAAAAACATACTTTGACGATGTTCATGCACATTATATTTCCCCCACATTGGAATATTTCAAATAACACTACGACAATCATCATTTTGTTATAATTCTCTAAATTACCAAAATGTCAAATTAAAAGTATCTGTTTGTTTTCTGTAAATAAGACGACAGCCTCAGTAATTGCCGCCCGGAGGGCGGGTAATTTTTGCTAGTAAATATATATATATATATATATATATATATATATATATATATATATATATATATATAATGTACCATTCTCAAACAAATTGGATTTTTAAACAAAGGGCTTATCACACATTGGTTTATGAAAATAAATACCCTGAGAAGGAGAAAGCAGATCAACTAATTTGAGAAGTTAATTTGCTAGTTAATTTCTAGACACTACTTAGCCTAAAAGCAATCGCAAACCATGCATTCAAACAGTTAGCCTGATGATTTTCTCTGTGAATAAAAGATGAACATTTCCGTGTAGCTTACTTGGCATATGTGTATTTTCATAATATTCTTTCTGTTGTGAGTAAAATAACCATACATTTTCAATGAATCATTTATAATAGGGCATACGTTTCAGCAAGAGATTTCATCAATATATTATTTTTCTCTGTGAAAAAGTATTGCTTTCCATTTCAGTGGAATAAAAATTCGCGATAAAGTTTCAACTGAGAGGAAAAAACAGAATTAAACTAACTATTACAAAGCAAACGACAAACAGTCTCTCTAAACAGGACATAAATGTAACATAACTAAAAGTAGTTATTATCTATTGATAATGGAGATAAATATGTTTGTATTTTCACTGTTCACATTTTGTGATGCGAACGTGTCTTCGCAAAAAACGCCTAAAAGTTTGTCTGTAATATTTGATTCACGCTATTACCCTTAAACTCGTTTATAAAATAGATCTTACGATCGCAAACATCGAATATATGCAGGTAAGTGAAACAAAAAACAGTTCCGCTAAGATTAAATATTCTTATTTGATTCATTTTAAACCCGAATTGTTTAAAAATCGAATTCTGTCGTCCCGGCGAATAAACTAGTTCTAAAAACTTATTCTTTGCACTCTTTATTTATGTGAAAATAATTATACAATTAGCTTATCTTCAAATAATCTCCTTTCAAAAGTGGCAATCGTTGTTTTTTTATTTAAATATTTAACTTACAATTATTCATGTGATATGATGTAACAGACATGTTTAAAGGTTTAAATTATTAGAATTAGAAATTAAAATAGTTAAAAGTTCTGATCATTAACGTAAAATAGTGTGCATACAATTATGATTATGATGAGAAGAAAGAGGAATATTTATTATTTAAATTTTTTTATAAACTGAAATAAATTATTTATGAATCGTCTCACGTAACTTCTGACTAAAATGTGTTTCCACGCGGTCTTTTTGCACGGCAGATCACCCACCTGACCCTTGTTTAGTCTCTATAAAAAAACATGTTGTCTTTATGGTATACAAAGACTTAATATATTTTTATTAATGTATCTAACATATATAGAAAAAATCATATCATTCTTCGCATCTTTTTCATTCTAATAATATAGATTTTAGTGGTTTACTTGTTTCTTTCATGTGTATTCCTAGGCCTTGAATCGATACTAGTTCACATAGTAAGTAGTGTTGTTTAACCAAATGTCCCTTTAAAAATAATATTCCATGTTTTTTATTACTGATATAGACTACATCTAGCATATAGTGTCAAACAGTACAATTGGAAAGAAACTAAAACATAAGTGCTGCTCCCCTGAGCATGTCTATCTGACAAGTCTACATCTGATTATATGTTTTCCATTTGATCAGCGCGAAATAAGAACTTAACAAAAAATCATATCTTTTCATCTACTTCTTTACTCTCTTAACAAATATCGACGGTGAAAAAGTGTTAGCTTTACTTAATATGTGACTTTTTTGTTATTCATATATTTTACTTGCGAAAAGAACGAGCGTTGCCTCGTGGCAATAACTTACAGTTCCATGGAAAATAAAATGCGCTACAATTTTTTTTTATATCGCATTAAACTTGTATGGTAGACTTCATGTAATGGAATAAAATGTATTAGATGGGAAACGAAAAGAGAACTGGTATTGAACTATTCTTTACAATAAACTGAATTATAAAATTCTTTCACAGAGTTGGTCTGTTAATAACGCGCCCCACCTGGGACCATCATGAATGGACTTCGCTTTAGGAGCGCCTCTCCATCGCCACTATTCGTGATAACGCCTTGAGTCTGCTCTCGCCCTGCCAAGCCAATAGAACATCAGATGAAACAACAATATTTTCGATCGCGAGTGAAGAAAAAAAGCAGTTTATAAAATGCAAGCAGGCGATGCAAAAAGAAGTTAAACTAACTTTCCTGAAAAAATGTTTTTATTTAACCTTTGACAGTAAAGTAATAATTGAATACGAAATTGTAGACTACAGTCGTATCAAACACAGTATTTAGAACCTTCACCTAATTGATCAAACGAATATTTACACAGCCAATTTGTATTTAAACACTAAGTTGCTAACAAAATTAATTTAATTATAAAATATATAGTTTTGCATTCATGTATTATCAATTTCAAGTTACAAGTCATAATATGATTGTGTGTGTTCATCTCAAACTGACGTAACTTAAATAATTACGCATTGAAGTATCTTTATTTACTTTTAATCTGATTGTAACACTGAAAATAAACAAGCATAACCTAAGACGAAACTAAAAAAATATTTTAAATATGATATAGCATACCGACTCAGATTTTAGAAATCTGATGACATTTTCTGTTTCGAAACGTACAGATACTTTACGATACGTTTAGATCTTTTCAGATTTTAAAATATAAAATTTTAAAAAGGGGGAATTTTATAGCAGATATAAGTGAATCCCGGGGTATTTTTACGAAATTTGATTATTTTTAAAATAGGATGTTTTAAGTTTTGTTTAAGTTTACGCTTGTTTACTTTTAGTAAATAAAATAAATGATACTTGTGTTGCCAATCAAATTATAACTATTTCTTTTCTTTTAGTTTACACGATTCATAAATATTAAAGTTATTTTTACAAACAAGACAGACTGCAAAGAACTAAAGTCAGACTGCTTGCTGATTACAGGGTCCCTATATACTTGCATCCCCACGAGAACAAAGTTAGACACAAGGTCGGTGTTTAATGTGAGGGGTTCAGCTCCTCTAAAAAGTCAAAAACAAGGTCAAACATCCAGTCGAGCTGAGGATGCTCTATAGATTTTAGGAGCATTACACGGCGCTCACGACAAAAGGTGGCTAGTCTACAGACTGAAATTCCCCACAGATCGAGATTGTTTTGAGATTTTGCTTTAGCGAGGTTTATTTCACGCCGACCCACATTTTTTGAAAACTATGTAAAACGTAATCCAGATAGCTATATAGCGTGTATATGCACTGTTGCCAAGTGTGGTTTAAAAGGGTGGCTGAACTGGTATCGTCCGGGCTTTTGTGTCTGGATTTACGCCGGTCTATTGGGGGTTGTCGGTTTGTGCAGTTCTAGGAGGTGCACCCTCCCAGGCTTTGTCTCCCCTCTTTGGAAAGGAGTAAGTTTATTGCTTACTGTCTGAGGCGCCCCTACCGGGGAATACCGACGGGGCTGCCCAGGCAATTTTTAAACAACTAGAGTGCTCAAATTCTCGAGCGCTGGTTCTTTCCCACTTTCCCAACCTTGTGTCACATCTTACCTTGTGGGAGGAAGATAAATAGAAGACTTAGGTTCAGCATAATAGAGTAGACAGTTGATCTTGAGTTTACCTTCGGCATTCTCGCTTCCCCTATTTTTATCCTGCTTTGTCTGGAACGATTTCCATAAAAAAGTAACCGAAAAATGACTTTAACCACACAATTAGTATACGCATCTGTTACTGTAACACGCTAAATTTGAACCCCATGGACTATTTTTGTAAATCAAAGTTCACTCCAAACAAGGCAGGACGCCACTGTAGACGTAAGGGGCTATTGAGAATAAGGGAATAAGTTTAGAGATGCATACTAAGTTGTGAGCTGTGCAGCGATATGTCTGTTTACATTAGTTTTAAAGTTCTGCATGTCAGTAGAGTCGGGAAACAGGGAGCATGAAGTTAGTCCCAGGAGGTGGCAGCAAGAAGAAAGAAGCTACTGGTGTAGAACGCTCTCGGGAATTTTGGGACCTCCACGAATGGATGGATGGGATAGCTGATAATCGGGTGTGTCTAGTGTATTTGCGACGAGTAAGCACCATGCCAGCATATTTATCGGTACGCAATCAATTGAATTACATGTAAAACAAGCACAAGGATGCAACATTGCAGCAAGAAACAGGGGCTGGAGCTTGGTCTATAGTGAGGGACCTATTAAATTGGCGACTCTTTTTGGCACCTTGTCTAAGAGGAAGAGACTAGTGTGATACAATGAAGACCGACAGGTACAAATGGTTGCCAGTGACCAGGCATGAGCCTAACAAGACAACAGGAGGATAGAGAAAACAAGGAAAAGCAAAGAGAAAGGGCAAACGCAAAAGCTCACATGAAAAAAAAAAATGAAAAAAAAAAGAGAGACACAAAAATGTTCGACAATTGGCGCCGATGACTTGGGTCGACCATTAAAAGAAAAGAAAGACATAAAGAGGCATAGAATAGAGCAGATTCTGTGTAAGCGAAAGAGAAAAAAAAGAAATGTATCGAGAAAAAAAACGAAAGAAAAAACAAACAAACAGAACGAACAATGAAAGCAAAACAAAGTAAAAGATTCCGAAAACAAAACGAGATAACAAGAAAGAAAGGAAGAAAGAAAGCATAAAGGAAAACACATGGACTCCCACAAAAAAGAAATTGATCAAAAGAAACAGGCAAGTGAGGAGGGTTTCTCTTCTTTTAACTCAACACGCCAAAAAAATATCGGCTCTTTAAAACATTGTTTTTAAATTTTGTTTTGATGAAAAGTTGTTTTATTTTTTATAATTGTAATTGAAACATTTTTTTTTACCGGTAGCGATTAAGTTGCGACAAGGAAAGAGTGAGAGAGAAAGAGAGAGAGAGAGAGAGTGACAGAGAGAGAAAGAGTATATACGTTTTCAAGTCCTCTAGATCGGAAAACCCCTTGAGTTTAACTTTTCGTAACCTATATAAACAAATATTACGATCATACTTAATATTTCATGCTTTTTATAGATTTTTTTTTTTTCTTATGTTACTAAAATTGGTAGAGTTAGAAAATATTTTTTAAGAATTAAATTTAAAAAAAGATTTAATTTGGGAAAAAAACACTAGCCGCTAGATGCGATTTTTACTAGTTGGGGTTAGAGCAAAAATCTCTAGATCTAGCGAGAAAACCGCTAAATTGGCAGTACAATATAAGTAGTCGCATGTGCGGGGATGGTAGTTTAAGACAGCGTGGTCATTTGAAGCTTTTGCTGGCTTCGGGATTTGAAAAGGTAGGTGCGATCGGCGATGAAAGCGAGAACGAAAGAGGAGAGGCAGGAAAGAGAGAAAGAAGGATTGGCCAAGATGAGAAAGAGAGAGATAGCCGACAACAGTAGCAGTAGGGGGGGGGGCATCCAGAGAAAAATATAAGTTTTTTTTCTTAATATGATAAAGGTTTATTACAATTTTTTTCCTGAATGTTTTAAATTAAATTGCGTAATTTATTAAGGAATCTGATGATTCTCTGACTGTTGGGCCACCTCATTCTGCGTCCCCTGTAGGTAGTTAAGATACATTTAACGGAAAGAGATGAACAATGAAGTGGATATTGGCATTGAAGTCATGGTGATTGACTTGGTCAGAGGATTTGGTGGAACACAAGCAGTGGGATGCTGGGAAAAGAGGCATCCGGGAATTCAAACATTAGATAGGGATATGACGCAGTGAAACCCTGTGGATGGGAACTGTGCCCCGACCTCGCACGGGAGGCGTAATCGATTCTGCGACCTAACAGCAGACGGAGAACGACCGAGAACCATGTGTTAAAGAATAGAAAGTAGAGAAGCATTTATGAGACAGTACCCGGAAATTGGATGAATGCTTTGCAGAATGGGAGAATATTGGTTAGAGATTTTGTAATTGGTTAGTGTGAAGTTAACTCAGTTGGTGATTTTGATAGATGTTAGCTGGTATGAGTCAGGAATCTGAGATTTAATGTTGTGATTTTCTGATCAAAGATGTTCCCCAATACGTGTGATGGTATACGTAAAAATAAGGGAGGTAAGCCGATGATTCGTTCGGAGAGGGGAGAAAGAGACCCCCTCACTTAAAAAAATGGGGGACAATCAGAATAAAAAGAAGAGCGACTTATATGTATTATATGTTCCAATTGGATTTGTTTTGGGAGATAGGTCTGATTGTCTAAACATTCTTCATGTGTTGAAAAAAAAAGTAAAAGCGACAATCAATAAAAAAAAGACCCATGTGTGTTATATATTTCAGTAATGTTTTCTTTAGGTTGTGGGTTTTATTGTTTTGAATAATGTTTTTTTATATGTAAAAAAAAGAAATAGAAACGGTAGAGATATTGTATTTTTATGTAAAAAAATGTAATTTGTTGTTGAAAAGAGACACAGTTTTATGTTTGTCCGTGCAAAAATTGTACAAAGATGTTGTTTTTATTGTTGATAAAAAAAAGTAATGACGGAAGGCCAGAAGTGTAGAGGTGTGGATAAAGCCCTCTTGGTAGGAGGTGAAAAAAAATCCTCCTGATTCATTTTTTTAGGGGGAGGGGAGAAAGCAAAATCGCAGAATGCCTGTTAATATGAGAGGTGATTGGAAAATCCTCTTGGTAGAAGGTGTGTAAAAAGTCCTTCTGTGGGAGTGAGTTAAAATTCTTCCAGTTTTTTTCTACCTCGACGGATAGGCGAGGTTGATTTTCTCTCTCTGGTATGAGAAGCATGTACCAGTGGACAGGAACGTGTCCCAAAAGGAATTGATTTGCTGTTGTTTTATTAAGGGTACTCAAATACCCTTGGGCTGGAGAGAGGGTTAAATGCATCCTTCTGATTCCAGTTCGGAGATCACCCAGTCGGTGTCATGTTTCTGCCGTTTCTTAACCTATGTAATATGAAAGTATGACTTTGTTTTTAAATTATGTAATATGATTTTTATTTTGTAATTTATGTAATAAATTACAAGTTGGGCATGGGAGGTGTGTGATACAATGAAGACCGACAGAATAGGAAGTGACTAATCGACAAAGACAAAAGAAAATACAGGATAGGAAATGACTCATCGAAAGAGACAAAAGACAATTTGGGAGTGGTCAATTTCCATTGTTCAGGACAGGTCACCAAGAAAAGAATACTGGACACTTTTAGAAGTGACAGTGTTTTACGACATCTGACTACAATAAGGTAGGTTAGTTTTACGACAGTTAACGACAGTAAAGTTTATGGCAAAAGTTGCCGAGTTAAGGTTTCGGAGAGAAGACGAACAGTTAGGATCGAACTTCCCGAGAGTTAGGATCGAACCTCCCGAGAGAGCGGATCGGACCGGGAAAACGATGAGATGAGCTGACGACTTGAGCAACGACAATGGGGGTCTCGACAGGACAGTGTCACACACACTCATAGTTCAAACTAAGTTATACACAACGTATATGTGTTCGTGTTCTTTCTCGAGAGTTGTTTTTCTTTTGTTAAACTTGTGGACCAGTGCTGACCCCTCGACGATTCGTCAGTAGATAGACGACTCAGCTAGACGATGAAGACAAAGAAGAAGGCCACGGAAACACAACGTTGGGGTTGACGGTCGTCGAACGTGGCAACATGGTTCAAAACTAGTAGATGATGCACCGGCCTAGATGTGGCAACACTACTCCATGCATGGGCGAATAGTTGCTTTGTAGAGATATAAGATAATGTCAGGTGTGACAAGTTTACGAGCTCGGTAGAGTGAGACAACTTTCTTAGCAGCTGCCTTGACAATCTCTTCTATGTATTTGTTTCATTTCATGTTACCTGTGAATGTGAGGCCGAGGAGTTTGAAACTTGGACTCTCAGGTATGGTGTTATTTTCTATGGTAATCGGTGGTGTAACAGGTTTCTTGGAGTTATTAGAGGAAAGGAGCTTTGTGTTTGCGGCACTAAATGTTACCATCCATTTATGACCCCATTCCCCTACATAATAGAGGTCACTTGCTAAGGTTTCAGCCATTGCCTCGGATATTTGTGCGCCTGTTTTGCCCAAATGACGAAAGTAGAGCGTGGTGTCGTCAGAAAATATACCCATCTCAAACTCAATGTCATCAGGTCGGTCGTTAATGAAAATCAAGAATAGTAGTGTTCCAAGGATAGATTCCTGTGGCACACCAGCATTTATGTCATGTTGCTTGGATGAACGGCCATCAAGGACAAAATGGATTTTATTTTTAGTTAGGAAGGATCTAATTATATTAAATATTCGTCCACTAATACCATATGACTGAATTTTTATGAGATGTTTATGCCAGACATTAGCCAAGGCTTTGGATATATTAAGCGTCACCACCCTAGTCTCACCTTTCTTGTCCAGTATAGGATATATGCGTTCAGATAACGTTTAGGATATTTGCAGTAGATCGCGCTTGCCTGAATCCATACTGACGGTCAGAAAGAAGACGGACTATCGCTAGATTGATTTAGGATTTAAAGATTTTAGTAAAGATCGGGAGTAGACTGATGAGGCGATTGTTCTGAGGATCAGTTCTATCTCCAGAATACTTGAAGACTGGTACCACAGAGGAAATTCTCCAGCTATCAGGGAAACAAGATTCACTAAGGCATGTATTGTAAAGTTTGGATATGGCAGGGACCAGTTCAGCAGAGTATTTCTTTATTACTATTACTGGTATAAGATCAGGCCCACACGATTTGGAGGTGTCAAGGTTCTTTATTATGTCCCTTTACCTGAGATGGGGTGATGACCAGTTTTTTTAAGTGTGGCTTCGGCTTGCAATTGGAATTTATGGGTGGGGGTTGTTTTTTGAGTCACAAGGAGGGTTTAAGGCGAAACGCTGGGAAAGTAGTTCAGCCTTATTAGTTGCTGTGCAAACGACATCACTGTGCTTTGATATCGGCGGAATTGTTGATTGACCACTGTGCACCACACAATTGTTGTATTTCCAGAAATAACAATGGCATCGTCTTTGTGATGGAATCAATTTTCTTGTTATCTCTGTATACCTTCTCTTTGCTTTACTTATCACTACTTTACAATCATTTCTTGTCTATTTGCAGTTTACTTATGGCGGCCCAATTGTCAGAATGTCTGCTATCTCTTAGCAATAGCAGCTTCACTTTCCGATCTGAACCATTGAAGAGAGTGGGGTTTGCTGAAGAATTCTGCATGGGAACATATTTTTAAATGACAGCTTTTACTAATTCGATTATCTCATTTGCGCACAAATCAGCAGGGAGTGAAATGATTTTGCTCTATGAGGCATCGCTGATGTGATTTCAGATGGATTCAAAATAAGCCTGTTCCTAGTATCTTGTCGTTTTAAGCAACGGCTCATCAGCTTTGGAGTGGCTTTTAAAGTTATATAAATCATTATAACAATATGATCAGTGTTCCCAGCCGGCTTATAGGAACCCGTCACACAAGCCTAGGGCAGTGAGGTTAAAGACAGATCGAGGACTGAGGCTGGCTGGTCCACACGATTCGGGAGGTGGGTTTTGAAAGTTACAGGCTGTGAAAGGGAGTGAGCTGAGAGGAAATAAAACGTAGAGTTACCAGCTTCGTCAGTAAAACTGGAGAACGTCAGTCACTCACGGTGGTGTGGATTCAAATCCCCAAATACATGAATTATTGCATTCAAGGAAAGTGAGATTGTTGTATCTATGCTTTCAGAGACAGAGTTAAGGAGGATACAGTTCTAGGTCGAAAAAGAACGGTATAAAGAATATAAGTAACTAACGATGTGCTGCAGAGTTAATCTAAAGCACAGGATTCTAGCCTATGTCCCCTAGTCAAGGGGAGAAGTGTTCCGAACTCTTAGCCCGTGCATATATTTGGCAGAGGCATTACGATAGAGTGGGAGGTAATCACTCGCGTCAAAGTAGTGAGAAAAGATTGAAGAGTGGCGGTGTGTTTCATTTAGTGCTAGGATTTCCGACGACTATTAAGTGTTGAGAGCAGTTGGGAAATACACCAAGAGTACCGGCTACAACACCAAGGATGGGCTGATTTCTAGGGTTAAACGTGAAGCAGTGGTGAATGCTTCGGTTGCCTTCTTCGGGTGAGCTGTAATCGGCAAAAGGTTTTCTAAGCATGGACTTTGAATTTTGAGAAGACATTAGTCCTTGGTCAAAATATTTCGTTCTGCTTTTCTATTGCAAATTTTTTTAATTTGTTGCAGAGATCCTATATTAGAAGCGTCGCTGAAATCTGCGAATATCTTAGCGTGAATTAAATAAATATATATATATATATATATATATATATATATATGCATATGCATATATATATATATATATATATATATATATATATATATATATATATATATATACATATATATATATAGAGAGAGAGAGAAAGCGCGCGCGAGAGAGAGAGAGAGAGACAGAGACAGAGACAGAGATGAAAAGTACTGTTGAGTAAGAGAGAGAGTGACTTGATTGTAATTACGGATAATTATAAAATTAAAAAGTAACTTTCTTCAAGCACAATTTAATCACAAAACTAAAAAATATTTTAGCAAATATTTTGTCTCGTGAAGTTATATAAGAGAATGAACATTACAAAACAAACATTGGAAGGCTGAGCTTTTATATAATACTATTGGGGAGTCTGCCTTCACCTTTTCAATGTCAATACTAACTATTAAGGCACACGTATATTTAAGACTGAAATATGTTTGTTCAAAGTCACGCATTCCAACAGAATTCCTATTTAATATTCAACGACAATGTTTTAAAATACAAATTGTTTCACATCTACAACCAGACTGTTGGCAAATGTGAGACGAATTAGTAAGATTTGCCATCAGCACACACGCTAAATAGGCAATCAGTATCGAAGATGTCAACCCAATCTAAAAGATTAATTATCAAATGGTTGAATGTACTTAATTTTTAATGAAAAATCCTTGATACAAGCTCTTAGAAGATAAAGATATCATTAATATCCTAAAATATAATTAAAAAGACTTTTACATATCAATTGCAATAATAATCGGTTTTAATGTGAATGTATTCCTTTATATCTTACGACTTGTATGTTTTAAACACTACAAAATGTAAGTTTAATTATGATATAAAAAAATATGAAAGCACTTTCCTATTTTGTAGTTAAACGAAAAATATATACTACATTCATTTTTATTGAAATTTAAATAGTATACGTTTGTTTTACATAACATTACTATTCGCCCCCAGAATAGTTTTTGAAGCGCTGCAAAAAACTCAAATAAAATACGTTTTTTTTAATAAATTACATATATAATTACTTTAAAGTAAGACGAAATGTTTTATGTAATGACAATTGCTGGTTATTTGATTTTAACAGTGTACTTGTGAAGAAGTTCTTAATATGTTGAATAGAACAAAAGAACAAACATTTGTTCAGTGTTTCTTTCTTATTTTAATCTTGGACGTAGCTGGACGAAATCCTAATGACCATGGCGGTTTTACATCTAAAAGCATTATTCCAAATTATCCAGAGGTAAATGAAAACTTCCCAACCGTCCAGTATTTTAAAATATATATTCGCATTGCCCCAAGAGTTCTGAATTTAAAAAAAAAAGAGTGATGCTTCCCTAGAGTGGCATCCGGGCAAAGCCGGGAAAAAACAGCTAGTTTATATCAGTCTTCCTATATCTGAAGCCATTGAAATTATCTTGCGTTTCCTGTTATGGTGCCTTGGCTGTCGTAAATCTGTCGCAACAAAAGTGGGTTTTTTTTGCATGTTTAAAATAGTTTTTGTTTTCTGACTCAGTAGACAGAAAAGCAGCTTAAATTATTTCACATTATTTCCGTTGGTTACAAAAATAGTCTTATGCTTCCACTAGTCTGATTCATTATTTATCAGCAAACGTTCGCCTACACGAATATTCGTTGAAATTTACATTAAATATATATATATATATATATATATATATATATATATATATATATATATATAGTCTATATCAAATATATATATATACTATATATCAAATATATATTATATATATATTATATATTACATATATATTATATATATTATATATCAAATATATATATTATATATATTATATATATATTTTATATTACATATATATTATATATATTATATATATATATATGTATATAGATTATGGATATATATTATATATATATTATATATATATAAAAATAGTATATGTACATATATATTATAAATACATATATTATATATATATATATACGTAAATATTATGTCATTGTAAGCCGTGGTGCTAAAATCGCTGATGAAGACACGTTTCGGAGGAGCTTTGTTAATTTTACAAAATAAAGTATTTCCAGAATATTTTGGAAACGACCGTACGCAATACTAGACTTCCTGTTGTCATTCTTGGTACAATTGTAATGTTCTAATTCATAAAATCCTCTTATAGTATATACTATATATATATATATATATATATATATATATATATGTATATATATTATATATTATATACATATAGTATATTATATATATATATATATTATATACATATTATATATTATATATATATATTATATACATATTATATATTATATATATATTATATACATATATATTATATATATATAATATTATACATATATATATCATATACGTATATATATTATTTATTATATATATATATATTACCAATGAATATATATATATTATATTATATCATATATTATATATAATATATATATATATATGTTATATATCATATATACATATATATATATATGTTATATTCATATGCATACATTGTATGATATATATTATATTTAT
Source organism: Sepiola atlantica (assembly GCA_963556195.1). Classification (NCBI taxonomy): domain Eukaryota; kingdom Metazoa; phylum Mollusca; class Cephalopoda; order Sepiida; family Sepiolidae; genus Sepiola; species Sepiola atlantica. Next base: position 36,491,888 of record OY744523.1, on the reverse strand, counting down.
GATATATATTATATATATATGTATCATATATATTATATATATATATATATCTATATTATATATATCACATATATATATATATATTACATATATATATATATATATATATATATATTATATATATTTTATATATCATATAATATATATATTATATATTACATAAGTATCATATATTATATATATGGTATATATATGCATATTGTATGATATATGTATATATATATAGTATATATATATTATATATATATACATCAGATATATATTATATATGTATATATATAATATAAATATTATATATAGGATATATATATATTACATATACATATATCATATATATTTATATACATATATATATCATATATATTGTATATATATATTTATATATATGTTATATTTATATCTATATTATATATTTATATATATTATATATATATTATATATATATATATATTATATGTATATATATATATATTGTAGATATTATATATATGTATATTATATATATATATATATATTATATGTATTTCTATAATATATATATATCATATATTATATCATATATATATAATATATATAGATACATTATATATATATTATATATATATATCTTATGTATATTATCTATATAATATATATATCATATATATATGATGTATATATGATATATCATATATATTATATATATATTATATTATTTATCACATATATATATATTATATATATATATTATATACTATATATATAATATCATATAGTATATATATATCATATATATATTGTATATTACATATATATATATATATCATAAATCATATATATTATGTAGTTTATATATATATATTGTAATATATACAGAGAGAGAAAGAGAGAGAGAGATAGAGAGAAAGAAACAGACAGACAGACAGACAGACAGGAACAGAGAGAGACTATTCTACACACAGATGTTTTTCCATTTCTACGAATCTACTGTATTGCGTAATATAGCAAGATTCTAAACTCAATTTGTTTAGGAATCCAAATGTGTTTTTTTAGACTGATGATCAGACGGCAATTGGTAACGTCCAGTTTTTCCTGTCTGTGAATTTTGAGTATCATTGTTTTTCAAACATTAATTACCAGTATAACAGCTGCTTTTATTTTGACGTTTTTTTTTGGACAGCGTCCACCTTGACTTTACGCTCTCATCTCAACATTAGACTTTTTACCTGTGTGTCTTGATTTTTCTTATTTTATGTAAAATGTGCAAAGTTAAATGTTGCCGATAATATTTACAATTGCATTGTCGGATTTTCCTTACCCTCTTATGAATAGAGTTTATCTTTGAAAATCCATGGATTAAGGACCTGAAGCTCCTTGCTCTGAACTTCTGATGTTCTAATAAATATTATATGTTTACAATTTTTTATTGTGATATCTCATCTCTAATATTTATATATGTATATATATATATATATATATATATATATATATATATATATATGTATTTATCATTCCATTTTACAACGTTGCGTGATGTGAATAAGTAAGTGTTGAGACCAAGGTAAGCACAAATATATAGTTTTTTTAAATAAATATTTATTCATTTAAATTAAACTTACTTTCGACTGTAAGAAGCCGTCAATAGGAAATAGTAACATTTTTTCTTTTTTTTTGTGACATTCTGTCATTGCATTAGGGGATATATATTTTTGTGACGAAATACTTATATATATATATATATATATATATATATATATATATATATATATATTTATATATATATATATATATATATATATATATATATATATATATATGGGGTAATTTACGTGAAGCATTGCTGGTAAATAGGTATATAGGTATTTAACAAAGTTGTTTGCAATGCGGAAAAAAACGAAATAAATGTATCTACAAACATATGTAACTACGTCTCAAGAGTGTGATTAGACCAATGTTACAAATATCCAGGGGGTATGAATCCGAAGGAAGTTGAAACCGGGTTTATGAGAGTGCTCAATGAAAATTCAGAGCAAAATATATATTTTTTGATTTTATTCCATTAGTTGCGACAAAACAAGTTTTGTTTCATTGGTGCGAATAGCGACCAACTCATCGGGCCGGCGAAAGGAATTCAAATGGCATAAAATTTTAACTTCCTTGAAGCATTGCTGGTAAATAGGTATATAGGTATTTAACAAAGTTGTTTGCAATGTGGAAAAAACGAAATAAATGTATCTACAAACATATGTAACTACGTCTCAACCATTTCGAAACTATTGGTTGCAGTGATATGAATTATATCGTATTAAATGAAGTTATTCATTTAATTGTATGTTACAATACCTATAACCAATCAACTATTAAATCAGCGTAAAACACTCACCATGTATAGTCACACTTACGTGATGTGTGACGTTAAAATATCTGACAAGACGAAGAAGAAAAACAAAATGTTTTCATTGTTTTATTTTTTATTTTCATTTAATAAAAAATGTCTGCAACTAACACATGATTTCTTACGAATGGAATTTTGCGTGTATCTTTATGTTTAAAATTCAAAAGATTTTTAAAAAATTAACTTTCCCAAATTTATAACTACCAGCGACCATGCGCGATTTAAGTTCAATTTAAAACAGACATTTGCACCGTTAGTCCACAACATCGGACGGCACTTCTACAAGACCAGGAAGGATTGTTACGAAAAAAGGGTTAATATCTTTTATTTGTCTAAAGCTCTGTCGAGACTTGTTATATCAAGCGAAATATAAGATTTAAAAAGTCAAGATGAAGAAGAAAAAAAATGTTTTTATTTTTTATTTTGATTTAATAACAAATATGTGCATCTAACACATGGTTTCTTATGAAGGTATTTTGCATCAATCTTTATGTTTAAGATTCAGAAGATGCTTAAAAAATGAACTTTACCAGATTTATAACTACCAGTGACCATTCGCGATTTAAGTTCAATTTAAAACAGACATTTGCACCGTTAGTCCATAACATTGGACAACACCTCTACAAAACCAAGAAGAAGTATTACGAAAAAAAAAAGTTAATACCTTTTATTTGTCTAAAGCTCTGGCGAGGCTTGTTATATCAAGCGAAATATAAGATTTAAAAAGTCTCTGGTGTTTTAAATTAGTCTTCCTTTGGACCCCCTTTATAATCTTTATTCTTTCTTTTCTTTCCCGTTACTATTTTTTCTTTTTTTGCTATGTATTTATCTTTGACTCTATACATATTTACATATCTTTCTCTCTCTACATGAACTTTACCACTTTCTCGTCTTTTGTCATTTCTTGCATTAAGATACCCTAATTCTTATTTTTTTTCAATAGGTATTAGACATCAAATAATAAATATTCCCCGAAGTTTAGTTTCGATTGGAGTCTAATAAACAGGACTTAAGAGGCGTAATATGGACACAACTTCTATTTAACAATTTAATTATTTCAAAATGTCATTAAATTTGATCCATATTTATTGGAAAGCAATCTTGAAAGATTCCCGTAACTTGAATTCTTTATTTGGACCCCTTAAATTCAAAACTTAAATTTGAGTCATTTTTATGAGTCAAAATCATTTAATGGAGGTGATCATTGTTTCCTTAATGAAAATCGCTTCAGACAATGCATGAAGGCACTTGATGTAAGGAAGTAACAAATATATATATATATATATATATATATATATATATATATATATATGATAAGTTAATGAAAATAATTAGCCATGCAAAGCGAAGCCAATTTTAATCATCTGTTGTTCAAAACAAGGACGTTTAGTAGATAACCATATTTAGTTTCCTCTCTTTCATTCCTTAAGCCAAGCTTTTCAAAGATTAAAATCTTATCATCAGAGGAAGCTAATGATGGGTAAGTTGACAGATAAAGATAGTCAATATTTGAAATTTGAAAAAAAGTTTTAAGATTCAAACGGGTATTTTCCAATGTATAGGAATGTCACCAAAACGAAAATCCATGTAGTATTAGGTTCAAATGTATTGGTAAATCAAAAAAAAATCCGTATACAGATCCAGCGATAATGTCAGTAGACTATGGAAAGAGGATCAGATAAAAATGACCATGTTAAGAAAACACAATTCTTCCTGTTTTGTATGAATCGAATCCGAAGGCAAAAGCAATAAACAAGTTTTCAATAAACCTTAAGACGAACTGTTATATTGAATAGTGATTTGGAATTCTGGGATAGGAGAAAAGAAAGAAAAAAGAAAGAAAGAAAAAGTATGGGAGAGAAAGGAGAATACAGTAAAGAAGGGTAGGATTTAAAGAAGAAAAGAAGAAAGAGCAAGAAGGGTAGGGTTAATGGTGTTCAGTTCAAAATGATATTTAGGCAGAAGAGGGAAGGAGGAATAAAAATCTGAAAGGCCGAGTCCTAAAATATTTAATTAAATTGTCAAATTTCAGGTCAGCTAGGTAAACATCATATGCTAATGGATTCCCAAGGGGTTTAAAGGTTTAGATTGATTACAGATAAAAGGCTAATACTAGTTATCGGAGTAAGTCTGGCTGATGAAACTATATTATTGAGAATGAAACATACAAACAAGGTGGTGGGGCGAAGGAAGTGATATGAAAAGATAGTAAGCTTGGAAGATGCAGGGGGCTAACCTGAGGTAGGTGTAGGTTTTAGGGATGTGAGGTAAAAGAAAAATAGCTGGTGTCGCTAGTAAAGTTAATCAAACACATTTTTATGAAGACTTTGAAAACTTAGAGGTGTCAATAAGATTTTTTGCACGAAAAAAGATTTTGTCTATGAATGAATATACAATTTGATTGGGTGGAATGAGAAAAAAATGGGAGAAGTGTTTAAGCAGATACGGAGCAAGTTAATGAAGATTAATACAAATGAGAAAATATAAAGAATAAAGAATAGAGAGTAAAAAAGATAAAAAATAAAGAATGAAAGTTAAGAAATAAAAAAATAAACAGTAAAAAAAAAAAAATATTAAAAAGTAAAAAATATAAAATAAAGAAAAAATGTAAGGAATGGAAATAAATATGTATATAGTTGCATTGCTGTCTCCACCAGCCAGCGGTAGTAACCTACTACGCCTTACATCATTGACCATCCCCTACAATCGGACAAGAAATGTACATAAAGCATCTACATGCTACCACCTGAACACATTCACACACACATATACAGGTACATACACACAATCCACCCATGCATATATATATATATATATATATATATATATATATATACACATACATAAATATACATATACATATATATACACACACACGCATACATATGCATAAATATATACATGCACACACATATACATAAGTATCTAAGTGTCTCCCGCACAATTGCACAGACGACATACGCATGCACACATATCCGCAACATCAGTACATACATTCGAAATCTCAGGCAACTACATACATACACACATGCACACACATGAAGTTATTTTTTGGCATAGCCGTATTGTGTAAAAAGTTAAAATTCGGTGTTAAAACGGTATGATTGCTTAGACAAAGGGTAGAGATAAGGGAAATGGTAGTATAAAGGCGGGAACTTAATATAGGGAGAAAAAGACAAGAGAGTATATATTATAGGATTACAGAGGATAATGCAGTGGGAGAAAACGACGAAATATAGACTGCAAGATTATAATATTATAAGGGATAGAAAATCAGTATCCAAATCAAGGATACCGTGAGGCCAGTGGCCAACAACAATGCAGTTCAGCGCTAAATTAGTGAATTTTAAAGGATATGTTAAAGGATTCACACCAGAAAGAATAGAAAACATATAGGGAAGACTTGGGATAGATAAAATGTGAGTACATAATCAATAAGTTATGGGGGAGGAAAATATCGATTAATTATTGCTAGGTGGGGGTATCTGAAGGGGCGAAAAAGTTGATATATTTGAATTTACGCTTGTGTCTGCAGTGGGAGATCAATTCGTTTTTAGAATTGATAGTATTTAGGGATTTTGTAGCAGTAGCTATCGAATAAGTTTCCAAAGTGCAGAGGCTGCAATGTGGAGAGCCTGGGGTTTATGATCTAGATTTTTACAAGATGGACCAGTTTAGGGTGTAAGGTGTATTATTATTTTTAAAGTTTCTAATTTATTTAGAAAGCGATGTGCTAGATTTATCGTTATTTAATTTAAATGATTGCATGTGATTTGAAATTATCGTCTTAATTGGGAAGGCGCTTATACCTATGTATGTGTGAATTTTGTAAGATGTGGAATTTAGATTTAAGTAATTTGAGTAAGGTCATCGGTAGCTGTTTGAGAGGATGAAACTGAAACTATATTTAGTTGGAGTGTTGTGGGAGGACCAAGAACAACTGGGGTATTTCTGCTGTTTGCATCGAGTTCAAAATTACCCGATGGAGGTAAGGGGTTGGATCTAGTGTTAGTATAGTTGGGACTTTGAATTGGCAGGTCATCGGGACAGGAAGTAAAACGCAAAGGTTGTAAGGCTGTTTATCGGAGTTCGATGTATAGCCAGAACTCTGTCGGAATTCCTTGATGGTGCATGCGTATATAACATCACTATGGATGCAGTCACTATTTAGGGGGCAATCTCTAGGTCTACGGAAATTACATTTGTTTTGGGGAGAAGAAGGGGGAATTTGCTGGGCAATTTTTATTTTTTTGTTATTGGAGGAAATTATACTTTGCGCTCTGTTAAGCATAGTGAAGTAGGACATCTTAATGGATTTTTTATTTAGTAGTATGCTATATTTATGGGGGTACCTAAAACATGTGTCTAAGATTTTGTTAAATTATTTTGGAATGTTGGTTTTTATATCACAATTGAACGGTGGGTTAAACCAAATATTATTTTTCCTTCTCGATTTACGGTTAGTATTTATAGTTTGTCAGGTTATCAGGGTTGTGAGGGTTGTGAGGGTTAGAGTTCGAAGGGATATTAGAGTTATCCAGTTTTCTGGGATTTAGAGTCATAATAAAGCTAGTGTGATTATTTTTACGGGTTGGAGGAGTGTTGTTGTACCTAATTTTATCGTTATATCCTGAGGCACGTAATGCGTTTTTATAAAAATTACAATTCTGCTCAAAAATAGATTCATTTGCAGAAAGTTTAGAGATTCTATTAGAAACTGATAGGGCAATTGAGTTAATTATTGATTTAGGGTGGTTAGAAAATGTATGTACGTAGAATTAAGTTAAGTTTGGCTTATGATAAGGGCTAAAAGTCTCAGAATTAAGGTTTAGGGTTAAGTCTAGGAAATTAGAGGTTCTCTTTTCGGGTTCTACTGTAATTGCAAGCGCGAACTTTTTAAGGAAACTATGTAGATTTTTATGGTATTGTTATATTGTATTGATCTTTCCCCAGACACAAATAGTGCGTCGTCTCTGTACAGACCACCTCTCAAATGTCCAAAATTATATTTCAGTTCCTTCATTAAATAGATCCAGACAAGGTCAGTCACCTGGGCAGAATCTGAGTACCCCATTGTGATGTCGAAGTTGTCAGGGGTATCCCTCCTTGTCCAGAGTTTGTTGTCAAATTGTAGGAGGGATTTTCTAACTAGTGTAATCAGTTTAATTTCTAAGTTAGTCAAATCAGAATTATTTTGGGCGAATATTAAGGCTTTCTTAAGTAGAATGGGGGAAATAGATTGGTAATAATTATCGATGTCGAACGTAATGAAATTTAGATTAGGGTTTGACTTGTTTTTAAGGTTAAGCAACCAGCTAGAAACCTCATCTGAGGATTGCCAAATAGTATAAGTAATGTTAGATTTAAGGTTAGGGATTATTCTATCTGATTTGTTTTTGCTTATAATGCCTAAATCCGATTTTGAAGGGCAAATTAATCTAATGGTAGGGTTTTCGTGGAAATTTCTTTTATGGTCCTCTAATGTACATCTAGGTGTGGCCGGGGTTAGGATTTCAATGAAGTTCAATACATTTAAAGAGGAGGAGAAGTGTGTTGGCTTCCGAATTGATAGTATTGAGAGTGCTTATATGTGTACTTTTATAAGATTTATTAAGTTCCTTGTAAATTAAGTGTTTATAGTCGGTGTAAGTTAATTTGTAGTAATGTTTAGTCTTATCAGCAGAGACTACTATATCAGGGTATTTCTTAATCTTATTAGTAAAGCTATTAATGTTTTTATATTATGTGGTTAAAGTGCTTATTGTGTTTTTTAAATTTGATATTTTTAATAAGGGATAACAATTCGTCTTCAAATTCATTGAGGGTATGATTTTGCCCAGAAAAGGAAGAAGTTTTCAGACCATACCTTGACGCAGCTTGCCTTTCCAATTTCCTCATCTCCCTGGAGGAGTTTATACGTAGTGTCGAATCAACATTCCCTGGAGTTGACGCGATGTTAGTATCAAATGTCTGGCCGTTTGATCCACTGCGTAGGTCGTTGTGGAATGCCCTCCACCGAACATTAGTCATGAACTTCTTCGTCGCTTGGATCAGTTTACAGATATATACCTCGTTAGAGGGGATTGAATATTTTTTGCAGAAAGAGGGATAGATTCCTGGTTGAACATATCACAAGTAGGATGAACGCTCAACTCAAGAGGAGCGTAAATATGAAAATAAATAACTAAAAGGTAAACTTTTAGAGAGTTGAACCTATTGTGAGGTAATTGTATTTCTGTTTTTTGGGGTTTGAATCTATCAATCTTATACTTATCGTTGCCATGTTTTTGACCTTAGAGTAGTATATATATATATATATATATATATATATATATATATATATATATATATATATATATATATATACTACTTCAAGGTCCAGACATCGCCACGATAAGTATAAAATTGATAGATTCCAAGCCAAAAAACAGAAATACAATTATGAGTATTCTAGACATACATTTTAGTAGCATTAGATCCTGATGCTAATATTAGTAACGGAACATAAAAATGGTGTAAAACTGTTCTATTCCTGGGACATGTAGTCATTTACTTTCTTCGAATTTGACAAATATAAAAAAAAGCTTATCGAAAAAATGAAAAAACGACATGTAAATTACATGTGTTAATATTATTTTTTTTAATATTTTCTATGTTTCTCCTTCCTTAATAACATTTTTTTTTTAAATCATGAAATATGTAACTGGATATTGCTCATTTGTTTAACGCTCATTTAGAATTTCCATAGATATAGCTTCTTTGTCTTAGCGCATATGCTGGCTCCACGTAGAATTTATATTTTCAAAGGCTAATTGAATGTTTCTGTTTCATTAATATGAATATACGTGCTAAGCACAATTTTGTTCTAATTAAACAATGTATATATCTGAAGAACGTAACACAATAATCTGCCAGTGACGAAGAATTTGAAGTCCCGAATTAAACATAGATAAGACATATTGAGACTATTGGAGAAAAAAACGGGATATATTAACCATTGCAAATTCAGATCATGGGAGAATAAATACGATAAAAATGAGGATCGATACTGAAAGGCATATACTCATAAAGAAACAATCATACCATACACATTAAAAACAAATCGATTTAGCATATAAGGCTACTGATGATATGTTTGAAGATCATATCATAGAAACATGAAGGGTTTCATTGTGTTTCCCAGTAGTTTTAGTAGAAAACACTCGTGCGTTGATTTTAACGAATAAAATAAGCTGGCAATGAACAACGCGCACGCACTGACAATTATTAGTTGTATATGTAAATAGCAGGGGTAAGCGATTTAAAACTCTGATCACTGGCAAGTCGAATCAAACCAGCATAAGTAAAAATATCAAAATAATATGTGTAACGTTATGAAGCAGGGTGTAGTTGGCATTATAGCTACAACTGTTACACTTTTTACGAGTGCTTCTCCCATAGCCAAATAGCTGCAGACTGTCAACTAGATGGTTGAAGGTTCGAGCGATTGCTTGTATAGCCGCACTGAAGAGCCGTGACACATCGAAACAGTATGTCTGTGGATAACTATTCTACGAAATGTGAGCACTGTGGAAGTGACGGTCGGTGTTTATATAAATAGACAGTTTATATATATTTTACAAGCCTATTATTAAGAGCTGCAGAGTGTTAACTAGATAGTTGAAGGTTCGTGCTTTGGCTTGAGAGCAGTGCTAGTCTAGCCGCACTGACGAGTTGTGATACAGCGAAACTGTCTTGCATGGCTATATACATATAAATATATATATATAAACATATATATATATATATATCAATATAAATATATATATATATATATATATAAATATATATATATATATATATATATAGTCTCGGAAGTTTCTCAACCATTAAAACTATATTAAAAAAAAACAAAAAAACTTATAGTCCCAAGTCTTCCAGTGGAAAATCACTCATGTAAGTCAATTTATTTTTTACAGTTATTATATTAGTTTATTTCTAACACTATTTTAAGGGATCATCAGTTGTTTACCATGAAAAACTGTGTCGGGAATTTATTTATATATATATATATATATATATAATTTGCAATCATCTTGTGTATTAACTCGGCTTGTGTTAATTAATATATTTCTCACTTTGTACAAATCCGTAATTAGTAGAATTAAAACTGTAATACATGCCAAAGACGTTCTTATTTCATGTAAAACTACATTTCATTACATATACCAGCTGTACTAAACTGACGTTTCTCTGAATTATTTTAACTTTCACTTTTGTTCGCGTTTCTCATTGTAAATCGCATAACATTAAGTTGTATTCGTATAACATAAAGTTTTCTTCGTATCTCTTTAATTAATGAAATGCTAAATCAGCAAGCAAACCAATAAAAAGGGTAGAGTACTAATAATGTGACGAATGCAGAAAGGGGGAATTGCTACGTAGTTGTAGCTTTTGTGCGATGGGAATGGAAATAAAGAGTGAATATGAATGTAACCTGAAATAAGTTTTTGAAAACTTCCGCTTGCGTTCACGCTCTTGAATCTTTGATTTCAATAAATATTCAATTAATAGTCAATAACAATTAATTCAATGTGTAATTACTGAAGCTATGTTGACGTGAAAAAACAAACGTATCATAAGCTGTCTCATAATTTTATTGGTTTAGATATATATCGATGTGTTATTACGATGGTGGAAGCGGTGTGATGTAGTTTTTTGTATAATAGTCAACTGTCGGCCTGACTTGCTAATTTCAAGTTATGTCGCTACTGTATTATTTCACTAATACTCTACGGAACAGTATTAATCATCATAAAAGTAAAGAATTAAGTCGTAGGGAAGACGAGACTTTGAAACTTATCAAACTAATTAAGGATGGAGAAAGACTGAAATGAATGCGTTTGTTGTTCTTATTCAGACATTGTTTCTGGTCGTTCTGGACTTTTTACCACTGGCTTAAAATAATACAGGTTTACGTAAGGTACGGTTGTGATTTTGGAAACGTTGGTTCACTATATTCTCTAATGCAGGAACTTGACAATGTCAATTGTCTCACGAGACTGAAAATAGGATTCTTTTATTTCGGTTATTGAATGCTAGGTATATATCAATACTAAACGAATAAAACACATTCAGCGAACAGATGAGATTGGAACCACTTGTATGTCCCCTAACGAAGATTATATCAACATTTAGTTATACTTAACTTTATGTCTAGAATACTTATTCTGATTTCTATCAAAATCAACTACGTTATTTTTATTATGAAAAATGTATAAAACTTAAAGCTTAAGCTTAAAGAGATTTAAAAATGAATTGAAATTTAAGGAATCTTGCTTAATTTATGTCTACATTGATTAAGGTTAATGCAATTCTGACATATTTGAATTTCAAGTGTGAGGTTTTCTCGGCCTTTTGGTCAATATCAAAGTGCAGTATCTGTTCCGATGGATAATACACTCCATAGACTGGTATCGTCTTGGCCTTCGGGGCTGTATTTACGTGCAGTTCTAGGAGATCCACCCTTCCAGGCGTTGCCTCCCCTCTTTGGGGAGAAGTAAGTTTATTGCTTACTGCCTGAAGCGCCCCTATCGGAGAATGCTGACGGGGCTGCTCAGGCAATTTTTAATGGGCAGAGTGCTCACCTTCTCGGGCGCTGGCTTTTCAAGCCCACTTTCCCGACCCGACCTTGAGTCACATCTTACCTTGTGGGAGTAAGATCAAACTGGCCTTGTGCCTAACCTCCTTACGAGGAGGTAAATAAAATTCAAGTGTGAGGTTTATTAGACACCCTAAAACACTTCGTAGTATTCGGAAGACACTGCAATCTAGGGAATAATTATTAAATGATGTATAATTATTAAAGTTCTACAATAATCGAAGGTGTCCAAATTCTCAGGAAAGGCTTCAGCCACCTATTTGTTACTTTAGCGTGAAAGTAATTTAAACTAAACATATCCCAACTTACCTCACCTTACACCTAGCAGCCTATCTTCATATAACTAGAGATTTGTAATGTTTGTTCGGAATAATTCCTCACTCATTAAGTTTTGCTTTAATAGATTATTATCAAGCCTTAGTTGTATAGGCAGAGTCATCACGTATTCCACAATTATATAAATGCGTCAAATATAATAGCATGAGAAAAAAACAGATAAATAAAAACAATCGTGATGTTTTTCATTACTTATTTTTATACGCCATTTCTAGTACTTGTAATAGCGTCGCCATTTAAAGCGACATTCTGACTAAAGTGTCTCTTTTTCCTCGGTTTTAAATCGAGTGTTTTGTCATTTTGACCACGTGTTGATTAGTGTTGGTCAACAAAATTCCAACCGTGAGAACGTTCGTTGTAAACGGCATGTAATCTTTCCGAAATATATTTGGGCTTAAACATTTACAAGCGAGATTAGCAACGGAACAACGAGCAAGTCAATTAACCTAGCGGACAGAGAGCTTAACCTTTTTCCAATGTGTTTATTAAGAAATGAACAGAAATAACGTGATCGGCAAGCGGATCAGGGAAACACGAGGAGAGTCTCCACGGTTCTTTGCTTGTTGTAAGGTTATGCACCGTTGGATGAAGCCATTTTGGAGTGTAGGCAAAAGGTAAATAGGGAATAAATCGTATATATAACGGACAATAGAAAGCATAACATTCCCTTTATGGTAAGAAACGGGATTACGTACATAAGTAAGGCACATGCAAAAGTGCAAAGAGAGAGATAGATAGAGAGAGAGAGAGAGACAGAGAAACAGAGAGAGAGAGAGAGAAGTATAAAAGGAGAGAGAAAAAGACTGACAGATCGGCATACAATATAAACTAAATTTGAGTGATCATGATTGTATTCACTTTACAGTTCATATTTTCTAAATCTACAACTTTGGTACATTTTGACTGACTGTTTCGCTAATAGAAGAACAACCATAGTAATATGCGAATTTACTATGTGTGACCATGTTCTTTTGAGCAATCTAATGCTCAGTTCCCACGTACATATATATTATAAGTAAGCAAACAAAAAAAACACAAAATAAACACTTACATTGAATACATGTTCTCTCGAAGAAAAGCATAGATGTAACAACCCATTGAGGTTGCCACATCTTAACCTATATACATATATATATATATATATATATATATATATATATATATGTATATGTATATGTATATGTATATGTATAAATATATATATTTATGTATGTATATGTATAAATATATAAATGTATGTATATGTATACATACGTATATGTATGTATTTATATGTATGTATATTTAAATGTATGTATATATGAATATGCATGTGTATATGTATATATATATATATATACATGTGTAAATATATGTATATATATATACGAGGTATGTCTAAAAAGTATCTTACCTTTTTTTTCCGTGCTAAATAGGAATTATAGGGGTTCGCTACTCTACACAGTGAAGGAAGGCACTTTCATGCGCACGTGTGAATTTTTTTCACCGCATTACTGCGCGTTAATCACTGCCTGTCGGTCATGGAGTGAAGTGCTACACAACGTGTTCGTCGAATTGCCGATTCTCTCAAGACGACTGAATGTGTTGAGCAAAGGTACTGCATCACGTTTTGTCAAAAGCTTGGTTATTCTCAGAGCGAAACAATACGTCAGCTTCCGCAGGCTATTTGGAAAACATGCGATGGTGGTAACACAAGTTATGGGGTTGTTTAACCGATTCAAACATGATAGGCACATCAGCGGAGAGTGATCAGTGGTCTGGTAGGCCCCTGACTGCTCGGAGTGCAGCTGCTGTTGAGAGGATGCTAAATTAAGTGATGGGAGATCGTCGCTCAACCGTGGAGAAGATCGTGATTAAACAGTTTTGCATGATCATTTGAGCATGCACAGAGTGGTTGTGAAATTTGTGGCAAAGTTGTTGTCGCAAGACCAAAAGAGCCTTCGTTTTCAAGTTGCATTGAACCTGGAGATGAGTCATGGGTGTACGGGTACGACGCAGCAACAAAAAGACAGTCGTCGCAATCGAAGCAACAAGTGCGAAACAAAATCAATGTCAGACTGACAGTTTCTTTGATATCCGTGGAAATGTGCATAAAGAATATGCGCCGGAAAGACAAAATGTGAAAGAATAGTACGATCAATATATTCTCCGGCATCTCCGTGACGCAGTTCGCCGCAAAAGACAAGACATATGAACGACAAAAAACTGGCAAGTGCATCACTTTCATCGACTCCGCACATTCATCCTAATCAATGCAACATTTCTTGCTAAAGATGGAATTACAGTCGTTCGTAAACCTCCCTACTCTCCAGACATGGCGCCTTGCGCCTTCTGGTTATTTCGAACATTGAAGACGCCACTGAAAGATTCGCGTTTTAGACTAGACTAGCGGGGCTATCCGGCGTTGCTCGGGGTCATAAAAACATATAATTGAAAAAAAAATCGCGTGTGTAACATCTTTATATTCAAACTTCTATTTCTCCACGTCTCTCTATAGCCGTCTCTTTATCTTTCCTTCTTTCTCTTCCCTGGTTGCCCTATTTCACCGCTACTTTCTAATTTTTCCTTTTGCGAAAGCTGTTTCTTCCCCACCATTTCTCCTACGCTGCCCAGGGCAATAGTATGACATATTTCTATAAAAAGTACCACCTCTATCTGCGCCTTCTATATATGTACTTATTTACGCCCCGGTGTTCATACTGTATACGTATCTATCACCACCCCGGTGCGCATACTATATACGTACCTATTGCCACCCTAGTGCACATACTATATACGTACCAATCGCCGCCCCAGTGCAGATACTATATACGTACCTATCGTCGCCCCGGTGCGAATCCTAAATACGTACCTATCGCCGCCCCGGTGCGAATGCTAATTAGTACTTATCGCCGGCCCGGTGCGAATGCTCAATACATACCTATTGCCGCCCCGGTGTGCATACTACATAAGTACCTATCGCTGCCTCAGTGCGAATACTTAATATGTACACATTGCCGCCTTGGTGCGAATGCTAAAAACGTACCTATCGCCGGCCCGGTGCGAATGCTAAATACGTACGTATCGCCGCGCCGGTGCGAATGCTAAATACGCACCGATCGCCGCATCGGAGCACATGCTAAATACATACATTTCACCACCCCGGTGCGCATGCTATATACGTACTTATTGCCACCCATGTGCACATTCTATATACGTAGCTATCGCCACCCCTGAATGCTAAATACGTACCTATTGCCGCCCCAGTGCAAATGCTAAATACGTACCTATCGCTGCCCCAGTGCGAATACTTAATATGTACATATCGCCGCCCCGGTGCGCATTCTATATACGTACCTATCTCCACCCCTATGCACTACTATATACATACCTATAGCCACTCCGGTGCACATACTATATATATACCTATCGCCGGCCCTGTGCGCATACTATATTCGTACCTATCGCCGCCTTGGTGCGCATACTATATACTTACGTATCTCTGTAAGGGTGCACATACTATAGATGTACCTATCTCCAGCCCAGTTCGCATACCTAATAACTCATATGTATGCGCCCCTGTCGTGTCAGAAAAATAAAATAGTGTTCATAATTGTATTGTCGTTATCATGAATATAAATATTTTTAGTTAAAAACAGAAAAAAAGAAACTTTTTGCCCCCCCAAGAAAATTGTTTTCTCATCCTCCCCCATACTTAGAAATATTTTTAATTTAAAAAAAAAAAAAGAAAACATTTTTGACCGCCCCCATTTTTTCTATTTCCCCCCATACATAGAAATATTTTTAGTTTAAAAAATAAAACAAACAAACAAATTTTGACCCCCCATACAAATAAATATTTTTAATGAAAAAGAAAAAGAAAAAAATGTTTTGCCCCCCACCCCAAAAATAGTTTCCCCTTCCCCATCCATAGAAATTTTTTTAGTTTTAAAAAGAAAAAAAAATGTACCTCCCACCCCCCCCCCAAAATGTCATCAACCCGCATACATATAAATATTTTTAATGAAAATGAAAAAAAAAAATTTTTGACCCCCATCCCCCCAAAAAATTTACTTACTAGCAAGAATAAGCGTGTTCCCTTGAGTCTGACTGACAATAAGTCTCAGCAGACCTCTTGTACACTCCGACTCGTTCGATAACTTTTTAAAATCTTTTGGCGTTATCGCAACAACATTTAACTTTGAATTTAATCTGAAAACAACCGTTGACTCTCTCCAGAATTTGAGTTGCATTAACCATCTCCTCGATATCCCAGTTGTAGATGGAATAATAATCTACCTTCTAAATGCCTTCGTTCCCCCTCTTCTTTCACAACCATTTATTGTGGTTCCAACTGATGCTGGTGACTCTTTGTGGGTTAGCTTATACGTATTATTTTTCTTACATATTCTCTGACAGTCTCAGGTCTGGGTGTGTGGTGAATTTTTTTCCACTAATTCTAATTAGGAATTACGCAATGTTGTTCTATTATAACCGTCTCTCGTTGGTCGGTGTCAATTGACTGTGTAATAGTTCTTTAACTCTCGCAGATTTTTTCTGACGTAGAATTAGTTAGCAAAATTCCCTGGCTAATTTGCACCTGTAAAACATCTAAACTTCCTTAGTTGTAGAAAATAAACGCTTGATTGCATCGAAAGGTAAACATACATTTTTATGTCTCTCAGAAGATATAATTATTGTTTGCATGTTCCAAATATTATACATATTGATTGTTTGATACATTATATATTAACAATATTCATCATATGAATGAGAGGACACGCTACAAAATACAAAAACATCAATTAAATTGAGTCAAAAACGACAAATAATAGTTATGTTTATTTTTTAAAACCAATTTACACACATCAGGAAGTGTTATCGGGTGCCATACTGGCTTGGCAGGCAGAGAGCAGGGTCAAAGCATTTCCTCTGTAATTGTAGCGAGGGGAGGCGCTCGTAAAGCCAAGTAGATTCACGATGGTCCATGATGTGATGTTTAGAAAGTCCCTTGGGGATGGGGTCTATAAGTACGGTTAGTTTTACAGCGATTGGTTGGAACGTAAATCAGCGGGAGGGGCAACTTATGTTGATCGTTTGCCGTTCTCTACTGATGCTGCTACGTTTCTTCGGCTTGTTTCTGATTCCGTTACTGACGTTGGCGCAAAGGTGCCGACAACAAAATAACCATTTCTTCTTTGTCTGTTGATTAATATAATCCAAATAGATTAGTTACACACTTCATAGTTATTTAATCAATGCAAATGTTATAGTTAGTTTATATAATTAAAATATGTACACTGAATAACAAAATTCTCTAGATTCACTTTTATACATGTCGATGTAGATAATGTTCTGTTAATTTCATTTGCAAAGAAATATTCAATAGAGTTTTCCAAATTCCTTAGTTGTCTAACCGAAAATAGATAGTGATAGTTATTTTTTATATTAATACAAAAACATAGTAAATTTACTTGCCAAAAACAAAAATAAAATATTATTTAGCAACCTATATAATTTATTATTATTATAATCATCCTGTTTAAAATATATATATAATGCCCATGTTATTGTTTTACTTCATAATACAGTCAATAACATTCTGTTTAAAATTGATCCATAAAATTGTTATAGATATCCCGTCTCCATGATGTGGTCTCGACACACCCTACATCCATTATCACAACGAAAACAAATATGACGGTCGCGTTATATGTAGTGTTTTGGCATTTGGTAATAGTAGTAGTAGTTGTAGTAGCAGTTATATATATAATCTTTCTCTGCAACCCAATCAAAATGCTAGGCTTCATATTTCACTTAGTTTTATTTTTCTGTAAATCCTTTTTAGGCTGAATTTAAAGAAAATATCCAGTTTTTCTTTTTAGTTTTGCAACGTCCCACTACACAACTTCACTTCCGGATTGCAACTTGATGCTAGTTACGGCAGCGTGCTTGTCTCTGCCACGTAACTCTCCCCCACTAATCAACATTTTCCATAACATACTCATCTGACGTTCTCTATTATTACATGAGTATGTATATAAATATATATTTAGGAAATAAACTTTGGATGTTGTCTTTTTATTTTTCATTTTTTTTAAACTTAGTTTACCTAAAACAAAGCAAGTGTCCACTGTAGACGTAAGGGGCTACTGAAAATTAGGGTGAACATTTCGGGAGGGATCCGAAATTCCTGTTTACAATAGTTTTAAATACATGCATGGTTGTACAGTCGAAGAAAAGGGGAGCATGGAGGGAGTTATAAAGGTTAGCAGCTCAGAGAAAGAAGCTATTTGAGTAGAAGGTTTTACTGCATCTGAGCACTTCTACTGTAAATGGATGGGATTTAGCTGATTGGCGGATTAGTCGAGTGTATTGACTTCGAGGGTGGACCAGAGCAGTAAGTCCATCGAAGCACATTTTATTGAAGTACTTGTAAAACAAGCACAGAGGCATGGATAGAGCTAGGTGGATAGTGAGGGACCTATTAGATTAGATACTCTTACTTTGGCACTGTATAAAAAGGAGAAACCGGTTGATAGTGCACCAGCCCAGATGTGAAAGTAATACATTAGCAAGCAATTAGTATGAGTCTTCCGTTCGCAGATTTGTGCCAGTATATATAATTGAAGTGTTCAGTTTGCTAATGAAAAACCGATTATGACAACTTCTTAAGTACTAGAATCCACAAAAGAGGAGGTAATGCCTGAGAGGATGATCTCATGACAATGGAACGTATACTATACTACCTGTGACTGAATTAAGGATGAACAGATAATAGAATAGTAAATAAATAGAAGTAATCCTCCATTACTAAGAGAAGTAAAACAATACATCAATAGATGCAATAGTATATTGCTGGGCTACAAAAGTATCTGATCTGCCCCGCCTGTATTCCCTGATTAACTGTGTTAGGGGATTATACAACCTGACACCTTCTCAAAAATAGAAAAGGATATATCCTGGGATTATGGATCTCCTATAACTTCACAGAACCATACATCAGAATCACATGTGCAAAATAATGACCTACGAAAAACAATGACCCAAACCTTGTCAAACTGATTGTCGAAGAACACTTTTCGAATGGTATCGAGTGCCAAAAGAAAACTAGTAACGTTTCGTTTGAATGTAATCGCTCTCGACCAGATATTAAGACATTTGATGTAAGGAGCTAAGAAAAATATTATTTCACAGTCAAAACCAGCCAACGATAAGTGTTTGATGGATAGATTCCGACCCAGAAAAAGCCGTTCTATCTCTTTTGTCAGAAACAGTGATCATGGAATGTGAGGACTAAAAAACAAAATAAGGGCAGCGAGTGATATGTGGTTACCGGAAGTAAAGACACAGTCCACTTTTTACTCTCCTTTGTTCCTTCTGGTGATTTTATGAAATTCTAATTGTATTTTCGAACATGAACGATTCGATCGTGATATATTATTGCCTAAATATAAGCTTCATTTATTTTCGAGCCTCAGTTTTACCTTTAGATAATTTATTATTAAAAATAAGTGTTGAAAACAAGACCGCCTTATCATAGTTAAATATTAAAACATAAAAAAGATTTTTTCAGAAAATGTAATAATTTACAAGTCAATTGCTTAAACTACACGACAAGGGATTTTAAATTGTTCAACAACAGTATTACCTTCCTCTCAATAGTTAAGGCGATGTGTCCGTGGTAGTGTAAGAGCTGCCATGTTAAGGGGCTGTTATAAAAATACAGGAAGATCGGAATCAGGTTCTGTCGCCATCTGTTGCAAGCTAAGACGTGTCAAGTGCGGCACCGGAAATTAATAGAGTGAAAGTGGTAATGTTGCTTCTGCAATATTTGCTTGTGAATTCTGGACAAAACCTTTCCCGACGTCGTATGCAACCGCTGAGCTTTACTGCTCTCAGTGTGCGTGTGGAGGTGCGAAACCTTCAATCCACTGGTCTAACAATAGTTGCGACTAACGAGAAAGACTTCATGGTCATAATACAATCTTGCGGCACGATTTCTCCTAACACTACACAGAAGTTCAACTCGCTTAACAACAAAATCAGTATCGAACAGGTTGCTAGTAGAAGGAGTACAAATTATTATTAGATTAAAAATATGTTAACTAACGACGTAATTCACTAACACCGGTTGGATTTTTACGAGAAATAGGAGTTTATTTACCTGGAAAGTCATGATATATAATTTTTATATAGACAGAGATATGTATAGAAAGTGGGCAAGAAGTGCCTGGGGGATCTTTAACTTGAATAGATTCTTAATTTTTAATGATACCTTAATGGAATTTTAACATAATATAACGCAGACAGTGTAAAAAAATATAACAATCTTGGCAATGTAAACTGGCTTTCACATTCCCCAGATTTGACTAGCCTTTACTTTTTTCATGTGGGCGTATCTCAAAGAAACAGTTTACAGTAATTAAAGTACACCAGAGAATGAATTCGCAGAATTAAATCGTGAGTGACTCTGCACTCTGTAATGGGTAATGTTTTAAAAAGGGCATAGAATTTGGGAAGCTGAAAATGGAAACAAATCAACGAGGTCAGTGTTCATTAGTAATTTTTTTTGTGTTCTTTTCTACATTGTTTTGTACTATTATGTATGAATTCCATTAATGTACCATAAAATGTAAAGAATCTATTCAAGCTAAAATACATCGGTGATCTCTCAGTGACTTCTTGGCCATCCTATATATAATGTTACAAATCACCAGGATACAACAAAATACTGTATAAAAAACATGAGCCCGCTTCTTAATACTTAAAGCCAAACTATGATCATATATTATTATGTAGTAGAATAAAAATGTATGATGTGATTAATATTGTGTAATTATACTGTTCTAAATATTCAACAGACCCAATACCTGTTCTTCGTCATATGTTTCCGAAATTTCAATTTATTATAACTTTCCTATCAGGGTATACATTTAATGAGTATTTTTTCTTCTATTATCTCGTTCTATTTCATAAACGCAGTACACATATGAAATTGTAACGGCTATTTCCGTAACAAAAAACGAACAAAGACATTCTTTAAACGTCATAAATGGACCGAACTTTTTCAGATATTTGTACTTGTGTGTTATTTCTTTAAATCAATCATACCGATGAATTGTCATAATAAAGACGAAACATTTATGACTACATAAATACTTTTGGTTTACCTTTTTTTATTTACTATATGTTTATAAACATTTAGAACGGCATAAGAAAAAGCGATAACGTTTAAGTAGCTTTGTGTTTAAAAAATTATAATGAAAATAAAGTCTTACGATGGGTACAATAGAAAAATAACTAGAAACCTGAAATTAATAAACACAAAAACAATTAATTGGATTATAAAATTTAGCGCGTTTCGATAACATTTGTCTTCCTACTTAGACAGTCTCCTCTACTCCGTTTAATCTCTCTCTCTCTCTCTCTCTCTCTCTCTCTCTCTCTCTATATATATATATATATATATATATATATATATATATATAACGGGACCCCACACGCTCCTGTGTCACGGCATCAAATATAACACAAAAGTCGCAGTGCCGATATAAACAGATACCTCAGTCTGATCAGGCGTCACTGAACCACTTGTAACATAGGTGGTCTACTCGTGTTTCTATCTCGGTACTCACACGTCTGCTCCTCGGCGCAGGAATCCTTCTAGACTGTGAACACCCTCTTTGGCTCGTGATGTCGTAGCGGCAGAAAAAGAAAGATGTGTCGAAACTCCTCTCGGTCGGATGATGATGATAGCTTGATTCTGTGAAGGCAAAGTTACACAAGCAGAGCAAACAGACAACAGGAATAATTCAACAAACTCAGCGGTTCCTTTTGTATCCAATTAATTATTAAAACAATCCAAAGGAAGGATTAATTTTACACTTGAATTTTAGAGTCTCTTAGTTTGATAAATTGTCTTGGTTTACTAAACTAGTCGTCGTTTCTGTGCGTGAATCTCTATTTACGATTTCCAAGTTCTTAATTAAGTTGTAACTAGTCTACTGAACGGTGGGAGGGGATCCTATGGCCCTGCCATCCCGAACGAGAGCGGTGTTCGCGCAACGCTCCCGCTTGGTCAGCGCTCGTCCGTTTTGGTCGAATTCAAATTTCTAACTGACTGTCCACTCAAAACAAACCCCTTTTCTTCCCGAAAAGGCATATTATCACACCTTCTCTTTCTCCAACCCATTTCTCCATTCCTTCCCTCTCTCTCGTGGCCAGGGTGGAGTATACTGACTTACTCTCCCTCTCTCTCCTCCCCTTTTCCGAATTTTTCTTCATCTCCTTCGGGGTTTGGGAAGAGGCGGTACGGACGACAATTCTCAGTTGTAAGACTGTTCCTTTTCCCTTTATCGTAAAAGACTTATTCTCTTTCTCTCTCTACCATGGGGGAGGGCTTCTGCACTAATTAATGATGACAGCTTTTGGATGGCCATCTTAAGCTTCGGCCCCACGCGTGCCCACCCACATAGTACTGACACACATATGTTTTTCGTGTTGATATCTTCCTAGTATTCGCGATTAAAAGTGGCTTGGTATACACATGGGAAATGTAATCCATTGTGTGGCGATAATTGCCAATGACAACCTAAGCTGTTTCTCCAGCCATTCCGGAGCCAACTCTGGACAATGTTTGGACAGTCGACAATATGTACTAGTTCTAAGATCTCTACTTGTTTCTTCGTAGGGCCCCCCTTCAAGATGCATACCAGTGCACCCTAAAGTGCAGATTGCGTCGGCTACAATCACTGTTTCACATCTCTCTCTCTCTCTCTCTCTCTCTATATATATATATATATATATATGTATATGTGTATATATATATATTTATATATATATATAACCCTCCGTTTACCCTCCGAATAGTTACTTGATGTAATTTAGCTACACTGATAACGAAAACTGATCATTATGTGACGGAGAGGAGACACCGTGTATATCTTCTTGCTTCTCTATCTGTTTTGCTATCTCTCTTTATATATATAGATATATATATATATATATATATAGAGAGAGAGAGAGAGAGAGAGAGAGAGAGAGAGAGAAAGAGAGAGAAAGAGAGTAAGAGAGAGACAAAGAGAAAGATGGAGAGAGAAAGAAAGAAAGAAAGAGAGAGGGGAGATGCAGCTAAACAGATAGAGAAGCATGATAATATGCATGGTCTCTCCTCTCCGTCACATAATGATCAGTTTTGCTATCAGTGTATCCAGATTACATCAATTAACTATTCGGAATGTTAACTGTTTTAATAAAAGAACCATTGCATGACATATTTTCGCAAGAAAAACGTTGCTAGTCTCTCTCTTCTCTATCACTATTTTAATGGAATGTGCTCGACTGAGCTCCAACTTACGGTTTACGACAAGAACTCGTTTCAGACAAAATTTCTAGAAGCGAAACGTTTACGTCAAGGGTCTCGTGTGTTACACACGATGCTGCTCGTATGCTTCCGTGCAGATTACAACATGGTCGTCTTAAAATCCAGTGGCAGAAGGTTCCATTCATAAACTGTGCTTACAAGCAACCAAACTTAGTTCATTGGATTAATCATCTCCAATGTTATTCTACTAAGGGTTATCTATAAGTGGCTTTTGGACCTGAGAAATGGTGACTTATTGGTACAAAAGGTGCCTATATAAAGCTTCTGTAGCTTAGTATCTATTTTAACAGAAATGCAAACATCAATATTTTTCATTAATTTAAGAACGCGGCTGAAATGTAGACCGATTGCACACAGACACTCTTCCAGACTAAGAAACGAACAGAAAGTGAGAATCAAAAGCTTGGCTGCGCGCGACGGACGGATTTTAATTAATTTTGCCAACAGTAAGAAGCAAGGGGAATTAGATGAACGCCGTTTCCAGCTGTTGCGGCCAATCACGAAAAGAAAGTGCCGTCGTCTGAATCGAGTGACAAATGATTGACGTCTATTTCGTTTAATCTTAATTAGCCTTGCGCTAGGCAAGAAACCTTCTATCGGCGAATAATAACTGTCCTTTTATTCTCAATAGTGAGAGTTGTGCAAATGTCATGGTTTATGAAAGTAAGTAGATTTTTTGTTCTAGGTACTTTTGTGTTTATGTACTTTGACACACACAGACACATGTATATATATATATATATATATATATATATATATATATGTCCTTATAGTATTGTCTAATGTAATTTCCTAACAATGCTGATAATATTTGACAATTGCATTAGAATTGAACCATTCAGCGATATTTTATTTAAATGTTGCATGCATCTATGTATAAAACTCAGTGTGTGTGTAGTTGATGTTTGTTAGTTTCGTGTAGAAAGTAAGATTCGAGAACTTACATAAAATGTAAGGGAGAGTTTCATAGTTTGTCACACTACCAAAACATCGACTGCACTATCGGGTGTATTTGATATGTATAGTCCTACGGGTTTGGTTTCTAGTTTTCCGTGAAACCGAAGGTATCGCTGAGAGACAAAATGAATTATAGTTTATATTTTTAAAAATAAAACATATGTACTTACATATATAACTGAGTCGTAGTTTCTCCTATACCACTAACTTTAATCATCTTATATATATATATATATATATATATATATATATATATATATATATATATATATATATATATATATATATATGTATATATATATTAGTATATTATGTATATCAGTTACAAGTATTCAAACACAGTGAATCGTTTGGGCGTACGATCGTTTGTAAATCGATTTGGAATATTTTATTTTGTATTATACTATAGATGATTACAAAATGTATGTGCATCGGTGTCTCTCATAACATCACATATAGAAACTAAGCAAAAAAAACATAAAATCTTAGTATCATTTAAACAAATACACACATACATATATACATATATATGGTTTGTATTATATACAAACAAATATCTTCTGTCCATTTTTGTTTGCAGGTTTTAGCAATCAAAATATTATCAGAACTTTCAAATCAGTTTTAATGAAGGGTTTACTTTTTACAGATGCTTAAGATATAATTAGAGATTTTCCTGGATGTTATCTAGTGTAACTAGAGGTTATTTTAGATTAGGTTCATAAAATAAAAGAAATATATTCAACTGAAAAATATATATTTTAATTAGATAATTGTTGTTTTGTCAGATATAAATTTAATGAGAAAAAGACTGTTTCAGCCAATAAAAGTATTTTTTAAAGTGTAAAACATCTATATAATTATTTTTGATGGAATGTTTATATTTAAAATAAGTAAATAAGAACGAATTATGTATTTTACAGTTGTCTGTGTTCTTATCCGTGTCTAATGAGATATTATGTCATAATTAGTTTATTTTGAAAATAAAAATAGTGCAACTTTAAGTGAAAACGAACAATTAGGATTTTAAAATAATAACATTTCAGCTCTAAGTTTTCTTTGGTATATTACTGTTAAAAGTTGACAAAATAGAAAAAACATTATCGAAAGCACATTGAAAATCTTTAATGAAAACAAATTACTTTTAAATTATTTATAAACCCACTTTCAAATTTAAGTAAGACAAATTGACGGACAACCCGAATATGGAGAAAACATTTTTTTACTTTATCATATAAATTTCAGAGCTATCTACGCAATCAACATGTATTATTTTTTATCTAACTGCATATTACAAAAGACGCAGTAATGACTATGTGTGCTATATAGACTATAAATCAGTACAGTTATAATTAAGGTTTAACATGTTAATAGTCGCGTAAGGCCAGTTACTCTTGTCTAGTATATATCTATAAAATTGACATACATATATATTCATACTTCACTACTCATCTCTACTAAATAATATATATATATAAATATATATATATATATATATATATATATATATATATATATATATATATATATATATATATATATATGCTAGAATCATGTCACCCGTTGGGTTACCAATTCGGCTCAGGTTTTTGTGTTTGAATAAAGAAAGAGTGAGTTTCCACATCGGTAGAATGTAACAAAAAATAACACAAATAAGTCGCGTTCGCTCGCTATATCTCACGTTATGTGTTCGTCTTCATTTGCCTGTCTTGATATGTCTATCTCTATTTGATTATCTCCCTGCCACTTGTTTCTCTATTTCCGCCTAGATATGAGTAAAATATTTTTACAACTTGTTATGTTTTTCCACTTAATTAATAATAGACTATTTCAATGTTTTAATTGTTTTTTATTACATTCGACTGTATAGAATAACTTTGACACTTACAGGCTCTAATGTCGTATACCCTATAGGCAAATATTGCTTTAAATAAGCGGCATTTATATATCGAATTATTCACTTTCGGACTGGCAGCCAATCAGAATACATATAGTGGACTAGCCCAACTTGACATACTGGAGCAGTCCAGCTTCCATATGAACTGTCTTTTTTGTTTACTTGAGTTTTTACTTGCTGCTCAATTGGTCGTACAGTTGAGCCCTTAGCATCAAACTCTATATGGCGCTACGAACAGGGTGTATGGATCCTGAAGATTAGGAGCAGTACCTTCTCAAAGCAGGGTTACCTGCTGGCTCAACTCGGACTTATTTGCAAGTTAACATCTGACAAAGAAGAACCGGCAAATGATGGGTCGGGCCATGTTGAAAGAGCTGGGGATCGCGACAATGAGAGAATCACTCTCAAGCTTTAAAGAATCTAAGGAACTCTCATAAATATTTCTCAGCAGAAAAAGTGCAACAGTGTATATATTCAGCAAAAGTAGATGAATCTTTAATACAGATGGCCGAATATACTTCAATCACACGTTGAAGCAATTCAGTAAACAATTTAGCTAACTTGAACCGATTTGCTCTCAATTGCGGCGATGGGTCCGTATACTGTAGAAGAACCAGAAGCACCTCGGTCCGTATACTGCAGAAGCACCCATGGCCCCTATACTGCAGAAGCTAATGGGTCCTATATTGTAGAAGCACCCCCGGTGATGGGTCCTTACCTGTAGAAGCACCCCTGGTCTCTATACGGCAGAATCACCCATGGTTCCTATTCTGCAGAAGCCTCTGGGTACTATATTGTAGAAGCACCCCCAGTGCTGGGTCATATACTGTAGAAACACCCCTGCCCCCTATTCTGCAGAAACACTCATGGCCCCTATTCTGCAGAAGCCTCCGGGTCCTATATTGTATAAACACCAGAATCACCCCCTTATTGATCCCCCCTCTTTTTCATCTGCACAGTAGCTCTATTTAGGACATTGATCATTTTTCTCCCGGACAACACTGAGTACTTAGAAAATCAAGGAGGCATCCAGAGCACTACTAAAATCACTCTTACTGATTCCTCCTCCTTTTCATCTGCGCAATAGTCCGAAAAGAAGCGTAGATGCTGTTAAAATACTATACAGACCTATCACTATAGTAGCTCTATCTAGGATATTGAGCACTTTTCTCCCTCACAACGCTGACTACTTAGAAAATCAAGGAGGCATCCAGAGCATAACTAAAATCACTGTTACTGATTCCCCCTCCTGTTCATATGCATAATATTCCGAATATAAGCGTAGATGGCGTAAAAATATTTTACAAGTCTATCATTACAGCAGCTCTATCTAGGATATTGAGCACTTTTCTCCCGGACAACGCTGAGTACTTTGAAAATCAAGGAGGCATCAAGAGCACTACTAAAATCACTCTTACTAATTTCCGCTCATTTCCATTGGCACAATAGTCTGAAGAGAAAGGTAGATGGCGTTAAAATATTATACAAACTGATAACTACAGTAGCTCTATCTAGGATATTAAGCACTTCTCCCACGGACAACGCCGAGTACTTTGAAAATCAAGGAGGCATCCAAAGCACAAGTAAAATCACTCGTACTAATTTCCCCTCATTTCCATGTGCACAATAGTCTGAAGAGAAACGTAGATGGCGTTAAAATATTATACAACCTTATCACTATAGTAGCTCTATCTAGGATATTGAGCACCTTTATCCGGAACAACGCCGAGTTCTTAGAACATCAAACAGGCATCCAGAGAACTACTAAAATGACTCTTACTGATTCCTCCTCTTTTTCATCGGAACACTCTTAACGTAGCCTTCCTATGATGTTATCGATACATCCTGAAAGAATTTAGGGCAAGACCGGGTACATCCCGCAAGATATTGTAGAACGCTTTAAGTGACTCACCATTTTTATCGGATTAGTACATGAATACGTTGGAAAATAAAGTTTTTTGGATTTTTCTGGAGAACTAAGTTATATGGTAAACTGAAATTTAAATGCAATTAACTAGACCCTAGAACCTCTAACTCTTCCAAAAATCAGCTGATTACATCAAATAGTGGATGAGATACAGGGTGGCGCATACGTACGTACGTACGTACACACGGATAACACAAAATCATGCCTGACATGTCTGGATCTCTGAGTTACCTTGACTAATGATGCTGAAAGTCTACAACATACATCTGCCAAATGGGGTTTGCTCCATGGGATTTGCTGCTCCCAACAGCGGAGATCGCCACAAAACTGGCGAAATCAGACTTTGTACACGCCGGCATCAAAATAAAACCGGAGTACCTGAGCCGCAAGAGAACTACAGTCTCCGTTCTCGGCGTCCCCTGCTATATCAGCTCCAAACATTTGGGTGCTGTCATGAGCCATTATGGGGACGTCGAAGCCATCATCCCGGTCCGAGGCCCCCATAACCTAATGATAGGGGACTACAAGATCGAAATGTACCTGGACCAGGCCGGCTTCAAAGCCATTCCACTGCTGCTCAGGTACGAATCTTGGACAATGCCCATCATTGTCGAAGGTAGACGACCCATCTGTTGGCACTGTGAGCAGTCGGGGCATATGGCTAAAGACTGCCCGACCAGTGCTCCCAACAAGCCGCCGGCTGCTCAGGCCGGGATAACCAAAGTGGCACCAGCAGCTCCTTCAACGCAGACTCCAGTAGCTGCACCGACAGAGGAGGGGTGGAACACTGTAGTCAGCAAAAACACTACAAAAACCAGTTCCGTTCCCTCCGATAAATCGATGCCTCCCCCGGATGACTAAAGAGTGCAGCCTCCCACTAAGTCGTCAGGTACCCACCCAGACGCTTCAGCCTGTCCCAGCCGTGCCGTCTACTTCTTCTGAAGCGGGAGAAAACCTTAAACGGAAGATTCCGGTCACCACTACTTCGTCTAACTCTTAAGGGGAGGCGAAGAAGACTTTGATGGCGACCGGCAATGTAGAAGAAACACAACCCAGAACACTGAGAAAAGTTTTAAAAAACTGGGCCCAACCCCCTACCTCTGTAGAAACAGAGATGACTATCTCTGCTGTTCAGTCCCCAACTCCCCAATCCCCACCTCCTTCAACTGAACAGAACACGCCCGCCCCTTTTGATTCCCCTCCCCCAGACAACAAAGAAGAGCCAGAGCAGGAAGTTTTCGTCGACGCCAGATCTGCTTCCTTCTCTCCTTCTCCGTTGTCGAGAACCGAAAGGACTCGAAAACTCCCTTTTCTTCCTGGTGAC
The DNA here is from genome assembly GCA_963556195.1 of Sepiola atlantica. NCBI lineage: Eukaryota > Metazoa > Mollusca > Cephalopoda > Sepiida > Sepiolidae > Sepiola > Sepiola atlantica. The sequence continues at coordinate 36,462,071 of OY744523.1, read as the reverse complement.
CGGATTTGTGAGGTGGAGCCTCAAACATCAGCAGTGAACTTATCGGCACGGCTAGTAAAAACCATCCGACCGCTGGAGCTTCTTACTCGGGCCCGGGGTCTTGATATAGACAAGCCAAAAAACTTTCCCGACGTCTCCTTCGTAACTACCTTTGTCCGTGATACCAGAGTGGGCCAGACAAAGGCGTTGTGGCACATGATCGAAGAAGCGGAGGGGGCAATCCCGGGTCTGAGGTTGGTGCAGGAGAAGCACGATTCCCTCAAGGAGCTGAGAACTATGTGCACTGGGCGGGTTCCTATTTACGTCCACCCTTCGTTTTATAGGGCCCTAAAATTAACCTTTCCTTCGGATGTCGGAGGTATTGCCCGAGACGAACGAATTACGTTGGAACTGCTTACCGGCAGTATCGGCCATGCCTGCGGCATCCTAGTCCCTGATGACTTCAAGCCGTTGATCGACACTGAATAGAACAATGGACACGAACTTGTTTCTAGCTAGCCTGAATACCAGGGGCATGAGATCCCAAAGCCATGCTGCTCGCATTCTGAGAGATCTTATGGCCCGTAACATAGATGGGCTGTGCTACAGGAGACTCACTACGTTTCGTATGGGGATTGCAGTGTGCTTACTGGACATTACGATGTCTTCTCAGCATACGACAATTCTTGTAGTAGATGGGTCTCCTTGCTAGTGCGTCGTAACCTTTCCGCAAATGTAAGCGTTGTACACGCAGATGCAGAAGGCAGGTTGGTCGTGGCCGATGTTGCCGTTAGCAATAGTACATTCTGAGTCGTCGCGGTTTATGCGCCCAACATCATTCGGGTAGGGTTTCCTTTTTTGTGCGGTTAAAGGTGTTCCTTTGTGGTTCGGAGCGGTTAGTACTAATGGGTGATTGGAATGCCATCCTTGATCCCCAAATAGACAGGGTGGGCGGGACTAGTGGGTTGGTGCGGTGTGAGAGCAGTCTGTCTGACCTGATAGCCTCGTGTGATCTTGTCGACAGATTTCGTCTCGACCATCCGGGGCGGGAGATGTGGACGTGGAACTCTAGTGGCACATCCTTTGCAAGTACCTACTTGGATAGGATGTTAGTTAGAAGAGGCGACGTAAATTTTTTTTTATCTTGTCCCACGTTCAAATGGTTAGGTCATTCGGACCACAAACTAGTCATGGCCCGTCTGAAGTTAGCAAATAGGCCTAACCTAGCCGGGTACTGGAAGTTAAATACCTCTTTACTGGAGGTGCGTGACTTCTAGGAAAAGCTAGAAAATTTTCTACAGCGGGGCTTAGTGGGGGCGGTTACAGGGAGTAGGTGGTGGGTTAACACCAAGTCTAAGGTTAGAGACTTTTGTGTCCGATATGGCCAGCGCCTCGCATTAGATAAGGCCAGGACAGAAAAGTCTTTAGAAGATAAGCTGACCCGGGCGGTGGCTGGGGGGAAACCCTAACCATAGAACTAGTTAAAGGGGACCTGAAACGCGCGGCTAACGAGCGGTATGAAGGTGAAATAATTAGGACTAGGTTAGATAAAGTGTCCAACGAAGCCGTTAATAATGACGTTCGAGAACGTAGCGCTGTAGTCCGTCGTAGATCGGAGAAATACATTCGGGAAGTAAAAGACCTGGAAGGCCGATCCCTAGTATCGACACGTGAGGTTTGTGAGGGGTTTCGGTCGCATTTTTCCGAACGTTTTACGCAGCTGTCCAGACTTCGGGTCGAGGAGTTTGACAGCTATTTGGCCGGTTCGCCCCGCCTGGAGGCGGCTCGAGCGGCTAGCTGTGATGGTGCGGTTACAGAGAGTGAGTTCCTTGTCGCGCTGAAGCAGGCTGGCTACAATAAATCACCGGGAATCGATGGTTTTCCTTATGAATTCTATTTGAGGATGTCGCAGATGTTCGTCCGTCTCCTGACGAATGTGTTCAACCACTGGTTTGAACAGAGTTCCATCCCCGGTCAAATCACCAGGGGCATGATTATATTACTGAAGAAGAAGGATGGGCATGATGAGGGGCTAGATGATTACAGGCTCATAGGTCTGCTTAACACAGACTTAAAGATTTTGGCCAAAGTTCTTGCGAATCGTTTGCAGACTGTTATCGCTGATTTGATCCAACCTGAGCAGACCTACGCTGTGAAGGGGAGATCGATTCAAAACAATTTGCACTTGATGCGCACGATCATAGAGGGATTAGAAGACGACACTGAAGCCGCGCTGATCAATTTAGATCAGTCCAAAGCGTTTGATAGGGTTGATCATCGTTTTCTGGGGTCTGTTCTAGAAGCCGCCGGTTTTACATCGGACTACTGTAAATGGATCTCCGTGTTGTATCACGAGCCGACGGAAGTAGTGCAAGTAAACGGGATGCGATCAAAGTCGTTCGTTGTCTCAAGATCGGTGCGTCAGGATTGGGCGTTGTCGCCTTTGCTCTACGTCCTTGCGTTGTGCCTTTTCTCCGCAAACTCCGGGACGGGGCGACGAGACCAGCCCTTCGGGGAATTGCTCTGCCTGGTGGTGCGCGGGCAAGGGTTTCCGCGTTTGCCGATGATGTCACTGTGTGTGTGTCGACCTTACGAGACATATGCAATGTTATTAAGGCACTCAAACAGTACGAAGATGTGACAGGGGCCGTAGTCAATTTCAGCAAATCCAATGGCCTGAAGTTGGCTGCCTGGAGCAACGCGCCTGCGTTGCCGGGCCGTTTCAACTGGACAAATGGCCTGGTCAGAATCCTCGGCGTATGGTTCGGTCCGGGTCAACAGCTTGATTAGAACTGGTTGGAAGTACTGTCTAATGTCGAAGCGTCTGTTAGGATTTGGCTTCGAAGGGGGCTTTCCCTTAGGGGTAGAGCTGATGCGTGCGCCACTTACGTGTTTCCGCTCATCCTCTACCGCTTGACTGTACTACCCCTGCCTGACGATCGCTTGACGGCTTTTACGCGTCTGCTCTTTTCACTTTTGTGGCAAGACAGAAAGCCGCTTTTCCGAAAGCTGGTCTGCACTCAACGTCTGTGTGAGGGGGGCATGGGAATGCCTGACTTGGCAAGTCATCGACATGCCGAAAGATTGTCATTCCTGAGTTGTACTCTGATGGAAGAAACTGTGTGGGGTCCTGCGGTTGAGAAGGCTTTTCCCAACCTCATCCCCGACCACTTGGTCGAAGGTCGACGTAGACCAAGAGGACAGACGCGTTTCTTCGCCGAATGCCGAGCTGCGCTCAGATTGCTGTCGGGGTCCAGTGACATTGCACGACCTAGAAAGACACTTTATAGGGAGTTAGTGAAGGGGACCGCTTCTGATCCGCTGGGTGAGCGGCTGGGATGGTGGAGGAGGAGATCCGTTCTCAGTGGTGTTGGGCGCCAGGCCGTGGGTATCTCAATAATTCTGAGTTCTCTCTGACCTGGCGATTGGTTAGGAATGCTCAACCCCTCAATGACAGGCTTCACAAAGCCAAAGTATTGCTTAGTCCATATTGTGTTCGCTGCGAGGATGACGAAGAAGAATCGGCTGAGCACGCCTTCTTCATTTGCAGCAGGCTTTGTGAGTTTTGGAAATATGTCAACAAGGTGACGGCTCGCATCGTACCCGATCAGCTGGTTCGCCTGGATGTAGCATCTGTAATCTATAATGTGGTTCCTTTGTGGACCAGGGAGAAACGAATGATGTTTCTCACGATCCTAGCCGAAGCTAGACTAGTAGTATGGGTTTTACGCTTAGAGGTAGGTCACGGGGGGGGGGCGTCGCCTTCTGATCACGATTTGATTTTGCATTTTAAACATCAGCTTAAAATCAAAATTAAGTCTGATAGGAGGAGATTGCATGCCTCGCAGTTTAGAAGAAGGTGGATACACATCGCTAGCTTATGTGTATTTGGTCGAACTAGATTTAAGTTCGTGTTCCCTGTCTAGGAATGGCGCGCGCCGTCTTTTAAGTCAAAAATAGTTTTTAGAAAGACAAGAAGCTTGACAAGAAACTTGACTTCAAAGTCCCTTAGCTAGAAGTATAAATGAGTCCTGTCCCTATATTTATTTTTTGGTATTAGTAATATTTCAGGATGCCCGTTCCCAAGATTTATTTTTATCCCTGGTCCGACCCAATTGCTACCTATCCTGAAAGATACCAACTGTCCTCAAAATCCCCCCTACTTTTCTTTTATTCATTAGGTAAATCCCCAATCATACTTAGGAACTGTCTTTCTTGTTTTCAGTTTACACTGGAAAACAGAGAGCAGTTCACAATTAGACAGGTAAGGGGGTTCTCTACTAACCCACGCCAATTTTTAGCATTTTATTTAGTTCTTTTATTTTTAATTAATGTTATTATTCTTTATTTTGGGTTTTTTTTAGGCTTCCTTCCCCCTATCATTCATTGTATTATATTGTAATCTACATGTTATCAAAAAAAAAAAAATCACACAAAAAAAAAAAAATTTGTAAATACCATTCACTTTTTCAGAGACTATTTGTATATAGCCAAAAAACTCTTACGTTTAAAACGCATTGTAAATAATCATTTGGGGAAATTTAAATAGATTAAGCCCATACAGTGAATGCGGTATTGTGGTGGCAGATACTAGCATAGGGAATAGACAAAGTGTACGACCCTCGACCCTCCTCCCACCCCCATTTTTTGGCCTTATGCAACATCTTTTAAATTACAATTTTAATTTTGAGATAAATAAATAGTTTAAGTAAGATTCCTGACACGTTTTCTGTTCTAATCGCAGTCTCGTCTTGAAATTTCTTTCTTCTTTATTTATATGTTTTTGTAGTACTTTATATAGAAGCTGGCAGACTAAGTAAATAGTAATATTACTCTGATGGATATTCGGCTTCAGACAGACAGACAGACGGACGGACAGACAGACAGATACATAATCTCCATTATTAATAGATTAACATTTTCGCATTAAATATTTCTGCCAAAATCTATTATCATTTTTGACGTTACATAATTCATTAATTGATTACAATTCTGTCTTAACATCTTCAGTTCTTTTTATTTTCCCTGTGTCTAGACACGGGAACAATAAATCATTATTTCGAATGTGTGGCTTAACGTAACATTAAGGAATTTACAATATAATCACCGGTAAAAAAAAGTAACATTTCAAATGACATAAAAATAATTGATTATTTCATTCTAAAATATTATTTGACTTTTTATTTTATTAAATTGTGGGGCTTCTCCTTCACTTGTAGATAAAGATGAGGGTTGTCCGAGGGAATTCACCGGCCTAAATAACTTCTCATAAAAACACACATAAATGCATACCCGTCAAGAGGTCACGGCAATCGACGTAAAATCAATCATAGCAGTTTTCGTGTCTGCAATAAAATTGTTAGAATCATTTGTAGAATTCTTCACGTCTCCTTTAGGAAAGTCGGAGGTTTCATCGGCCGAAACGTTGTTATAAAAACACCCAAGATGAGAACAGTAGTCCGAATATACCAAATTCTAAAAATTATCAACCCTCATCTAAAAAATTCCGAAACATACTCATAATCATCATCAACATCATCATGATCATCATCATTATCATCATCATCACAGTGTCTTCATCATCGATGTTCCTTCCTTAACTAACAGCTTATTAGCACCAGCATCGTTCTGATGAAGTCTCTATCTTGGGTCATGTAGTGCGGTGACAACGTGTTAGTGTGTGAGCTACCCGGCTAATAGATAGCCTGGTTAAGATGATAGAGGGTTAGGGTTAGGTTTAGCATGTGGCAAGCAACGACGTGTCAAGCAGGAAGCCAAAATCAATGGAGTGAAAGTAGCAACGTTACTTCTCCGCCATTCCTTTGTGTGTTCTAGGCGAAACATTCCCCGACTCCGCATGCAACTGCTTAGTCTTGCTGCTCCCAGTGTCGAGACTACACATCTACAATCTACCAGATTAACGAAGAGCTACGACCGACGAGGATAGACTTCATTTTAATCAGACAATTGGAGGCACGATCTTCGCCAGTTCA
>OY744523.1:36383599-36453599 GCA_963556195.1 Sepiola atlantica | reverse complement strand
TATTTATAAAAATGATTTAGTAATAGAATTCTTAATAAACTCATCTGAATTATATAAAATAGATCTATTAAGCCACCATTATTTCAGTGCATCTAGTATTGTTGTCATATCAGCTAGTGCACCAATCACTATCCTCTCAATCTTTTTCTAAGTGAGAAAAATAAAACCAAATACGTCTTGAACTCTATTCATCGAAATGATTAATATATGTGCTTTTTAATATTCTTCCAACGAATGGTATCTCAATGAACTTATTACAATACTTTAAACTAAAATACCGCCTACCCAGCCTATTAGTAGCAACATTGAACATGTTATCCATAGAGGTGTTTAGGTTATGGATTTGTTTTCTATCATAGTAGCTTATTGCTAACGGTCGTTTTCCTTTGGAATTACAATCCTTCTCCTTGTTTCTCTGACAGTACCAACAGCTTCAAATTTAAATTTTATTAATTAAAAAATCTTGCATTGCTGTCCCTATGACAGTAGCCTTTTACATTTTAGAGGAAATATGCTATGTTTTGTGTGTGTATATATATATATATATATATATTTATCTACTGTATACATATACATGTATATAAATATATATATATATATATATATATATATATTTATATATATAGGTAGATCAAATATATATATATCCGGGTTTTCTGTGCTACTGCTTTTATTTTCATATTTTAGCGTTTCTTTTTATTAATAAATCAACCATCTGTTAACGACATTCGAAAGAAAAATATACAAAATAAGAGAAATTTATTCATTTCAATGTCTAGACGAAATGACGATAGATTTTTTAAATTCGAAAACTCTAAAAAAAAAAACAACTTTAAAGAAATACGCACAAACAGAGATAGTCCCAACACATTCATTTTTCATTCCTCCTTTCCCAAAAGCCATTAAAATTGCTTTATTATTTGTTTGTGTTGCGCAATAGCAGTTCATAAACCAATACTATTAATTGAGACTAAAACAGGGCGTCTCTGCGCATAACAGAAATATTTTGTCATAATTAGATTTTGAATTTGCCTCTCAGTTATCGATTTGCTTACAGCGATTAGTAAACACACAATGTAAAATGTAACTACTTTATACTAAGATGCGAGATATTTGTTTGTCTATTTAACTTATTTTACTTCAGTCGAAGTCCTTAAATATTAAGGGGCCGCTTCCTGGGGCTAACAATTGATATTTATATTAGATACATAGATATTCGAGTTATATATTAAAGTTTTCTTTTACCTGTTAAACGGTGAGTTAGTAAAGAGGTGAAGAACGTAGATGTTCCTTTACTCAATTGACCACTTAATAATCTTATAGTATATATGTATTGTAGACTCATGGGATTTCGAGATTCCAGAACAGAGATTCATCTAGTCTAGTGGAGTATCCAGATAAGCGGTATAACTTGAAGCAACACCACTTTGAGAAGATTCACAATTCCTCGTATAAGCCAGTATTTAGCCATACTGAGGTGATCTTAATTTGGGCTTTAAATACTATGTTATTTTGAATATTTACTCAGGGTTTACTTGTGGGGGGGGGATTATCCTCATGTCGAAGATGGTTCCTAGTAAGCATTTCAAATGTTTCTCTAATTTTGTCTATTTTTTCAATTTTCTTATCTTTTTGTTTTTTGCTGGGGATGAGGCATCCTAATAGATGCCACACATTCAGCCGTGATTTAAAAGACATCAGACGAGAGATCTTTTTTAAATGCTAACCGTCTTTTAGGGTGCAATTGTTTGTATATCTCTTGCATATGGCCCATCGGGTATTTTTGCCAGGAAGCTTTTGAAAGTTTCTACTATAATTACTGGAATAATGGAGATCTTCCTGAGATTTCAGTTTCTGTTCATGTCGTACATATGACCTTAGTATTTCGTTATTTTTCCATTTCAGCTCTGTTTAAGGCAGAATCATTTGGGACACTGATTTCAACTAGGTTTGTTACTTCTTCCCTCTTGTCTCAGATCACTATGTCAGGTTTAACAGCTCCATTTTCAAGATATGTTACTGTAGGGATTGCATAGTCATAGTGGATGTAGAATTATCGTGTGTGATTTCATATTTCAATTAGATTGAAACTTTAAATAAACGAATGAGAGTTTCTTTAAGGTTCATTTTTCTTTCAGTTTTTAACTAGGTTCACACCAAAAAAGGCACACTGCTACTGTAGACGTACTTGGCTAATGTGAATTAGGGTGAAAGTATTAGAATGCATCCTAAAGTGGGTCTGTGCAACGATATGCTCGTTCACATAATTTTGTAATTTCTGCATGCCAGAAAAGTTAAAGAAAAGGGGACCAGGAAGCGAGTGCAATATGCCGGCAGGACGAGAAAAGAAGCTATTGGAATAGAAGGCTCTCCGGCATCTGGGGACCTCTACAGTGAATGGATGGAATTTAGAGGATGTTTGGGTTAGTCGAGTGAATTTACGTCGATGGGGCATAAGAGCAGCAACTTCATCGGAGTATATTTCATTAAAGTAGTTATCATAGAAACACAAGGGTGCAACATTGCGTCGATAGCACAGGGCTGGAACATTGCGTCGATAGCAGAGGGTTGGAACTTTGCGGCTAGTGAGGGACCTGTTTGATTAGCGACTTTGTTTGTGACCTCGGCTACGACAAAGAGATTGGTGGATGCTTTACCAGCCCAAGTGTGTCAACAATACTCCTTGCATGAGTGGGTGGTTGCTTAGTATAGATATAGGATATTATTAGGTGTGAGAATTTTACTAGTAGTGTAGAGGAATCCAACCTTATTTTCAGTAGCCTTGGCAATGTTTTCTATGTGTTTGTATGTGATTGTTCTAATTCATAATACTTGTGAATATTAGGCCGAGGATTTTGAACGTTGGACTCTCAGGTAGGGTTTTATTTGGCGAGGCAATCGGCGGTTAAAACGGTTTTTTGTAGTTGTTGAAGGAGAAAAGATTTGTCTTAGCAGAAATGAATGTTACCATCAATGTATAATCCCATAACACTAAATATGGAGGTTACTTTCTAAAGATTCAGCAATTGCCCTGGATATGTGCGCGTCTGATTTACTCACATGACGAGAGTAAGGCGTGGTGTCGTCAGCAAATATAGCTATCTCAGACATAATGTCATTAAGGGGGTCGTTTTTAGAAATCAGGAATAATAAAGGTCCAATGATTACTCCCTGGGGTACACCAGCATTTATGTCGTGTTGTTCAGATTAGCGGCGATCGAGGACTACCTCGAGCTTTCTTTTAATAAGGAAGGATCTACTTTTATAAAATATTCGTCCAGTAATAGCATATTGATTGATATTTTATAAGAACCCATGTATGTCAGACTTTGTCGAAGACTTTACATATATCTAGCGCTACAGATCTATTTTAACCTGCCTTGTCCAGTATATGTTATAATCTTCTAGAGATGATCGTTAGGATTTCCGTGCTTGCCTGAATCCATACTGACGGTCAGAAAGAAGTTTAGCATAAACGAGTTGACGGACTAAATTAATTAATAGTTCAAAGATGTTAGCTAACAGTGGGAGTAGACTGACAGGGCGATAATTCTGAGGGTCAGTTCCATCTCCAGATTTCTTTAAGACTGGCAGCACAGAGGCAATGTTCCAGCTATCAGGCAAGCAAGATTCAATCAGGCATTTGTTTGTAGACTTTAGGGAGAACAAGTGCGAATTCAGCAGAGCATTTCCTTATTAATATTAGTGGTATAAGATCAGGGCAACCTGCTTTGAGGGTGTCAATATTTTAGATGAGGTATTTGACACGATATAAAGTGATGACCAGGTCATTAATTGTGGATTCAGTTCGCAATAGGTGAGTGGATGACAGTAGTTTGCAGAGTCTAAAGTGGAGTTTATGGCCACATTAGTGTGGTTTGACAGGGGGGTAATTGTTGATTGTCCATTGTTCACTACAATATTGTAGATTTTTACGAAATCCCGTGTTCCTAGTTTTTGCGACTGAATGCGTTTTCTGGTCATAGTTATATATCTTCTCTTTACTTCACTTATCACAGCCTTGCACATTTATTTTAAAGCTATACATTTCTGTATATTTCTAGTTGACTTATGGCGGCCGATTTGTCGGAATTCGTGCTGCCTCTGAGAAATAGCAGCTGTAATATCCGAGGTGAACCATTGAAGAGAGTGGGGCTTGCGGTAGAATTTACGCATGAGGGTATATGCTTCAATGCCTGCTTTGACCCATTCGGTTAATTTGTTTCCACATTGATCAGCAGAGAGATAAAAAAAGGTTTTACTCGATGGAGTATCAATGTTGTTATCACTGATGGAATCTCAATCAGCCTGCATGAAATATCTCGGCGTTTTCAGCAACGGCTAATCAGCTTTGGAACGAGATCTTAGAGCGATATCAATCATTACCACAGAATAATCAGCGTTCCCGTGCGGTCTATGGGCATTCGTCACACAAGCCTCGGGCACTGAAGTCAGAGGCTAGTTGAGAACTGAGGCTTGCTGCTTCACACAATAATGGATATGTTCGGGAAATTTAGAGCCTATGAGAGGGAGTGTGCAATGGAGAAATCATACGTGCATTTACCAGCTGCGTACTTATAGCTTGAGACTTAAAGCCAGTCACGGTGATGTTCGTTAAAATCCCCAGATACATGTGTTTAGGCTCTCGATGCAAGTGAGAGGGCTATGCGTTCAGATACAGAATTAAGCAAGGCAGAGTCCTGGGCCAAAAGAGAACGGTATAAGAAATATAAAAAACTACCGGTGTGTTGTAAGGTTAATCTAAAGCAGATATAGTCTTTATCATCTGATTTTAAACCTATGTTCTCTAATCAAAGAGAGGAAGTTCAAAACATAATCTCCTAGCTTTTGTATATGTTTGTCAAAGTATTTACGGCAGAGTGGAAGGTAATCAGTCATGTAAAAATGGTGTGAAAAGATTGAGAATTATTGGTTAGTTTCACTAAGATATCCAGGGAGTTCACTAGTAAAAAGGTTTCTACGTCATTCATTTTGGATCAGGGCAACAGGCTTTGAGGGTATCAATGTTTTAGATGAGGTATTTGACACGATATTTGTGAATGCTAGCCTATGTAGTCAAGGGGGAGATGTGTTTGGTGGGTGTCAGGTGTATGGTCTTTTTGTTTTGTATTGATTGATACTAGTGAAAAACACACTTCTGATAAACGGTGATTACCTGATTGTTAAGTAAAGCGTTAAATTATATGCATGTTATAAATATAATTTATATAGTTGTACCAAATAGGATATCGAGCGTTTTATTTATTAAAACACTTGATGTCTCAGTTCGGTTCTACGACGATGAAGACTTTGGTTTGTTTGGTTTGTTTTAGAGCATATCAACTATTGTCGGGTTGTGTATGCCGTATCCGGTCATTTTGGTGAAGGTTTTATGCTTTTTAGTTCTTTATATGTGTTCATAGTGTTTTGTTAGTTCTTTTGTTTTACGACATATCAACCCTCCTGGGCTTATTTAATGTCGATTCCGATCATTGGGTGACGGGTTTATGCTTTCTAGTTCTTTATATGTTCAAGTATTTATTCATGGTTTTTAATTCAGTTACAGGTGGAGAGGAAGGGAGATGGAGAGACAAAGGTGAGGGGGGGAAGATAATTTATTGTTTATTTTGTTTGTTTTTTATTTTGCCTGATTGGGTTTTGCAAAGAGAAAAAACAATACAACATCAATGTTTGGAACCTTTTGGGTCAAGAAGCTGATCTATTCAGACAACTTAATCTGGTAGAATCTAGCTACGATTAAGGGAAAATTTGGCTTCTCATATTAAAACTATTCACCCAGCACTGCACTTCACAGCAAGTATACCTGCAATAAACCGGGATCTTACGTGTGTCACAAATTACTAAACGATTGCCTTTTTATAGTTCGAAATACACGCATCCAATCCAATGAAACCAGTGCATATAAAAGGTTTCCGTTTGAAATTCCTTACGGATTGTTGAGTTTAACATAAAGATTCACGAGTGTGACAAGACAAGAGGTCGGATGTTACATCAGCCGAAACGTGTAAACTCCGATGTAGAAGTTTCTAATATGTATAAATTAAGGACTACGTTTTGAAGTGATAGAAAGTATTCGCTCTTAACGGTAATTTACCACGAGATGAACGTGCGTAAGCTTACTTTAATATGAATATGTTGATAAATAAAACTAAAAAAAATAGTCAAAGTGCTTGTTTTATTTGTTTTATCCAGGACTTATTGTGTGGTGTTTTACTTTTAAGATTAAATATTATCAAATAATAAATCGAACGTTTCTTTTGCGTTACGGCTGCAATGTTGAACGCGATTTACAGGTTGCTTTGACGACACTGGTGTCCGCTGTAATTGAATAAAATACAAGATTTTATCATTTTTAAAGTTTTAAGTACTTATGTGCATTTACAATAATCGATAAGGAAAAATAATTAGATTTTAATTTCAAGTAAAAAAATTATGTTTAAAGATGTAGAAACAACAAGTGAAAAACTCAACGTTTGTCTTCTGCAATGTTAAACGCGATTTGCACTTTGCATTGACAGCACATATATCCAGTTTGTTAGAATTCAAAATCGGTTTTATGTATGACTTTTTGTTGAAGGCGTTAGAAACAAAAAAAGAACTTTAAAGTAATCAGGGTTAAAGGTGAAACGTTTTACTTTAACTGTATAAGTGTAAGTTAACATCACGGTTTTAAATTACAACATAGTTGAAACAGTTATATCAATAAATGTAATAACCTTACAAAAATTAATTAAATATGCAAAAAAGCCCATTAAAAATAATGTTGTAAACACAACCGTATGCACCTCTGAGCGCGATGCTTCTTAATATTTATAAATGTAAGAGTTTAAAACATATTGAAAGTATTCAACGTTTCATAAGACGTTTCATCGATTATTTAGATTGTCATGCTACATATTTATTGCATAGGCTTCATAAATTTCGAAACAGAAATACAAATCAAAAGGCTACGTGTATATATCATGTACATACCACCAGTTATATATATATATATATATATATATATATATATATATATATATATATATATATATATATATATATATATCTATGATCTGCCATTTAAAAAATTTTAAATGAAAAAATAGCGGAAAACGAATATAATTGTCTATATGTACTTGAGAAAAACGGATTTTTGGTAATTTTCGAAACAGAAATTAACATCAAAAAGCTTTTTGTATACATCATGTAAGTACCACAAGTTATCTCTCTCTCTCTCTCTCTCTCTCTCTCTCTCTCTATATATATATATATATATATATATATATATATATATATATAATTTCTATGATCCGCCATCTTTTTTATTTAAAATTAAAAAATAGTGGAAAACGGATATAATTGTCTATATGTACTGGAGAAAAAAATATTGAATAGTAATTAGTTTTTTCTGTATGGAAATCTGACCAGTCATTTTTTTATAAGATTTTGATCTGTTATTATCAATTCTCTTATCGTGTGTCTATGTAGAAACAGCTATTAATTTAGTATTAAAACAAATTCTGCTCTATATGAGACCTTGTTATTATTGTAAAATATCTCAATATATCATGTCTCTTGAATTACATTAGGATCGTCTAATAATGGTTAATTGAATTACACTAGGTTCGTGTAATATCTATTGAGCTTAACTATTTTAATTGAACTGCATAACCAACTTATATGCATATAAATAAATATCTATATCTATATATATATATATATATATATATATATATATATATATATATATATAGAGATAGAGAGAGAGAGAGAAAGAGAGAGAGAGAGAGAAAGAGAGAGATAGTCTTAAAGTGAATAAAAATGTAATATTACGATACGTCTATGTAGCCAACCGACCCACGTCTGTCATGCGTATGCTGACACGAAGTCAAACCCCACCGCCCCCACTTCAGCCGCGAGACCAGACAGCCAATATAGAAATAAAAGTAAAAATGAAAATAAAACAATCTGAGACAAAACAATGTTAGATTGTGTTGTTTTATTGTTTTCGTTTGTGTGTATGTTTAAAAACAATACTAATAGTTCATGTGATCTTCACTTGCTTCTTAATATTGAGTTCCTGTGGCCAGAAGGAGAGATAGACATACACCAGTTACACACATAGTATACCGCAAAAGACAACATATTAAAATAGAGAATTTAATTTACTTTCGCAAATGTAATATATTGTTTAAACATTGGAAAACAAAAAAAAACTGAAATACCTGTCTTAGATATGCACGAAAAGTAAATGCTATCTATACACATAGATATTGAAGCATAGATATAATGCTTTTTATTTATATAAAATATATATGTATATGTTTGTGAGAGTAAGCGTATAGGTCATACGTGTCTGGTTCAGCCAAAATACTACAGAAGTCGCCGTTTTTTTCTGTGACATCGAAAAAGGTATCAGCGGATAAGAGTTCGTTTTCGAAGATGAGGATTTGTGAAAACAAAAGTAAAATAAAGATTCCAAATCATTCGACAGCTACGGAAAATGCCAAGCAAAATCGTGCTAATTTGTTGGAGATTTCGTGATTATTTTTTGTCAGGATATTTTTGGAAAGTTCATGCATGTCTTTTCACATTTCTAGAATATATTGGCTGACTATATAAGCGGAAGTTGCGATTGGCTTCATTGCCTTTCGTGTTTTGTGAATTTGACATCTTGTGACCGTACCAAATTCTTGCACCGATTTACCAAAAAATACCACTATAAGGATATATATATATATATATATATATTTATATATAATGTGTGCGTAAGGATATATATATATATATATATATATATATATATATATTAATGCATGTGTTGTTGAAAACGACAGAACTCTTCTGTTTAGTGATTCCTTTTTTATTTTTTCCATTCGTCGAATGATCTTTTTAACGATGAAATGCTTAGCTTAGTTCAGTGACACCAACCGGTGTCGCCTAATTAAATGTTTTAAAAAATAGGGACATCTTATTAAAATTACTTACTGCCTATCTCCCTCATTTTCCTTCTCCATAATTATTAGACTAGACCAAATTAAATCAGCCACTATTTTAAATTAAAATTATAAAAAATAATAAGAATAATAAATAAACGAAGAACTGTTTCAATCGTCACATTTCAAAATGTAGACGTCCGTCTTTTACGTGAACGGTTTGCCGGCGTATTTTTTAAGAAATTCCATTCTTTCACTCGCTGTTTATTCATTTTTGCCATTAAAGACCTGAAGATGATTCCGGAGAGAATCGAAACGTTAGTTAAACACACGGATCCTACATTAATTCATTCCATTTCAACGTCAAAAATATCATTCGACGAATGGAAAAGATTAAAAAAAGAATCACTAAACAGAAGAGTTCTGTCGTTTTCAACAACACATGAATTAATGAAAAAATACTGCCTAAATACACACACAATATATATATATATATATATATATATATATATATATATATATATATATATATATATATATATATATACGGTATCTCTGTGTATTTACTTTATTAGGACCTTAGTTGGAAAATGATGTAAACCGCCTCCCTTTCTTTATATATATATATATATATATATATATATATATATATATATATATATATATACATATATATATATATATATATATATATATATATATATATATATATACAATATATATATATAGAGAGAGTTAATATATATATATATATATATACATATATATATATATATATATATATATATATATACAATATATATATATAGAGAGAGTTAATATATATATATATATACATATATATATATATATATATATATATATATATATATATACAATATATATATAGAGAGAGAGTTAATATATATATTTATATATATATATATATATACATATATATATATATATATATATATATATATATATATATATATATATATATATTAGCCTCAAAGCTAAATTTTAGAAAATCAATAAACCTGTCTCATGTCCCCACATCTTCTTTCGTGGTTTAAATTAACTCCGACTGCCACCATTGTTTGTTTTCACACCTCCCACAGTTATTGTAATGTCTACCACTACATCGATGAAGACAAAACTGATCTTATCATAAGCGACATATTTTGGCTTACATAACACTAACTCACTCCCCCTCCTTAATTATCTTATAACTCCAAATACCACCATTCCTCCTAAACTCTAATGTTAACTCAATTTCCCACTGCCACCATCTTTTTGTACTTTATAATTCATGGTTTCATAGGCGGCCACCCCAGGTCAACCCTGACTACCACCTCTGTTTTAAAAAATTGGATATGTCTGTAATTTTTTTAGACAATCATCCTCAGAAAGTCTTCAAATAAAGACAAAACGTTTATGAATACATAAATGATACGTTTTTGTTTTTCTTTTTTCAATTTCCATGTATCTATCTATCTATCTATCTATTTATCTATCTATCTATCTATCTATCTATCTATCTATCTCTCTTACTCTCTCTCTCTCTCTCTCTCTCTATATATATATATATATATATATATATATATATATATCAAGGGAGGAGCGAGAGCGCTCTATCCATTAATAGACTTAACGAATGGCCTATGCTGGAAATCTCATTTCTTTGATCAATGATAACTCAAAAACCAATAAACCAAATTAGTTCAAACTTTTCACAAAATGTTTATTTGATATGATATAAGTGTGTAGACTTTCAGCATCATAAGTCAGGGCAACCCAGAGATCCAGAAAGTTAAATCATGTATCTCATCAACTATTTGATGGATTCAGCTGATTTTTGGCAGAGATAGAGGTTCTAGGGTCTAGTTAGTGGCATTTTTATTTTAGTTTACCATATACTTTAGTTTTCCTAGAAAATTCCAAAAAACATTTTAAATGACCATTGTATTAAGGCATAGTCTTTACAAAAGTACTGACATTCCATGTCATTAATGGTATGCGAGCACAACAGGGCTATGTATTTGACTGGTAAACATTTTTCTTCAGCGCACCTCACACACTTCATCCACTTATGCATAAATATTCATATTGTAGTGATGTAATAATTAAATGGTTTGGTTGATATGTAGTCATACCCTTAATTAATGACAATAAAAGTGTACAAATTCAGGAATTTCCTAGCTTTTGTACATTTAGTGTATATGAATTTTCATCTTAACCCTATTAAGGGCATATGATTTCAATATACTGGCATTTATCATGGAATATATATATATATATATATATATATATATATATATATATATATATATATATATATATATATATATATATATATATTCTCTGAGTGTTCACACAATCCTACCAGTGTAGATATATATTGCTGGTAAAAATAATTCGACACATTGTCATGTTTACAATATTTGTTTTGAAAATAAGTTAAATAATATTTCTATTATAAGGCCAAGTAAAAATATTAGCGTCTGTTGTTTTAATAAAGATAACGCAGTTGCCTTACATAGAGCTGAAACGTCAAACGACATCAACAAATCGAAAAGAATTAGCGTTTTATCTTTAAAATAGCAATACAAATATTTATTTATATGTTTACAACTTTTAAAATGTCTTCTCCACTCAGACATTATTTGTTTTATCTTATTTCTGTTTCATGAAACAAAGAAAGTTTACTTTTTACAAATACATTTCGTACATTTACGTTCTAATATATTTCAGTGTTTTAACCTATAATTACTCATAGTTATCTCAGACTGGATCAAACGAAAAATCGAAATGTGGGCTTTAAATTTTGTGAAAAACGTAATCCTTATTAACTCCTATTTGAATATTTTAATTCTTAATATATTGATTTCGATAACATACAAACATTGACGTAATATATATCTATCTTTCTTTTTCTCTCCCTTTCTCTCTTACATTATATATATATATATATATATATATATATATATATATATATATATATATATATATATATATATATATATATAAGGAAATTGTAGTTTACTTGAAGCAGGCCGCCACTATAGACGTAAGGAGCTACTAAGAAATATAGGTTTTGGGGTTCATCCTAAATTGTGAGCTGTTCAGCGAATGGTCTGCTTCCATTAGTTTTTAACTTTCTGCATGTCAGTACAGTCGGGGAAATAGGGAGCAGGGAGGGAGTTTCAGAGGGCGATAGCGCGAGGAAATAAGATATTGAAGTAGAAAGGTCTTCAGCATCGGTGGTCTTCCACAGTAAATGGATGGGATTTGAGTGATTGTCGGGTTTGTCTGGTGAAAGCACGTCCGGGAGGCACCGGGGCAGCAAGTTAACCAGAACACAATCCATTAAATTACTTGTAAAACATGATACAACATTGCAGCGATGGGACAAGGGCTGAGGCTTGGTGGATAGCAAAATACCCTTTAAGTTGGCGACTCTTGTTTTGGCCTTGTCTAGGAGGAGGAGACTAGTGGATAATGCACCAGCTTAGATGTGGGTCAATACTCCATGCATGGGCGGATGGTGGTTTTATTGAGATATAGAATAATGTCAGGTATTAGAAGTTTTCTAGCACGCCTTGGCAATATCTTAACTGTATTTATTGCGATTCATGTTACCTTTCTGTGATAGGCTGAAGAGTTTCAATGTTAACCTCTCAAGTAGGGTGTTATTTTCCATGGTAATTGGTAGTTGAAGAGATTTCTTGTTGTTATTGAAGGAAAAGAGCTTTGTCTTAACGGCATTAAAAGTTACCATATATTTATGACCCCAATCCACTACAGCCTGGTGGTCATTTTCTAAGAATTCAGTCATTACCTCGGATATGTGGATATCCGTTTTGCTCATATTCCGAGAGTAAAGCGTTGTATAGTCAGCAAATATACTTATCTAAGTCTCAATGGCATCAGGTTGGTTGTTTATGAAAATCAGGAACAGTAGAGGTCTACAAATGGATCCCTGGGGTACATCAGCATTTATGTCATGTTGTTTAGATGAACAGTCATCGAGGACAACCTGTATCTTTCATTTAGTTAGGAAGAATCTCATCATATTAAATATTGGTTCAGTAATACCATATAGGTTAATTTTTCGGAGAAGCCCTTAATGCTAAACCTTGTAAAAGGCTTTGGATATAGTAAGTGCTACCACCCTAACTTAACACGTTTGGTCCAGTGTATGATATCCGCAGTAGGTTGTACTTTCCTGAATCCGTGCTGATGATCAGAAAGAAGTTTAGCATAAACTAGGTGCAGGATTATTGTTAGATTGATTAAGGATTCAAACATTTTAGAAAAGATCGGGAGTAGACTGATGGGGCGGTAGTTTTTAACTTCAGTTCTATCCCCAGACTTCCTGAAGACTGAAACCACAAGGCAATGTTTCCAGCTATCAGAGAAACAAGATTCAGTAAGGGATTTGTTGTAGAGTTGAAAGGACAAAGGTCAGTTCAGCAAATGATTTCTCTCTTACTATTACTGGAATAATATCAGACCCAGAAACTTTGGAGATGTCAACGTTATTTATGATCCTGACTTCAGATGCAGAAATGATCATGTTTTCAATTATGGCTTTAGTCCGCAATGAGAATTTAAAGGGGGTGCTGAGTACGCAGTTAAGTGTATGAGGCGAAACGCTTGGCTAGTAGGTCGGCCTTATCAGTTGCCGTGGACACAAAACTGTTGTGGTTTGATAGCGGGTAATTGTAGAGTTTCCATTGTTCATCACACTATTGCAGCTATTCCAGAAATCACAAGTACCTTGTTCTGTGACTGAATGCGTTTTTTGTTCATCTCTGTTTACCGTCTCTTTGCTTCACATATCACTACTTTACAATCATTTCTTGACTTTATCAATTACTGTCTATTCGCAGTTGACTTATGAGGGTCGAATTTCCGACACGCTTGCTGCTTTTTAGCAATAGCAGCAGCACATTTCGAGGTGAACCATTGTGGAGAGTGGGGCTTTCTGAAGAATTCTTACATGGGGTCATACACTTCAATGCCTACTTTGACCCATTCGGTTAACTCATGTGTACACTAATCAGCGGAGAATGAGGAGGTTCCACTACATAGGGGCGTCGCTGACGTGATCCTTGAGGGATTCGAAATCAGCCTGTAGGTAGTTTCTCGTCGTTTTGAGCAACAGCTCATCAGCTTTTTGACGAGTTTTAAGGTGATATAAATCATTACCACAATATATCAGAGTTTCCAGGTGGGCTATGGGGATTCACCACACACGTTCCTGGCAGGGAGGTCAAGAACCGGTCGAGAAGTTAGGCTTGCTGGTCCTCACGATCAGGGAGACGAATTGGAAAAGTGGCACTCTGTTAAAATGAGTGAGCTAAGAGGAAATTAAACGTAGCTGATACAGTAAAGTTGGAGAATTCCAGCCAGTCACAGTGATGTGCATTAAAATCCGCAAATACATGTATTTAGGCATTCGAGTCGAGTTAGAGTGATCTATCTATTATTTCAGAGACAGCGTTGAGCATAGAACAGTACTGGGTTGAGAGTGAACGGTATAAAAAGAAAAGTAACTTACGCTGTGATGTAAGGCTAATCTAAAGCAGGCTTGGTCATCGGATTCTAACCTATGTTATCTAGTCAAGAGAAGGATGTTCCGAATATGAATTCCTAGGCTGTGCATATGTTTGTCAGAGTCTTTACGGTACAAGGGGAGGTAATCAGTCATGTAAAAGTGATGAGAGGGGATTGTGCATTGAAAGATTGTTTCACTTAGTGCTATGATATTCGCGGAGTTTCTCAAGAGAAAGGTGTCTAGGTCATTAATGGTGGTGTTAATTCCCCGGATATTTGTGAATGCGAGCCCCATGTCGGAGGCAGAATATTTTTTTTGTTGGGTGTCTTGTTTAAGTTTGATGTTCTTCATCTTTGTAAGTTCAGGTTTGCTTTGAAATTAAGTAGTGGGCAATGTGGGTGCTTGTTATGTGTTAACAAGCTCACGCAACCAGTCCATTAGTCGTGACTTGGTCTATAGGTGTTGTGCCTCGGAAAAGCCCACTGGGGAGAACGGTAAGGCATTTTGTCCTACGCGGCATGCCATGTACAATTACCCACGATATTATTCAACTGTTGATAGAGCAGCCGTTCTTAGCACTACCTAAGAGTTTTAGCTCCTGTACTGACAGTCGGAAACAGCAGCCATACCAGCTGTCTAGCGTGTACTCGCCACCTGTCAGAACAAGAGCGACCCAGACTAGTCATGTAGTGACGAATAAGCTAAGTGACGAAAAACAAATTCCCCAGGTTGCCTAGATATAGATAAAGTGAGACGGCGTTTATTGTCCTAGTCATGAAACAATGTCCGGCATGGGTTTTTAGAGGCGTCCATCGTTTCTACCTCTACGTTTGGCTAATAGACAGAGAAGGAGTGTGAAGGCTAGACGATAGACAGGGTCCATCTATTCCTTAAGCAATGTTAGGTTTGCAAACAGATACTTTGTTCGAAATTCTGGCTCTAGGAAGATTGTCAATCAAGACTAAGGAGGCCTACGTTCCCAACAGTTTTTTTGCCAAGACGATAATGGTTAGTAGCGAAGTTTTATCATCAGAGTTTTCCTTATCTTTGATGGATGACCTGACAAGGTTTACGCGTCAAACACACTAGTGGGATATTTCCGGGCCCCCGCAAGTTAAAGCAAATATTCCATAAACCACAGAAAATAAATACAATTAAATTAGATAACAAGTTTAAATTAATAAGAATACCAGTCTGTTTAAACTATCCATTATTTCGTATTTTCCAGGCTTATTTTACACATACACTCTGCCTTAACTACGAACAATTTAAAAATGTTCCTTGTCTGACAAAAACATTCATTTTGATATGATTTGCCGCTACTGACCGTTATTTACTTGTATATTGTTTTACTTTGTGCTTATTAGATTTTTTAGAAGAGTTTGGATGGCTATTCAAATTCTGAAGTTTATTGAACTAAGTCGGTTTCTCAGAGTTGCGAGTGACACTGTATGTGAAACACACCCAGAATGAGATTGGAAAATAAAACTAAATATACTCTAGTTAGTGTAGGGCATCGCACTGATTGAGGGGAGAGATGAAGGAATGGCTTCTCAGATGGTTTGTACATATGCTGCGGAGTAACAACAAAACTGTCGCGAAACTTGCTTTTGCATTAGAAGTAGGCGGTAAGTGACCAAGACGAAGGCCGATAATTAGATGGATAAGGAGACGCCCTGCACACATATTTCTGTAAAACCGGCTTACCGCTGGACCAAACCTCTGATGTGAAAAGTAGAGACAAAAATCCATTATTGTAAAGTACGTTGTAGCTCGAGATTAATGCATGAAAAAAAATGAAAAATATACTCTAATTAGTGAAATCGTTTGCAGTACTTTTCACATCAATCTGATTTTATAAGACTATCCAATGCAGATCTATTTAACTTGCAAGATATTGCTTTTGGTCGGATCATCACAGGGGGTTTACATGACGACATCTCCTCAGATCTTACATAACTTTCTCACTTCATGAAAGTCTGAGTAGCAACTACCCTCAATGTAAATTATCTACTAAGCGTACCAATCACACATCTTCTTCCAATAAGAAACCTCATATGACCAGAAAACATCGACTTATTGATATAATACCCGGATACAATGCGCTAGAAGGTAGTATTATATCGTATGATTGATTTGATCTAGTAATAATTGTACGAATTCAACCCGAAAGCAAATTACCGTCTGAATATATGCAAGACAATAAAAAAGTACATAAAAAATCCAGCTAATCTGTTGGTGTATTCAATCTAGTAGAAACCAATTTCGCTTTAACAAGATGTTTTTGAAATGAGACCGTTTGACCTAATTTGAAACAAGGTCAATCGTCTATGAAGCAAATATTGTAAAATAGTTAACATATGTTAAAATATTTATATGCAAATAACTTCTAACATGTAACGGAAGAGTGTCATCCACAGATGCATCAGTCGTAAAGTTTAATAACGATGTAAATACTGAATGGCCTTGTGTCAGTCTATGCTTGTATAACTCTTGTATATTTTAGCTATTAGAGAGGAAGGCATCAATGTTATTTCTATTAGCTGATGGACTATAAGCTGATGTTTGCACGAGTAAAGGTTATCACGAAATTAATCATGACTGTGTTAAGTGTTGAACTTACCTAGTAATAAATACAAGATAAGGGTCAAAGTTTAACAAAAAAGGCAATGTAAGAGCGAGTTCATGAGACGGAAA
This sequence comes from Sepiola atlantica, assembly GCA_963556195.1. Taxonomy (NCBI): domain Eukaryota; kingdom Metazoa; phylum Mollusca; class Cephalopoda; order Sepiida; family Sepiolidae; genus Sepiola; species Sepiola atlantica. The sequence continues at coordinate 36,436,421 of OY744523.1, read as the reverse complement.
TCACAGATAAGCTTACTGGTCCGAAATACTATACATTCTCAGCCATATCCATTTTGATTTATCGTTAATACGATATCATTGATACTTTTTAAAATATATATAACTCTGTATGAATACTAAGAAAAACAAAGGAATTCTATCAAAGGTAATAATTGTGAAGTTACGCAATCAACACATGTAGAACGAATAAAGTAACACATTTATATTTATAAAGATGTGACAAAATGTCAAGACACGATTTCAATGAGGGAAGTTGTTTCTTATCTCTCCCCACCAACACCGGTAAGATGTAACACAAGGCCGGAAAGTGAGATTGAAAAAACAGCGAACTAAGGGAAAAGAACTGGCCTACAAAAGGTGTCTGGACAGCCTCGTCGGCATTCCCAGTAGGGGCGCCTCAGGTGATTAACAATAAACTATCCCTCTCTTCAAAGGATGAGGAGGCAAAGCCTGGGTGAGTGGGTCTTCTAGAACTGCACAAGACAATCCCTACGACTGGCGGATTATAGGCTCAAAGACCAAGACGGTAGCGGTCTACGATATGTAGCATCCATCAGAACAGATACTACACTTTGATCTCAGTCAAAAGGCTGAGAAAACTAACAACGTGTACGTAGTGATAAATATATATTTATCCAGTTTAGGCTACCTTCTTATGTGTTGTGATTTTTAAATGATAATGGATGATTTGTATTATTATGGCGCAACGTATAAAAGGTGTTCTAATCACAATCCTCTGGGAGTTTACGTTGCGATCCTCACTAGAGACTAAAAATAAAATGTAAATTACTTAAAACGTCAACGCGATCATGACTGAGAGAACGAGAAAAATCTACCCTCATGTATTAAATAAATTGTTTAATTCGAAATGTGGTATAGGTTACTCAATTAGAACAGATGAAACTGAAAAAAGTTAGAGTTTACATCGGGCAAAATTTTATGAAAAAAACAAGATAGGAATAGTAGTTCAAATAACTCCAGTAGCAATCGATTTAAGCAAGGACTTGCATCTGAAAAAAATGCGAAAAGACAAACGTCATCTCAGCAAACATTTACTTAACTGTATTTGTAGTAGATTTGCCATGAAATGTTACTTGACATTTATCATTTGAGCAAGAGTAATTTGCTTACGCTCTGCTAAAATCAACTTTCTTGTCTACATACATTAGTTAATTGTTGTTCTTTCCACTTCGAAATGGAAGAAAAAAAAAGTTTCATGTCTTGAATCCGTGAACGGAAATTATTGCATTATCTAATACATATAAAGTTATCTTGTCAGATTACGACATAATTAACATCGCATCGGACACATCGATACTTATTCTGCCTAACACTTCTGTCCATTGTTTTTCTTCTAGCATTACATTATGTTACAATACTAAACTGACTTAAGTTTGTTTGTAAAACAGTTTTAGTTAGGAAGAATGTTTCGTTGCCAATGAATTAACATAAAAAGTACATAAGAAAGATAACGCCTTTAAGCTCAGAATATGAATTATCTGTTTTACATTTTTTCAGGTATTATTAAGCATTTGTAACATTTTTTTCTCTCTAAGTTTCTCTATCACTACTTTATATTATAACGATATTTTAACAATTTTGCGTATTCAGGGTGTTTAGGGGTTTATTTCATTATATTTTCATGTGGATGATAAACAAATCATATTGAAAAAACATGTTTTACAAAAAAATAAAATTAGGGGTTTTAATGTGTTTTTGTTATGCGAAGTTTTATCGTAAATGTGAAATGCTGAAATAGAAATTAAGTCGGAAATTTATAGTCGCCATCTAAACAAGTAGATAGAGGCTAGCTAAGGAAGAACGAACACTCCAGTTAATAAATATCAGCTAGCCTATTATTATTGGTTTATAAAGATAGCGACTATATTTTCCGCCTAATTTTCATTTCATGAAAATTGCCATTGAGATTAAATTAACATGTGTATGAATACATTTTTTTACGAATTGAAATTATCATTGATACGTGCGTTCTTTTAAGCCACGTGATCAGTCCCGGTGGAAGAGGGTCCGTCAGTCAATCACAATGTTTTTTAACGTGATAAATTCCGCTCAGAACTATTTTGCATCGCCTTGTTATTGCTTTAAATCATTTTATTTGACATTAATTCCTATTTAAGTCACGAAAATACTTTAGAGTAAACTAGGTTTCGGCATTACCCATGAGAACGTCTGCACAGGAATTACCTCCTATGTTTTTAAGGCATCATATCCATCTTTATTTCATTATCTTTTATAGTGTAAAAACAAACTATTTGGGATCCTTATGTTTTTTGTAATACTATGCTTCATGGGTAACATTATCAATAGCGTTGAAAATTATTTTAATAGTCTCAAACAATTTATTTAGCTTGAACTATGTATTGTATGTAGTTTTCTGCAATTATAAGATGCTAGGCATGGAAATAAGAACACATCGCACAGAGCGAAAGAGGAGGGGAAGACCCGGAAGCCTTGCAAAAATATGTGACCGTAGGGAAGATATGTTGCTAGTTAACTATATATAATAAACAACCGGCATTGTTTGTCTGTCTGTATGTTCACTATTCACGTTTTGTTGTTACTTGATAAAAGTAGTGTGTATTCAACTACCTGAAAACCTATTTGGCAAAAACTTTCAGCAGGTGGAATATAGAACGAGACGTCCCTCGATTGAAATGGAATAAAGAATATTTTGGGTTTGTTCTCTTTCCAGAATCTTCGGTACTTTAGATGTGCAGAATGGGTTGACGTATTTTCAGTATTAGCGAAACGGTAAAGAGAGAGAGAGAGAGAGAGATAGAGAGAGAGAGAGAGAGAGAGAGAGAGAGTTTATAGCTAAAACTAGGAGGATCATATAGTCTTATAAACTGACAGTTAGGACACAAGTAAGAATATAATCAACATCACGTGGGTTACATTTTAGAAAGTGTATAATGGTAAAAGCTATATCCAGAAACACGAAAAGATTGTTTCCAGAAGCAAATTACTAAACTGAATAATATATATGTACAATGTAATTCCCAGAACAAATTACTAAGCAAAGGGATAAATAGGGAATTTATTCTTGAAAGTAAATGACGACATTGACATTCAGACGGTTTGGGAGTGACTTTTCCTTCGTTTTAGTGACTACCTCATGACCCTAACCGCCTTGCTTTCTCATTTCATTAAACATCAGCAGAGCAAAAATGAACATGATTATTCGTCAGTTTTCATCTTTATTTTTCGTGGTCGCTATCATCTTCTCTACAGAATATTATGCTAACAGAAAATTGTGGGACACATCGTAGAAATAGGTTTATAATCCAAATGCAAGCTATTCTATAGAACCGAATATCAGAGTATGTCACTAGATAACAGCCTAGAGTAGATTACAACAGACATGCATAATTAGTGGTCGGCTGTTCATGTACCCTGAAGATGAGCTTAGAACGTTGAGGGACTTAATCATTCTACTGGCCGTGTTACAAGAATTCAGATAGAATGTTCGTCATGTCAAGAATTACCGAGAGCTCAATTAACACGAAGATACGTATATGGAACACACATAGGTGTGCACACAAGTTTGGAAAGTGGCGACAAGAAAATAAAGATCGTCTATCTGCAAATTCGCACTGAGACCCCCTGTTGACCTTCCAAACGGTCAAAATAAAAATAAAACAGAATTATTTTATTACCATTTGAGTTTAGACTTTGTGTAGCACCACTTAACATGCGGTCTATCAACAAGGCCTCGTCAAAGCATCGGCTCAACATGCTATAATTAAACAATAAGCTGGTACATCGATTAATAGAGGCGAATAAGAAATGGAAGACTTGACTCTACTCCTGTTTGATTATCAGTGTGTTGCTGACCCTAATTGTGATGGTAGGATGGAAGAGATGCTTATCTACTCCGCCATCTTGGATTTGAAGCGCGCTGTATGAGTTGTAACATAATTGTCTCCTAAAGAATCATCAGCAACATTTTTTTACGTTAATTCGTTTATTATATTATTATGGAAAATAAAGTGGATCAAACGATTGTTGTTTTAAGTGTTCCAGAGAAAGGGGACACGCCCTCGGCATTCTATGTTAGAACGCGCACGACAACTTCGAAGGAAAGAGAGAGAGAGAAAGAGAGAGGGGGGGGGGAAGTAGAACCACGGGAATTGATATCACCTTATTCTCTTCCGGCTCTAGCGGTATTCTCTCCTAGTACGATTGATGAAAGGACAGACAACCTGTTATATACTTCAATTACGGTCATCCATAACTTATTATCGCTTTATTTGTAAATTTAGACAATAATCTAACACAGAAGTCATAGCTTAGAAAGTTATTAATCATTTCTGATTGAATATATTTGAATAGACCACAAAGGTCAACACTTTTCATTTTATTAATTGTCAAAAATCTACATCTAACCATTGCTATTTTATTGGCAATTGGTCGAATAAAATGAAACCATAATTATAAAATTGTTATGGTGTAAGTTGATCTACCTTTTTCAGGAGCTAATGGAATTACCAACGCACAGTACATATAGTTATGACTAAGCGTCGTGGCAGTTATTGATAGAGGTTATGGCCACAGAATCGGACGCATACTTTCTGTCACAAACCCTTGTTAATGAACTTTTTAAAAATGTTACCACTGTGTCTGTGATGATTATTATAGGCCTTTAATGCCACGACAAAAATGGTTATAGTTCATAATAGTTTGACCTTTCCAGAAATTATTAAGATGAACACAGAAATGGTAGAAATTTTCACATTGTCCCGCTAAAATAGCTGTTCGTATCCTACGTTTAACACGTAAGTAAAAGATCTACATTTGTTCTTTTTTAAAAAAAGTGTCATCTCTTTTAGGCAAAATACAATTTCATTATAAAACAACTGGCCGATATGGGATCACATTCTTGACCTTTCATATAAGTTTTGACATTCGTATCACTAAGAATCGAAGCTACATAATTACAAAAATGTATGTGTCACTATATCATGGACCTGCCCTGAGAGGGATCTCTTGCTAGTATTATATATGCCCAGTTTAAAAGTAAATATGAAATAAAACTTTCGGACGACATGAAAAACTAGTTGCTGAAATATAAGATTAGCAAGGCAACATGTTAGTAGATATGAGGACGAAAACACATCATTAAAGCTAGACCAAAATAGTTCTGTCTATTCGTTCGACCATATTCATTTTATCAAATAAATCTGTTCGAATAAATCGACAGAAATATATTTGTAACGGTTTAATGATGTGTCTATCCTAATTACTACAAGAATGGGCCCTTTCTTATTCTGTGTGTCAAGTTTATATATGATTTTTATGAGAAATGAACATTACAATACATTTCATTACAACTATGAAAAACTCTTTTAATATTTCCAAGTTAGGCATTAACATTACCAAGTAATACAAGACCCATCTGAAGCAGGTCGGCGGTTACATCGGCCGAAACGTTTAGAGAATTACATCCAAGGTGAGAATAGTAGTCCGAATAATCCAACTAATCCAAATCATACAAATCATGCAATTATGTGTGACTCTAGGGAAACAGTTACCCTGTTATCTGAAAGACAATTCTATTTCAGAGCTGCGTGAAATTTTAAGAAAAGTGTCCGCTATGGGGTCACAAATATTGGGCATTTACATCGCTAAAAATAAAAGCGAAATAATTACAAAATGTACGTGTCTCAATATTATAGGCCGAGTCATAAATGTACAGTTTATAAATACTTAATGTGATAAAGAAAAACATTTAAATAAATTGCATCGCGAAAATGTAATTTAATCTTACAGCAACATGGGGTTACATTTTTTACATCTCTTAAAACATTCAACTTTTCTATCTCTAAGCAGCTACATAATTACAAGATTTACGTCTCTCTATATTTAAACAGTGTAGAAAGTGGACATTGGGTTTACTTTCGGCAACCTCGTATACTCATTTCCCTTTGTTTTATCTTCACTCCTCATATTCCATGAGCGATGCTTCTTAAAATGGGGGGCAATTGTTGTTTTCCGGGTCGTACTCTATACATCTAACACTTATCGTCGGGAATCTTGCTTTATTTTGTCCTTTAGTGTTCACATTTCTTTAGCGATGTTTCTGACAAAGGGAGAAGGATTGCTGTTTTCTCGGTCAAAATCTATTCATATAACACTTATCATTGGCTAGTTTTTAACCTTGAAGTCGCATGCGTTTTAACTCATTACATCAAGTGTATTCATGCTTTGTCTGGAGCGATTTCCATAAAAAGCAAAAAAAAAGAAGAAATTAGGGGCCCGTCTTCAGATGGATCCCCTGCTAGTATTTTAAATGTTAATTTAATAAATTATGTGTGTGAGACATGAACATTGCACTACATTGAATAGCAATGCACAACTCATTTAAAAGTTCTATTAACTTTTAAGCACAGAGAGAATACTGATAGAATTACTTTTCATGTTCAGCGTTTAAAACGCGCACCCAAGTAGTAGATCCTTTGCGTAAACGGTTTCTCTTTTAGCCGGAAGACAATTTCACCTTTCAGCAACGTGACCTTTTTAAAGAACTGTGCAAAGCTCTGAGCTGAGTAGTCTTGTCGATATTCTAGTCATTTGAGTTTTTGAAAGATTCTCCTACGAACTTTTCTTGACCTCTTTACCCTGTAACCACACGGCTGTCTAGCAAATCATTTAACGAAATATGTTAACGTGCATTTGGGAGAAGAGTCGAAATGAGAAACATGTCCAATTCTTTGAGTTGGGAAATTAGTGTCGCCCGTCGGGGAATAACCGGTTGTAAAAGATAAAGACAAAAAATCGATGCGTAGAAATGTATGCGATTCTGTAAGTTTCTCTAAATAGCTACTGTTATACAGTGGGGATGTATGGCGATGGAATACTGATTCTATGTCGTTTACAGTATTGGTTTGCTTGTTCATTCTATCTCCCACGAGGATTGGATAATCGTTTCTAAACATTTATCACTCCCAATTATGTTTACGTGTACATTCATTGTTTAAAATAAGTGGCAACATGTTCATTTAAAATATGTATATTTTTATATTTTAAATGTATATGGAAATACATTAATAATACAAAAGGGGAAGAAAAACAGAAAGACACAGACAGAGAACCGGTAAATCCTTTCATCCATTGTGTCCCGATTATCTTATCATCTGATGTTTGCATGACCCTTTGAATCATCTACTGTTGTTTCATTATTCGTATTATCTTTTAAGCTTTGAACGTATTATAATTATTTAATCATCTGAAAAAGCTCAGATTATTGTTACTTCCTTAAAAGCCAAGTATGTTGGAAAATAAAATTGTCGTGTGCATAACAATGTATACAGCGTACTTGCATTTAATAATCAGATTGTTCCAAGTATGCCACCAATGTTGTGATCACAGAGAAAAGAAAATAACGCAGGTCCAGTTTAACTATTATGTCGATAACAAAATTGATCAAATTAAAATAGGACAAACGAGGCGACTGTATGTGACTGAATTACTGGGTGATTTAATATACCTCAGAATATAGAAAAATATCTGAAATGTTAACGATCTAATATTATTAAGATAATATAACTAAAACACCAGATGCCTAATTTTAAAAAAATCACTAACTAATTGCGGGTCTTGACGTATAGATGATGTAACTAATGAAAAATACATATGATTATTCGGAAGTACTATTCTTCAATATGAACATGCCAATTTTTTTTAACCGAATTAGAAGCTGTGTTCAAAGTTGTGCCATATCTGCTGACTGTCGATCAAAATCACCAACGCCTTGACGATTTAGAGCGTTGTTTTGAATTGTTACAATGCGACAAAAAGGAGTGTTGCGTAAATATGTAATAATATATACATCATGGGTTCATGATTTTACCCTGATCAGTTGAGTTGATATCAGCAGATGAAAGCCGTTCAAATCGACCAAAGACGCTAACTCAAGTAGACAAGGTCTTAGTCTCAGTGTGTTAGGATGCACAAGTATTATTCGTCAACGACTTTGTAAAACTATAAAGTATTAGTATGGAATATTGTATAGTGTTATTGAATGCACTGTGTCACAAGTTGATTGAAACAATGGGAAAAACTACATTAATTGAACTTCAATTTTCGTCCGCGTCCACCATAATCTCTAAAGTTGGGACCCAGTGACTACTGGCTTTTTGCAGACCTCAATTTCCTTTCAGGAACAGAGATTTGGGTTCGATAAAGAAATGATATCAGAAACTGAGGTGTATTTTGAGGCCAAAGATAAATCGTTCTACACAAATGCATCGAATTGTTTGTACGCGTTAGAATCAGTGAATCACATTAGAAGGATTCTTATTGTATCGATGAATGAAGTAGAATCGTGTATTAAAAGTTCTGTTTTATTAGTTAGTCTGTGCCCTTTCAAGTTATGTGTTAACTAAGGGCCTAGACGGCAAAGAGGATAAATTCATACTATAACTTTCTGACAAGATGCAGAAGATAATACTAGACGAACAATATAACTAAAAACCTAGATTCGTAATATGAATATGTGGCTACATGCAAATATAAGTAAGATGCGTGATGTTTGATGATACGGTGTGGCTAGACAAAAATATTTTCTAGATGCATAATATTACTCGGAGAGTAGATATGTAATATGATTATTCGTTAGATGTTTATATATGGCTAGATGTGTAACATAATTATGTGTCGAGATGCATCGTATAACTAAGAGGCTATACGTATAATATAACGATGTGGCTAGATGCATAATATTACTAAGAGAGAAGATGTGTAATATGGTTATGTGACTAAATGCTGATATATGACTAAGACGCTAGATGCGTTACATGACTGTTTGACTACATATCTGCTTAATCAAAAAGTATCAGGGTTTGGAATTGATTTGACAGATAATAACTATTTGATACATGTGAAAAAAACACAAAACTTAGAATTATAAAAAAACGGGTCTTTATAATAATGTGGCATTTCAATATTCACGTTTAGCAATAAAATACTATTTGTAATATAAACCTGACAGAGGAACGGAAATGTTATTTGAAACCGAAGTGTAACAGACATACCGAGTTATCTCATTTAGTTGTGTGACCGCATCTAGAAATGTTTTCGTCAAACCGGTTTTCTAATTTAATAAAGATTTTTTGTCAGGAAAAACGTTTATCTTTGTCCGTAATTGTCAGGAATGATGGACATACTTATCAGGAAATGTCAGGAATTTTATTCTCAAAATTTTAATATTGTTAATTTGGATTTTAAAGATGGCGCCCGTTGACCCCTTTCCGCAAGGCTAATTTATGTAAACTTTGTTCTATCTGAAAGAGAGGTAATTCATGCCCAATATCCAAGTTAAAAACGTATTTTAGCTATTTGTTCGAGGTTCAGCCACATTTTGACAGGACTATTGGTGACTAAAAAGCTTTGTGTTAATGTGCACATTCAAAAAAATATTGGTGAATAAGTGAAACAATAACAAAAGCAAGTGTGCAAGAATCCGATGAAAAAGAATCAAGATGACAACTAATATCTATCCGCAAAGCAAATAAGAAGAGAATAAAAAATTCAACGACAAAGACACATGTATTAACCAGTCATATTCAATGATAACGAAACGCAAAGCCTTATATTAAGTATTTAAGGTTTTGCATTTCATATATCTAAGTATCCTCTACTCTATAATGTGTGTGTGTGTGCGTATGTGCGTGCGTGCTCCCATCCAGTCACATAAGAGTTAGTAAGTAAAAGTGCTGGACGAAACCATTTCAGGTGTTGAAGGAAAGTAGGGAAAGTCACACTACCCTTTCCACCTAAAAAGATCAGAAAAGGAATCCGGACGTCTGAAGATACCAGCTTTCTGTTATTGTATTTTCTTTCCCTTTGCAAAAAGCCAATCAGGTTCTTCAAAGCTAAAAACAAAACATTTTTCTTCTACGAAACAAACAAATTTAAACTCAATACTATAAATAAATATTTGCAGATATACAAAACTTAGAAGCATAATAACTTTTACTAAAATTACCTAATCGTACTTTAAATAACCCGATAGGGGTTGATATGCCGTAAAACAAAACAACTAAACCTATAACCATGAATAAATACTTGAACATATAAAGAACTTGAAACATAACAACTTTTACCAAATGACCTAGTTCGGCATCATATAAACCAAAAAAGGGCTGATATGCCGTAAAACAAAATAACTAAACCAAAGGCCATAAATGTATATTTGAAGATATAAAAGAACTTGAAGCATAAAAACTTTTAACAAAATGATCTACTCTGCCATTAAATAACCCGAAAAAGAGTTGATATGCTGTAAAACAATACAACAACACCAAAGACAATTCATATTTGAAGATAGAAAGAACTTGAAGCATAAACACGTTTACCAAAATGACTGGATTCGGCATTAAATAACCCGAAAACAGTTTATCTGCTGTAAAACAAAAAAACAAAACATCACACCATGAATAAGTATTTAAAATATCAAGAACTTGAAGCATAACATATTTAAACAAAATAACCGGATTCAGCATTAAATAACCCGAAAACAGTATATCTGCTGTAAAGCTAAATAACCAAACTACTGCTTCTAAACCAATAAAATTAAATAAAATATCATACGAACAACCATATACTAGTCTGCCTCCTAAAAGAAGCCCGTAATGCCTGGGAAGATGGGGTCATAAATAATGTTATATCCCCAAATAAAAAGATATGCTTGATAGAATGATCTCTTGACGAACATATATATACTACACTACGCCCAAAAGAAAAAGAAATTCGTGCGAAGATGGTCACATGACAACAGAACAGATACTAAATTATACGCAAAGAAAAACGCAATTACTGAGAGGGTGGTCTCGTGATAATATAACATACACTACACTGATTCATGTTTAATCGTTGTTTAAAAGTGACATGCTTCCCGTCACCTTGGAAAATTTCGTCAGTCTGCCCAGTATTTAAATATACGGTCCTCTGCATTTTAGTACAGACAAATCAGTTTCCTGTGCGTTTTGAGTATGTTGCTTGAATCTGTGATGAATGAGAAAATTGTATATTACTTCAACAAAACCAGCTACTCAGGGACAGACAATAAGGATGTCGTCGTGCAAGGCCAACAGCTGATGTGCTGATGGCAATAAGATCAGTGAATCTATAAGCGAGTGCTTCGCTTCTATAGCAATAGTTCTTGATATATTCAATCCTTGTTAAATGGTTTGACATGGATGACTAGTTCACAAGGTTTACAGCTATGGAATATCTGGAAATGTCCTCTCAACAAGCACAAACTTTCTCTCTGAAAGGTTTATAAAAGTAGTCGTTTAATGGAAGAAGTATAAGGCAGGGAGTATCAATCCCGGCGTGCCTCAAGAACCAATCTATGGCAACACTTCGAATAGCATTAATAATTAATATCTTTCTTATTCTCTATGTTCCTACCTAGAGCATGTGGTGCTAAGGGGAAAGGTGACTTGTTGCTTTTAATGCGTCTAAAGTCAAGCTTCTCTCATGTCGACACTAACGATCAGATCCTTACCTTGCTCCAATTGAAATGAATAGATCTCAGCTTGAGAAAGCCCATTATATTGATAAGCTTCAGGCACTGTCCTTTACTTCAGACTTGAAATAGATGACTTACATCAAATCCGTTCCTTAAGTCGCTGGATAATTGTTAAATCATTCTATTGCTTTAAAAGGTATTTCACGCTTGACGCAATCCTTTACTATTATAAGAGTCAAATGGGTTCTCCGATGGCGGACTGTTGCCACATCTGAGAAAATGCTGCTCAGAGCACGATTACCTGCCTGGACAAAGTAGAACGCTGACTTCGAAATCTATTTTAGCAATCCCTCGTCTCTTCTCAAGCCATATTCTTACAGAAAATATGTTCCTGGTATTTCTCTGCTTTTTGTTCATTACTATGGCCGATGCTCGACAGTGTTCTAATCTATCGTTTTCCCCTATAAAACAGTTATAACAAAAACTAGTCTAGCTACAACCACTGTCAATCATTTATCGTCTTCCTCTATGTACTTAAAACTAAACAGACTTTTTCATGATTAAAGTTTATTTCCTAGAACTACCCGTATGTAAAACACAATACCGCAGAGCTTCTTCTCGGTTGACTAAAGCATAGTCGTTCTCAAGTCAAATGTATAGAAATTTTATGTTGAGCCGTCCTCTTAAATAATAAAATTATGCCTAACTTAAACCATCGTTACAAATCATCACTGTGTGGTCTCGTCGTCCATTTGACAAAATAATTCATCCTTATCCTCGAGTAGCTTTTAGGCCTTGATAAGTGAGGACTCTTTAGTAAACGAAACTCTCTTACGAAGACGAACGTAATTCCTAGGATGGTTGGTACTATGAAAACCGTACAGATAATACACTACTTCTCGAAAAGAGGAGAACATGCCTGGGAGAGTGATATGATGAAAACCGGACAGATACTACACTACACGACACACTGAATTGAGTATTGAAATATTTACATAATTTTGAAATAATATTGTAAACTAAATTAAACGTATAATATAAACTAAAAAAAAAACAAAAGTAAAAATTGTTTAGTATAAGTTATATATTACTCAATATTTTTGAAAACATTTAGAATTTCCAAATCTTAATCAAACGCCTTTATAATTTAAAAATACTTGTGAAAATATTTTGATGTTTTCTAGTTTACATCAAACAATATAGTATCTCCTATCAGTCTCCCTCTCTTTCCATCTCTCTCTCTCTCTAACTCTTTCTCTTCATTCTCTCTCTTCCGAACCGATAATACCATGCGTGGTGTTAGCTATGTGTAGGCTATGTTAGCTTCCTGACAAGCGGTTAACAGCCGCACACACACACACACCCACACACCCACACACATATATATAGTTGTAATTGTATTAATACTTGTCAGAAGATTAAAGATAATATTGGCGGTAAGGTGTTTTAGTTAAAATTGTTAAAAAGAGATCATGGTCCATGGGTGGGGGACTAGAAATGGTGGGAGCAGTAATTTAAGCAATATATAATTTTAAAGCTGATTTTGGTAATATGTAGTTGACTTTTGTGGGATTTTGTGAATAAAATATTAAATATTTCTGGCTAAGATTAAGTATATGGGGAATATCTATACACACATACAAACGCATACACGCACATACATATACATATATATATATACATGTATGTATATGCATACATAGATATTCACACAGGCACCCATATGCATATACATATACATGACAACACACATACATATACATACATACACATACATACATACACATATATACATACATATACTTACGAATGTCATATTTTCACCCACATACATACACATATATCCACAAAATATACCTACACAAACATATCTAGATGTTTGACGTGAAGGTGTTATAATATTTATTCCAAAAATATTATACTTGTAATTAAATATATTATACTTGTAATTAAGGGTTAAAGCTATCTTGTTTGGAGATGTTTATACGTGTTAATCTTAGGGGGTTTGTGAATATTGAGGGTTTTTTTGGTTTTAATGGTATTGGTAAAGGGGTATTGTACAAATTACTAATGGGGATGTGATGCCTACAATTGATCGATGTTTCTTGTTTTTTTGTTTAAAAGTTTTCCTCTATCGGTAAATCTAATTATTTCAAGTTTTTCGCGAAGGCATAAATAACATGGTGAGTTTAGGGAGCTACAGGTGCTAGTTTGTCTGATAGTGTTCCAGATTACAGTTGATGATTTATTTTTATTAGTTAATTCCCAATGGTAACCTTAAAGTTAGGTTCTATTTTGGTAGCTTGGGTTGTTGAAAGAACATTTATGGCCGGTGTATCTTTCTTTGAAAGTATCACCTGCCATACCGATGTAGTATTTTTTTTATAGCTGGGTTTTCCTTAGTCGAGATTGTTGTTTGGTAAATAGTTTTATTTATTAAACAATTTTGTTGCAAATGGCATTCACTTTTATTTATGCAGTTACGGGACTTTACTCTTGTTGTATTTTTGTTATTAGATTCAGGGTTTAGGTTGCTGTTTAGGATTATATTATTGTGTTTTTTAATTATCATTTCTAAATTTTCACTGCAACTGTAACTTGGTTTAAGTGTATTTTTGTTTAATATTTTATGCAAAATATTGTTTGGAGGGAAGTGTGTGTTGATAAAATGTAAGTATTTTTTACAAAGTTTGGTTTTAACTGCGTGATTGAAGGGAGGTGTAAACCATGTTATATTCCTGTTTCAAGTGTTATTGTTTTTATTGTTAGTTTTTCTAGGTTTGATAAATTTAATTTGTGTATTTTTGTACCCACTGTTTTTTAGTGCTTTATTATGAAATTCTTTATGTTTGTTAAAGATTGTTTCGTTTGATGAGTTATCCTTTGTTGGATGAATTTAGGGATGTACTTAATGGTGGTTTGGGGGTGTTGGAGAGGGGTGTACGTAGATTGGGTTAAAGTTTTCTTTATTGTATGGTTCATATATTCTCTTAGTTAAATTGAAAGTTACATCCAGGAAGTTTACTATTTTACTGTTAGGAGTTATTTCAACCTTAAGGCATATTCTTTTCATCTCTCTAATTATAATCGTTTTAATATTTTCGCACTTTTGCCCATTATATATATATATATATATATATATATATCAGTCATGGGAGGATGGCATACAGCGCCTCGCATTCCAAAATGGTCACTCATCTGGTAGTTGACAAGCTCCATTCTGCTATACTTCAGTGTCAACCCGATTTTTTTTATTTCTGATAATGTGGCTGTGTGTTTCGTACGCAGATGTAAATGTGTGTACTCGTATCTTTATGTGTCTACATGTTAATACAACATTACAAAATGTCACTGGCATTTCTCACCTCTTACTTCCCCTCCACACTTTCAAAACCCTACAAATCCTTAGACTCTCTAGATACCTACTTTCACCTACACTCACGGATCTACTTTAAAAAGATGTAAACATTCGTCATGAAGCAGCATTTATTTTTCAAAGTCAAACTTGACATATTTGTCATAGACATATCCTACAGATGTGTAAGTACTGTGTGGCATGAGCTACACAAGTTTCCGAGTTCGCTATAAATATTTCTGAGTTTCACAAGATGCACGTGGAGAAGGTCGGAGGTTACATTGTTCGAAACACTTAGAGAATAACATCCAAGATAAGAATTGTAGTCCGAATAAACCAAATGGAGCAAAATTATTTTTTTTGTATTGTATATACTGTTGTTAAACATGTGTTTCTTTGATTAATCTACTTTTCTTAAATTAAATGGGTTAGAGATACATTTCGTTTGTACAAACATCGTATAACTTTTAATTATTTAAAACCGATATTTGCTTTATGAAAACTTAATTCTCTATAAATGTTAATTAATGTGATGCGTTAGTATTGTCTCGTATCAATTAGAACTGATGTGATGACATCAGGAAATAATTTATTTTATGATGTTCATAGAGTGTTCTATATAGGGTAAACCAGGGCATTAGCTTAACCCCTTTTCCACTGGCTTAGTGTTTTATCTGCATTAAAGTTAGTTTTACAACTGTCTCTGGACTATCATGGGCAACATATATTTGTGATGTCTTGTTTAAACTAATACCAGTTGACCCGTGTTCATCAGAGTAGAAAATATTTTTTATTGAATTGTTTAAAATCTCAAGCTAGCTTTTCACAAATGTCAGTTTCCTTGGGCAATAGGCATTATCTCTTGGGGCATTAAGCGCCTGGACTACTGTGTGCAAAAATCACACATCATTCCTCATTTTAGAGGTCTTCAAATGAAATGGTTATGCTTTTTAATTGTATGTAATACCATGAATCACACATATCACACTGAACACAGTTTATGGCATCCCCTATACGACATTTGCAACATACTTTTTACCCCCACCTTTCTCCTTTCATTACTCTCTGTCACATTATCTAGATGCTGTCGAGACCTCCTTAGCAGCAGATGTCTCCATGAGTTTTGCGACACTTTCATCTGCTGTGAGTCTTTCACAATATTGAAATCGTTGTATTCTAGTAAATCTTTTTCTTAGGAAGTCAGTCTGAAATTTTGGGGTTAGCTGTTTGATGAAAACTGTATTTTAATGAGGCGGTTGAAGATGATGAAGTCGGCGAGGAAACAGGCACGCCTGAGCATGAGGGTGCTGGAGTAAGAGTCAGAGGATTAGGGCCCTTGAGTGAGGATTGAAGATACGGGCCCTGGAGTTGGAGCTGAGGATTTGGGTCCTGGAGTGCGGATTGAGGGCGAAGATCCTGGAGTAGGGTCTGAGTGTGAGGGTGCTGGCGTGGGGGCTTAAGGTGAGGGTCTTTAAGTAGGTGGCAGTGCAGACACTTGATCATCTGGTGTGAAGGAAGATGTGGAGGGCCCTGTTTTTGTAGTGACACGAGGCTGTTTTTCCACAGTGACCATTTAGGCATTGAAAGGACGTATACCTGTGCAACTGAATCGGGCTTTGATGATCTTTGACTTGAAGGATTAATCTATCAGGACCTTAAGCATCATGGTAAAGTCCTTCTTTCTCACAGGTCTTATGTTGGTTCGGGAAAGTTTGCGGAGAAGGGACTGCCATTTCAGATTCACAGGCTTTAACACGGCACGATCTAGTTGTTTCAGGTTGTGTCATGGAAGTCGCATCAGCATAACACTGTTTACTTTTGACTTTTCTCAAACGGTCAAAGAAAAGTGTGATGCATGACCATCAATAACAAGAAGTCATACGTTGTCACTGACATCACGTGGTGGTTTAGAAAAATATTTTCAAACCAGTTCAAAAAATGCGGGGCTGTCATCTATCCTTTTGAACTGACTGTATAATCAGCACCTTCAGGTCCACTCTGTGCCCCTGGCTGGTAGAGTTGTATCCCTTCCAGCACCCGCAATACTCTTATTAACTCTCTTTGATCCATTTGCTGCTCAAACAGTGTCTATTTGGGGGTCCGTTACAAAGCTCGTTGCATCTGTGTTAGATAACTGAGCAGGCAAATCTTTTATCCCCGCCTCTATGAGAACCTTATCGAGAAGCTCAAACCAGTGGGTGATTACTTCAGCGTCTTAAGTCTTTGTACGAGCAGTGCTGAACGCTCAGTATTACGAGGCAATATGTCTGGGTGATAGCGTAAATCCCTTGTAGCCAGTAATACGCTGGACGACAATTTACAAAAGGAGTATCTAAGCTGTGGGTTTGAACAAACTCCATTAGTTTATTTGCCCTGGTCAGAAGTGAAACCCCATCCCCATCCTGCGAAAGCTTTATGCACTCAGCAAGATCATTTTCATGAGCAGGAGACAGTACTGCTTCCCTCCCAACATGCGCGTTGATAGGGATTTTCTCAGACGTTCTCCTGGTCAATGACATCTTGTTCAATTTGTAATACTTGGCTGTTTGATTGCCAGACAACTGCTGGTTCATGACAGCCTCATATGCAGCAATCATCTCTTCTGACTGGCTTATATTCCTCCTTCCACCCTCAATCTTCTTCCGATAGTTGCGAAGCTTCTGAGAACAAAAAATGTTTAACAGAGCATTAGGCACCTGTGTACCCAATTATTATTAGAACGATTTCCATGAAAAACGTTGGTTTGCTATTACAAATGTCTGGTTTTATATGACTTCCCCAATAATAAAAACAGGTCAAACTTTAAAAAAATACAATCATGTTTCGTATTACTTAGATCACTGTAAGAAATTTTAAACTGTTTTCGTTCAGAAAAATACAGACATCGGGCATTAAGCACTTTTTTCTTTAAAAGATTAAGATATTATTTTTAACAAATAAATTACACACAATTAGGTGAATTATAATTAGATGAGTACAAATCAATTAAAAGCATACACAAAACATGGCAAGTTAAATTTGCAGCAGTTTTAAAAATGTGTGTGGAAATCATAAACAATTTGATAGGCTGTGGATACAGACTACCATGACACACTTTCCAGCTCTGAAAAATGAATATCCGAATTAAATCAAGTGTGATAATGTTTCGGTAATTACCTCTTATATATTTTAATTCTTCAGCAGCAAAAGCATAGTTTTTAGGCTCAGTGGTTTCTCAGAGAAATAAAGTGTTGTGCAGTTACCCTTCTGGAGTAAAACGTTCTGATGTCGGTTTCAAAATAGCTGCAGAGGTAGAGTCAAAACAGCATCTGAACGTGCTACAAAAATACTACTTTTGATTGGCTCATTAAATACTACTCTAGAGACACAGGGCCATGTGATTGGTCAGTGATTAGACAAGATTATTGTTTATTTGCCTAGTATTGCCATAGTAATGATATAGAGAGATTTGTGAACGTTACCTAGTTAATGGTGTCTAATGCTCCATGGTGCTTAATACGCCTTATTACCGAACTACTAGTTAAACTGTAGTATAGTTCACAGCAAAAACGGGGAAACAGAAAAATAGACAACAAATAACTGTTACAAAGCGATAAAAAATGTAATACTTAATCGACCTGTTAGTAAAAAGCATTAGGAAACTGTTTGCAAATTTTGTCATTAGCCATATTTTTGTCGTCACTTTCACTTAAACGATTAAAATGGCAGTCGTAATTTTCTTTTGATATGGTCGCTTATTTCAGGCGTAAAATATATAGGAAAATGGTTAAATAGGCTTACGGTACAACTCATATTATTTCCGATGTTGGTTTCCAGTCGGATTAAGATAACTATTTATGGTACTTGTCCAGGATTTGAACCTAATTTCCGTGACTGCCCGGCAGCAGCGAGCCGACAGCTAACGGAAGCGTCCGAGACCTGCCGAGTCGAAAACGAGGCTGGCGTCAAACAGCCGATAGCGATTTGAAGGAGAGACGCTTGTTAACCAATTGCAATAAATGAATTTCGAAGTGCTGTGTCGCACGATTGGATCTCCGGAGGAGTGCATTAACTTTTGTCATCAGAAAGCTCTGCTGGCAAAAGTAATGCGGTGTATGCGATGCGGCGGCGGCCGACTTTGCTGGTTAGCACCGCGAAAGACTGTGGCGGGCAAATATGCCTGTAGATGCCCCACCCAGGAATGCCGGGCTTGGATTTCGTTGCGATCGGGGACGTTTTTTTCGCGATCAAAATTAGAAATTTCGACCATTCTAAAAATGATCTACCTGTGGTCCCAGGATATGGCGACCGGTAAAAACCTACAAAAAGAATGCGGCGTACTGTCTCGAATAACGCAAGTGGACTGGAAGAATTTTCTGCGGGAGGTGTGCACCGAACATCTAGCGCGAAACCACAGACGACTCGGAGACCCAGGGCATACGGTTGAGAGTCTGTTCAACCGTAGAAAACACAACGTCGGCCGTGTTCTCCAGTCCCCCCCCCTAAAAAAAACAAGCTCTACCCCTCCAGGAAAAGAATCTTCAAAATTTCCCCCA
Organism: Sepiola atlantica; assembly: GCA_963556195.1. Taxonomy (NCBI): domain Eukaryota; kingdom Metazoa; phylum Mollusca; class Cephalopoda; order Sepiida; family Sepiolidae; genus Sepiola; species Sepiola atlantica. The sequence continues at coordinate 36,417,037 of OY744523.1, read as the reverse complement.
ACCTCCCATAAAAAAGCTAAACAAAATAAAGAAAAAATGCCTAATGTAAAAAAAAAACCCTCCAAAAAAACAATGCGTAATTGCAAAAAAAAAAAAAGTTACAAAAATAATGGTTAAAAAAGTTTTTAAAAACAGTTTTTATATTTTAGCGTTTAAAAGTTACAACAAACAAAAACAGTATTTATTATTTTAGAGAAAAAAAATTTATTTATTTCAGCTATGGGTTTGTTCATTTATTTCATTTTCTGTATAAAAATATATGCATTTCTTTTTCTTTACGTATATTCATCGTCTTATATTGTTGTCGTCTGCCGAGCTTCATTTTTTATTTTTAACGATTTTCTGGCAGTTTTGTTTATACAGCGTCGACGACGACGCCAACCTCGTCTTCAACTCGGCAGGTCTCGGACACTTCCGTTAGCTGTCGGCTCGCTGCTGCCGGGCAGTAACGGAAATTAGGTTCAAATCCTGGACAAGTACCATATTTATTTATATTTTAACACTGTAATGAGTGACCACCTTAAAAAGAAAAACATCGACGGCCATTTTGTTTGACGGCCATTTTGTTTGACGAACTCACTTAAGTGATAGTAACGAAACACATTGTTTAAATAAAAATACTTCAAAATAGTTTCCAAAAGTTTAAAGCTAACAGCTCGATAGAATATTATATTTTCTATCGTTTGGTAACAGTTATTTGATATATATATATGTATACTCCTCCTATTTTCGTTGTTAACCATACTAAACTTTAAGCAGCCTATTATATAACTTTATATTATATAAATACAAATTTCTACTTCCCCGTGTGACATGTGGGTGTATTTTCACTTAAATAGGTTTTCGATGAGTTGGATTAAAGATAAGCTGTGGTAAATATTGACCAAGTTGTTCCAAGAGAAAATCATTATTGGACATTGATCATGTGGCGTCACACTGTCGCGAGATTGTTGATCAACAGCGTTTGCTTGACAGGTATGACAGCTGAAGGGTTTCTTTTGTCCGTCGCGTCCTGGATGTGACCTGACTTCTTATTCTCTTAACTTTGAATCCTGTTCGATAAATACAAAACCATGACCTTGCTTTAAATCCAGAGAATTTCAAAATGGCGCGATAGTCATCTGAAAAGGAACTCTTAATCTTAAGCTATTCAATCCATAAACAACTGCTTCAGTCGCTCTATTGGCTGAATACGTACGCCTTAAACAACTCGATTCGGTAAATTGAAATACATTTGCCTATAGACGTCAGTTTATTCAATACTTTTTATGTATATGAATACACATTATTTTTAAATGAAATAAGTCATATTCACAACAGTCACACATTGATACTCGGTAAAAAGGATACTTCCAGTTTGCTGACTATATAAAGTTTGATATTACTATATGTTTACGTATATTTCTAGGTATAAGACTCCGTTCTAAAACAATTAACCCATCATTAGTTCTATAAAACAGCCACTAGACGTAATGGTGTATACTGTTGACAATGTTTCATTAAAAGTTCTGCTATGCAAAAAGAGCAAAGATGGGATAGAAGATCTACGTGAACATTCATATTCCTCTGATTTTTGTGAAATTTCACAATATGTATCATACATCAATAAATAAATATTTCTCAAATTTCAGTTTCTTTTTAGTATTTTCAAAGTGATTATTAGAGGTCAGTATATGGGCTCAATATGTTATTTGAAAATTCTTATATTTCAGATTACATTAAATCCTATCAATATTATTTAGACACCAATTAAGCAAGTTTTTTTCTGAATTTAAATTGTGTTTTAAGCCCTCTTAAGCTGAAGTCTTAAATTGAAAATATTTTCGAGACACAAAATAATGCAATGGATTTGGATTATTATCAGAATAAAAATTTGGAACATGGCGTTAAGTTGCATAATATGTTGATTTTTATTTATGCACGTGGATCGAAACTGTTCGGTTGGATAAATAATTTTTACTTGTATTCTGACGAGTTTTCTCTAGTTAAATATAATACTTTAGATGGACAAACAAAACAAAATCCAATCCAGATCTAACTAAATAGATATAGTCTTTATTTTGAGTTGTTATTTGTCATCGAATAGGTAAGTTTTGATTAAGTGTAAGAAATAATATAAAGAATACTAGAGCATACTTAATAATACTAAAAAATACAGCATATCATTGAATGAACGTATTGTGGTTGGTATTTATGTTGAAAACTCAACATGGTTTAAGTTCAGATAGCAGTATATTAAATATAGGCATTTTTGATGTATTTTAAGTTCAGGGAGAGGGTCATACACTTACTAAAAAACATTTTTTTTTTTTTTAAGAAGTGACTACATCTTCAAAAATTCCATCTCAATTTTGTAATTTCATTATTTTTCCAAAAAAGTTGCATACTTTTTCCGTAAATAACACTTTTCAATATGAGTGCAAGGTCAAGGCAATAATTTCACAAACACACGCTCCTCTCTCTCGCTCTCTCTCTCTCTCTCTCTATTAATCTATCTCTCTCTCTCTCTCTCTCTCTCTATCTATATATCTATATATATATATATATATATATATAAATATATATATATTTATATATATATATATAAGAGAGTTTGCATTACTACTAGACACTATTCTCGAGTGTCTTCTGTTTCTCTATACATGGGGTTGTCAGGAAAACTTGACATGAACATACTTCCCCCTGCAAGTAAAACCTGGCCAAATATTGAAAATAAAATAGTATTCGAAGCCCAATTAAGATCTCGACATAGCTATACACTCGTTCATACGAGGAATGGTTCACATTTTCTTAGTAATTCTACCTCAACCAGACGATTAATTTTTGTTCTCGAATCCGGTAAGACCAAGAGACCCCGAAAAAGATATACTATACTATAGTTGTCTGGTCAATTAGAGACAGAAAAAGTCATTTTCTTAACTTCTTCACTTACTCAACATTTGACAAGTAAAGGAAAACTTTAATGTATCATTTGAATATCAATATATCTCATGTAGTGTAAGCCCAAGAAAAAGGATCCTTGATTTATTAAAACTTCGACTGTAAAATGAAATATATATATATATATATGTGTGTGGGGGGTGTAGTGTGGGTGAGTTAGTGTATGTATATAATTTGATTTATGCCATACGTACATACTCTCCCAGACAAAAGTATCTGGCCACTCTCAATCTTTTTTCTTGATCCTAAAATGTGTTTCTTAATGAAACAAGTTGCGATCGACATTTGTTTTATTTGTTCTGCTAAATTTAAGTCTTTCTGGGCCGCAGTAAAAACAAATCAAGAACATCACAGGATATTTCTTTAATATCCATGCCACTTTTCGCTGCTATCAATGTTTCACAGATTCACGGCTTTATTCATTTCAAAAACTGAAGATAGTTCCGTCAATTTCTCTTGTGATTTGCATGAAAAATGCAGCTTCACCAAAATACGTTGCCTTGAAACAAGAGGAATCCGTAAACAGTAACGTAGATGAACTATCAGCTATTCCTTAGAACATAAACAAAAGAAGATCCACTTGCACTTCATCCAAAATATCACCTATTTAAAACTGAAAAGGGATCCATAGTGAATAGCAAGCTCCAATATATTTACCTATATCTCATAATTACGTGATTTATATTTTCTTAGTATCAAGATTTAGTGCCGTACCCACAATTCGTAAATTAACGACGTCTTCTAGCAGAGCGTCCGGAGGTTATAAAAATGTGATTTAGTGAGAAGGATATGTATATTTTAGAAAAATGCAACGCCGAGACAAGGGTCATGGACATTATTTAACATTCGTCTTCGATACCGTATATTATTCAATAGATAAACAGTAAAGAATTGCAATATTTTTGAAAACTGCCGTTTCCCCGCTCTACCGCAAACATCAATGCACACACATACGATTATCCCCTTTTTTTCTCTGTTCTCCTCTCTTTTTCTCTCTAACTTCGTTCATTTATTTTACTCCTTGGGAATAACAAAGTAACACGCAATGCCACACCTGTTTTTACTCATCCCTATCTTCCAATGTTCTCTTTCTCATTTGTTAAAAAGCTCCCTTATCACTCATGTCTGTATAATTTGTTAAATCTTAAAATAAAGCCTTCATTTATTACTTAGGATATTTTTTGTAATAAAGACAACATATTGAAAGTATTATTATATGTGTTAATTATGTTATTTATGTTAATAATTAATATATATATATACATAAATATATATATGTATATATATATATATATATATACATATATATCTATGTACATGTGTGTGTATGTGCGTGTGTATGGCTAGTCAGAGAACACTCAAGCAGAATGCCCGCTAATTATGAAAAATGAAAAATAAGAGCGAAATATTTATTAATGTTTGCATTTCAGAACATCATACGTTTCGTCGGTTTAAAATCCTAACAAAGGGAACCTATAAAATGCCCTAGTACCGGACACTCTTCAGCTTCTGTTTATGGATATCGTAAATATACGTTATATATCTTACATAAACAGGTCCCTTTTGTTAGTATTTGAAACCGTAACTCTAATAAAAAGCATCCGCACACACACACACACACACAACTATTCACTACCGGTCGCGTGCTTCGAAACAACGAGCTCCTAATATGTTGCAACTCAAATCCCGACATCTAGACCCCACGACCACCGCTGAATAGCTAGATAAACAGTGATAAACACTTTATTTGGCGGCTTGACGTCACGAGAGCGTTCAACTTAATAAAAAGAAACGATGCATTTATAGCAAGCGACGCCATGCTGTGTAAATACTACACTTACAGTGCCAATCTAGGGGGGTTTCTAGGGGCGACAAATAATAAATATTTGTTTTGCTTATTATTTATGTACGTTTACGTTTCGTCCTTTAATCGGGACTCGTCAGCATAGAGATATAACTATTCACTACCGGTTGCGTGATTCGAAACCCCGGGCTCCGAGTATGTTACGACTCAAATCCCAACATATATATATATATATATATATATATATATATATATATATATATATATATATTACTAATCATAATGAGTTCAAAATAATAAATTAATAGAAAAATTAAGCTAATCAGTTTCAAGCTTAATCAAGATTAAGTAAGACGAACAAATATAAAAATGACAACGAGAGAAAGGGAAAAATCAAATAAGAACTGCATTAAATCTGAGCAAATTCACTCTTTGCTTACCAAAAGAAGATCGCGCCGACTTTATATAAATAGTTAATAGAATTTTAAGGTAAAAGAGAAAGTGTGACTTATTTATTTATTGAAAATTAATAGACACTAAAATTGGAGGCACAGCTATTCATACTTATTAGTTTCTAGATGGAAGATCCGTATGTATTTTTCAAAAATACGACGGTAAGTTATTATCATGACGAATATTTGTTAGCACGTGTTGCCTGACTCGGATGGCTAACCTTTGATATGTACTCACAATCTAGTGAATAATGACACTACATTTAAATAAATAAATCATAGAATCATAGATAATAAATAATAGGTATCATAGTTGTATATCCCACGTAAGTATTTTCATGAATAAGAAGAGAGGACAGAAGACTACGATATAAGGCATCTGAACACATATCAAGAGTCTCTAGAATATGCGCGCAGATAAAAAGGCTTTATATGACTATGTTACACATAAATCTGAGAATAACTTTATATGAAACTAATACATTAATGCACAATAAACTTCGGCGTTCCAAAACTGCTTCTTACATAGTAATAGCCATTTGGCTACCTCATGGTTCGAAGACCTTATCATAGATTGTTTGCGAGTGATTTTATTGAGTTGCGTTCACTCAATAAATCCACGCAATTGATTTCATGAGTTTCTGCGTGACTAAAATATAAACGTTTTGTGTAGTTTACTTGTCATATATTTATATATATATATATATATATATATATATGTGTGTATATATATATCATACTATATATATATACGTATATCATACTAGATATATATATAGTCTCGGAAGTTTCTCAACCATTAAAACTATATAAAAAAAAAATTAAAAAAAAAAAAAAAAATTAAAAAAAACATATAGTCTCAAGTCTTCCAGTGGAAAATCACTCATGTAAGTCAATTTATTTTTTACAGTTATTATATTAGTTAGTTTCTAACACTATTTTAAGGGATCATCAGTTGTTTACCATGAAAAACTGTTTCGGGAATTTAAAAACAAGACAGTATTTAATTTCATGGCTTCCCAGCAGAGTTGATCAGACCCCACTTCCCTTAAAAGACAAAAACATAAACGTTCCTTATACTAAATCTACGTTTTGTTCCATATAAATGTTTTGCTAACTTATATTAGTTATTTAAAACATCAAAAAAAAAATAAATAAATAAATAAATAAATAAATAAATAAATAAAAAAATGTTTACCTGCGCTGTTCGTCTGTCTAATAAAATGTATCCGTTACTCACAAAAATGTTGTTGCATTTTAAAGTGTTTGGACGAATCCATGACACTATTATTTAAGTGATTAATGTATTATTTTTAGTTTTATATTATAAATATAAAAAACATCAACACATCAAAAAATAAAAGATAAATAAATAAATATGTATATACATATATATATATATATATATATATATATATATATATATATATATATATATATATATTACATACACACATACACATATATACCTTTAGTTCCTTCTTTTCTCCCTCGTCCTACTTTGTTGTCCATCTCCCCGTTGGTTGTTGTCAACCCGCAAATAAATATTAATCTTCCCTGTTCACTATAGTTTTTCTAATCTGCGTTCACAACAGTCGACTTTTTTCTTTTCTCATTGTTTCAAATCTGCGTCTGTAAGTTAACCGTTAATTTGTTCTCTTTTTCTTCTTCTTATTTACCAACTCCCGGTGTTTAAAAATCAGCGTTCATAGTTATGAACGGTTTTCTTCTTCTTCTTCTTCTTCTTCTTCTTCTTCTTTTTTAACATTTCTTTCTTTCTTTCTATTGTATTTTTATTGTTTTTCTTATTATAATTAGCAGATGTGTTATATATACGTTTATTCATATTATATAATTTCTATTTATATATACTATGATTTGTTCTATCAGTTTATTTTGATTAATTTGATAAGATTTAAAAGCATCAGGATGGCGAGTAATTGCCTTATTTAATTGTCCAAATATTTTATTTTGATCGCCACCTTGGTTAATCATTCTTATTATTAGATCAGAAATTGGGGGCATGAAATCTACTAATTTTAAGGTAACACGAGCAATTCTCAGAAATTCAGACATAATACTCCCGTAAAATATATACACAGGGCTAGTACTATTTTTATATGGCATTCGCACGATACGAAAAGGGAATGAATTTCTTTTATCAAACAGTTTATAGATAAATATTTTATCTTCAATTTTTATATCCAAATCAAGAAAAGTAGCTTGTGTTCCCTTATGTTCACAGTTTAATTTTAACTCTTTAGGATATATTAAATGTTTAGTATTTGCAAACTCTTCGCTATCATTAATGCAAACAAGGTCGTCAATATATCGCCTACATCCATGATAACTATACGCTCTAGATATATCATTTTTTATTAGTGATGACATATATATATATTCCAGTCTATGTAAATATAGGTCTGCCCAAAATGGAGACGGGTCCAAACCCATTGGAATACCTATTGTTTGGAGCAATAATTTATTCCCTATTTGAAAGTAACTCTCTTTTATAAGGTGACTTATAAGCATTATCAGACCAGTTTTGGATACACTCGTCTTACCATTTTTATTTTTACACCAAAAGGCTTTAGATTTTGCAAAGTCTATGTATTTACCTTTTCCTCCTGCAAAAGCTAAATCTACAGTATTACCTAATTCTTTAATAAGTTCTTTATGGGGTATTTTTGTATATAATGTACTAAAATCGTATGTCGAGATTGATTTAGCCTGTTTACGAGAATTAATACGATCTAATTTTTCTTTTACTAGATCGGAATTATTTACCACCCAAAATAGGTTTATATGACTATAGAATTTACTTTTTTTATGGAAATTATTTATTTGGTTTATAATTAATTTAAAGATTTTAGACACAGCCTTACTTAAGGGTTTAGTGATGCACATTTTTGAGGCAACAATGAAACGGGCGCCAACTGGTGTTTTATGCATTTTAGGTATCCAATACATAGATGGAAGTTTTTTGTATTTTTCTTCTAATTTTAATCCTAATTTTTCACAAATAACAGTATTGTTTATAATAATGTTATCGCTTTTATTATTACTTAATTTATAAGTATCTGAAACTTCACCTATTATTCCTACTTCTAGCAATAAGCGTTGTATATAATACTTTTTACAGATAAAAGCTATGTTATTTGTCGCCTTATCAATAGGAACTATTACAAACCTATTTTGAAGCATTTCAAGCTCCGTCGTTATTTGTGGATTTCTAAGGAGGGGATTCGTTCTTTTAGGGTGTTTAAATTCTTTTAAACGTTCTACTTTTTTATTTACGAATCTAAGTACATTATTTTTCCATGCGTCAAATGTAGAGTGTAATAGTTTATGTTTTTTAGACATGGATGCAGTGAAATTATCTAACGCTTTATTTATTTCCTTAACACATTTCGCATAATTTAAACATTTAGGTTCTCTATAGTTTGGGCCTTTACTTAAGAGTTTTCTTAATTTAGAATGTTTAACTATCGCTAGATTACCGGTAATTATATGCCCTATGTCAGTATTACATAAAGGGGAGGATTCACATTCACATGATGGTATATACATTTCATCATTATCATTAATATTTAAATTCTCTACAGTTTGTTTATAGTTAAAAACCTTATTCCGGATAGTTTGCCCTAGTTTGTATGTTACTATTGGTTTCTGTTCCTCTTTTTTAAGTTCATTGGGCAGTGACTGAATGATTTCTGGATTATTAAATATTTTAGGCAGATTTATATCATCAAATCCTTTATTTTCATATAGGACTACACAAACATTTCGAGGTTTATTTTTTATACCCTCAGCAGGTGGCTTGTATAATTTTGTATCGATTATATCCATGATATACTCATACCATTGAGGAAGTTCTTCTATCCTATATATCATATCCGGGTTTAATAATATCTTAGATGCTATGTCTTTTAATACCTTTTTCTTGGTTTTATTAAGAAGTTTTCTAATGTAATTAAAAGACTCGGAAATATTATTCATGATAATCTCTTTAGTTTTCTTAAAAAATTCTTCGCATGAAACGGCAGATTCTCTATTGTTCCTATTTACATGTGTTCTATCTCTAGTACCGTAGCGAGGCAAAGCTGAATACAATCGCCCTACATTTTCTGATTCGTCTTGTAAATTATCTTTTTTTATTTTTACATTTAGACCATATGGATAAATTACTCGCATTTTCTTAATTATTTCATCTTCTTTATTTAGACGCATTTTAAGCGTATTATTATCTACCTTACCAGAACTATCATATCCATTATCTGTAAATTTTTCAATAATCTGTATTGAAAAAGACGATTTTCCACAGGTTTTTTCTTTAAAGTGGTTTACTACATGGACACAGCCTTTATTACTAGTTCTATGCAAATTCATCCGTCTATTTAAAGGTAGTACTGTTTCGCCTACATATTGTAAATTACAATTTTTACAAGATAATAAGTAAACTAAATTTTGTGACCTACACGACAAATCTTCCCCCGAATGATTTAGGACTGGATAGATTCTTTTAGTTACATTAGATTGATATTCTTTAGATGTTATTAGAATATCACAAGTTTTGCATAACGAAGCTCCACAGGGAGCAATGTTAAAATTATTATCGGTCGGACAAGTCCCATTTGCCATTTCGAAAGAAGGAGCTCCTACTTCAGTGTCTCTAATGACAACGGCTTTACCCTGTCGAAATCTGCCCGACCTCCTTGGGGGATTAGCCCTAGGGGAACTCACTAGTTCTGAGGGCTGCCCAGACTTAGCTTGCAATCTCGTTTTAGTAACAATAGTTAATACTATTATTTTTATACATTATGTTTTATCAGGATGAAAACTTAAGCACCTTTGGTGCCAGAAAGGTATTCAAATATATATATATATATTCAAGAAAGGTGTATTCAAATAACTTATTCTATTCATATAGGATACAGTATATATAAAATACTTCAGATATTAGTAAAGTTAATTGGTAGGACGTTAGGTAAAACCTAGCTTATATATATATATATATATATATATATATATATATATATATATATATATATATATATATATAAGAGGTTTATATAGGTTGTTTGTTTTAAGCATTGTTTATTAGTATATAGAAATGCGATACTTAGAAGGCAATGCAATGCAGAGGTGTGACGGATAGACACAAGTTGGAGAAAATAAGACATATAATGGTGGAACAAATGAAATAGTTTAACCCTTAATACAATGTATGCATACACACACACACATATATATATATATATATATATATATATTTGTTTATTTATTATTTATTTTTTTTACAAACACACATATATCTGTCTATCTACACAATATTACAATGTTATGTAATACCTGTATCAAGATAGTCTAGTGGAAAGTTCGTATGATATAATATTTGTAATATTTCGTGAACTCTTTACTTCTTCAGAACCGTGCTCAACTAAAAATAAATAAATAGTTAAGTAAAATAAATAAGTAGATAAATTAAAAAATAAATTAAAAAATTAAAGTTTATAAATTAATAACTAAACCTTACAATATATATATATATATATATATATATATATATATATATATATATATATATATATATATATACATATATACAGGAGTACGAACATATATATTTTAGCCTATACCAATTTATATTGATGTATAGCAATCTCTTTAAATTGAAAGCTCGTTGAATATCAATTTGCAACAACAGAGTATATATAAGTAAACAAGATAGTGTTGCTTTGCAAAGGCCAATAACTTTTTGTCTTTTCTGAAAAATTCAAGGAAGTCGGATCCAATATTGACATACTAATTTTGGTTGATCACCTTATGAACAAAACGAATTCGTAAAGAAATGGCACCAAAGATTGACTGTGTTGAAGATGTATCGTGAGATAAATAAAATGTTGCTCTTTAGAATGTAAACAAAATCTTGTTTACTTATATGTATATATATATATATATATATATATAAATTATTCTTGATAGTTATTACCTAACTAGTAAGAAAAACAAATACCATAATAGCTGTTATTTTCTTTTTATTGCCTATATCTCTTTCGTGTATGTAATATATAATTTTCTTCAATTACGGGAAATTATTTTTACATTTCAAAACTTAAAATAATTACAAATTTCATACGAATTGGCAAAGTTATTAATTATAAACGTTTACGTGCATATAATGATAGCAGTATTTAAAATAAAATTAATTCATGGAAAAAATTATTTACTTCAGATCAGCAAGAATGAATTTCAATTTGCTACATATCAGTTATTTAAACTTTAAATAAAAAATAAAGATCAAAAAGTTAACTTTTTCAGTCTCCAATGATATATTTTGTTCAAGGGGAATTTTGAAACGAAATTGATTTAAGTTTTATGGTAATTATCCTGATTAGCATTCTAATTTGAAATTGGGTGTTCAGAATAGCAAATGTTTGACGAGGAAAGACTAAAGTGGGGAATAATAATTACAAGTGATATAGAGGAAAGTAACAGATGAGTGGGTGTTGCAGATGAGAATAAAGATTGGAAAGATTCGCAAACAGATGGAGCCATTTCCGACTTGGTATAGATTACGTTGCTTGAAGAATCTATCGATGACGCTATGTCTATAATTACACTCACGTGTTCAGAAAAATGTATAATCGCATACACACGACTTTTGCAAAAACTTACAAGCAATGTGTTACGAGTGTGTTATTAATTTATGTATAGCATGTCATTATCATTTGTATGTGATTATAAATACCGAATGTTTCTTTTTGTTAATATAGTTTAAAGTTAATATGCAGCCTTTTTCTATGTAATATTAGGCTCTTTAATTTGTAGTTTTTTTGTTCATTTCAAGTTGATTATTCAACATTTTTTATTAAGATTCTTATTCTTTTTCCATTATTGAAATTGAACTTGTTCAATTTGAAATGTATGTTGTTTAATTCAAAATTTAGTTTGTTCAATTAAATTGAACTTACTTAACTTGACGTTGGGCTTTCATGAATTGAAGTCATAATTAATTTTCTCATTTGAAGTTCAGTTTGTTATATTTGAAGTAAAGATTTTTAACTATAAGCTGAGCTGTCGCAAGTTGATGTTGAGAATTTATGTATTGGGTTCTTGCAAAAACAATCGCGTTTTTTGACGTTCACCTTCAAAATATCCTAACTTCTTTTATACCAAACTTTATTAATCAAAATGAAAACTATTAAAATCAAATCATTTTAGCCAACGGAAAACAAGTTTATTCATTTAATTATCATAAAAATCCGGAGTTCTTGAAGCGATTAAGTCATTGAAGGCCGATTCGGCATCATCTCGGCTTTTGAAGAATTTCTCGCGCAGGAAGTTGTCAAGATGCTTGAAAAAGTGATATTCGGTGGGCGAAGGGTTTGCTGAATATAACGGATGAGGCAGTCTCGTAGCCCAATGCGTTCAACTTCTGCAGGGTCAGTTGTGCAACATGCAGGCGAGCGAGGAGAATTAGTCTCTGCATATTGACCAATCCCGGGCGCATACGTTGTAGCTTAAGGTGCATGTCGTCAATTTGTTGGCAGTACTTCTCCGCCGTAATCGTTTCGGCCGGATTCATGAAGCTGTGATGTATGAGACCAGTCGCAGACCACCAAGCAGTAACCATAATCTTTTTGTGGTGCAATTTCGGCTTCTGGAAGTGTTTTGGAGCTTCGCCTGCATCCAACAACTGTGCCGAATGTCGCCGATTGTCATAGAGGATCCACTTCTCATCACACGATAAATGGGCAGTTTCTGTTGCGCAGCAATAGCGTAAAAGACACCTCAAAACGACGATTATGTTATTGTCTTGCACCCATTTATCCAGCTTTTTTACTTCTTTATTTGCTTCAAATGGCGAACGACTGTTGAGTGGTCGACATAGACTTCATCGGTAATTTCTCGTGTGGTTTTGCGAGGATCGGCTTCAATTAAGGCTTTTAGATCTTCGTGTTCAACCGCAGTCGGTCGGCCTTTACCGTCTTCATCTTCGAGTCTCTCGTCACCATTGCGAATTTTCTTGAACCACTTTTGTGCCGTACGTTTGTTAGTGGTTCTTGGGGTTAACGCATCATTGATGTCACGAGTTGTCTCGGCAGCTTTTCGGCTTAGTTTGAACTGTAACAAGAATATCGTGCGAATTTCAATTTTTCCCATGCTGTCGAAAAGCCTGCAAAAACAATACATAAAGAGATTAAAAGTGGAAACGAATAACACGATTCGATATAGCGAAAAACGCGTATCAAAATAACCTATAACAACGCTATATTTATCAATGAATTAATTCAGAATTCATATATAAATATAACATATATGAGAAAACGCCATTGTTTTTGCACCAACCTAACATTTGACGTTCATCTTACTATAATTGAGCATTCTTAATTTGAAGTTTTGTTTTTCAAATCCAAGTGTAACATTTTTTGAGGTTGTTCAATTTGAATTTGTACTTTCTTTACGTAAAGTTGAGCTTTCTTAAATTGAAATTCAACATTTATCTATTTGAAATTAAGCTTTGTCAATTTTAAATTTCTCTCGTTAAATTAGAATTAAAGTTTTCGCAAATTGAAGTTAAACATTACTGAATTTGAAGTTCAGTAAAACTTTGTTAATTTGAATGTAAATTACGTAAATTTAAGTTGAATATTTATTGATTTGAAGTATAGCTCGTTAAATGTTAAGTTGAGCTATCTAAATTTGAATATGAGCTTTCATAAATGAAACATTTTATTTTAAATTGAGCCTTGTCATTTTTGTTGAGCTCATTTAGAATAGAACTTTTTTCTGATTGTACTTAGGCTTCATTTGTAAATGGAAAATGATATTGTTTGTGCATTTTCTATCGATGGCGTGCACATCTGCTCAACTAAATAAGTAATGCGACATGCAATCCGATGATACGATGACCGGAATTGCGAGCCTACAATTTAAACCTAACATGTGGGGAAACGTAAACAGACAGATGCATATATTAAACATACTTAAATACATACGACTTTTGCGTTCCATGTCGATAGATGATACCCCAATAAAAAATTCTAACACTGTTTTTAACGATTTTACACATTGTGCAACAATATTGTCAGCATGTAGCGAATACTTTGTTATTCTTTTATGTAAAATAATGAAACCCTGATTAAAAAACAAAGTTTGACTTAAAGAAAATGTTTCGCATACTATCTATCGTAGCTTAGCAAATAATGCCATGCCGCCTCACATCCGGCAATTAAACAATAGGGTTAACCTTATGAGAAGGCAAACCAACGCACACCGAGATAATACGTTAGGTCAATTACCACTGACTGCAAGTGACAAATGTCAGATAATTATAAGACCAAATGTTGAAAAAAAACATGAATGTCTACCAGAAATCTATTGATACCCCAGTCTTAAATACCAATAAAAAGAAAAAGAGCAATTCTCGAAAACCAATATATAACGTCATGAAGCTTGCTATCTGCTTACCTTCCATCTGCCTATCGAACTATAAATGCAACTAGTCCAGGAGAAGTAAGAATGCAAGTAGTTTTGGGTTATTCCGGCACCAATTGTCCCATGCATTTGATCGCTACTAGACCCAAGTAATCGCAGTTTACGAAGTGGAGATTGCGTAATCTTGGCTAAACTATGAACTCAAAACGAAGGCAAGTATACAGTAGTATCAATTGTTCCTCGCGATTTACAAGAGAGCTTATATATATATATATATATATATATATATATATATATATACATATATATATATATATATATATATATATATATATATTATTTACATATAAACTATCCGTTACATATTCTAGAGACTACCATTGTCCTCTTTGACATGTATAGACTTTTTCTTCTTAGAAAGCCGTTACAATCTATCTAAATGTATTGGTTATACATAAATAAATTTATGGGAAAGCACCTTGTTTATGGGGTGACCTAGATGACTGTAGGGACCCTAATTGTAACTTAGTATTATTTTAAAATAATGTAATTGTAAATAACAGGTGCTGTGTGTATCTGTTTCTATAGTGTATTCATAGTTATGGGTTATGGTGTATTATGTAGTATATTGATCAGTAGGTGAGTTACATTCTGATTGCCGACTATTATTACTTTTTGGAATGGAGGTATATTACTGTTGCTAAATGGGTTATGTGTTATATTCATTTTTATTTTCATTTGAGGAATGGCAATGTCTATCATAAAGCTGTTATTATAATTGTAGTTTATTAGCTAAGGGATGGTTTCATGTCTTATGGGTGATGGGTTAATTCATATCGGTCAAAGACTGCTGTCCTTCTAATCATCATCATCATCATCATTATCATCATCATCATCTATTCGTGTCGGTGTCACGGATCCTTGTGACTCTCTCGTTCGATCTCGCTCTACCCTCCATCACACCTGGTAGATCTTCATAGGTGCATTGTGAGTCTTCTGTTAGTTGTTCGATGTAAGTTCTGTGCGGTCTACCTACTGAGCCACATCCCCGTGTTGGCATCTACAGAAGAACATCATTAATAACATAGTCATAAACCCTCCAGCCTTGTCCAGCAAATCTGGTTCTTCTCTCTATATCAGGGCTGAAATTCGAGCAAGGAGTCCATAGAGTTGGTCTCTCGTGAAATGCTGTCTTCAGGAGATGGTAAGATCAGCTCTTAGCAGTCCGGTGTATACACCATACATTTTCGTCTCTAATATTTTGATGAAAATCCAAGAAGCACTTGAACTTCAACCAATCGCTTGGTGAAGATAATTGTCTTCCTAAGAAATATAAAATCAAGCCGTTGAGTTGTTATAAGCTTGTTATCTCCGTAATATATGTGGTGGTGCCTGTGTTGGAGCATCCGTGAGACGCTGAGGATTTGAGATGGATCGTAAGGAACGTTTCCATACATTAAAGGGCTCTCCGTCAATAGAACCATGGTATCTCCATCGAAGCTGTAGCATGGTGTTTGTAAATAAATAACTTATATGTAAGCTCTCGCATTCTTACAATCGAGCACTTTATTCATTTATTATCAACATACTTCGTGGCACTATATATTTATATGTAGTGAAACACCTATGTGGAGACGAGAAATTTTAAAAATAACATGAAATAACTACCATAATTAGGCAATTGACAAATGTATTCGGCAAACGTGGACGAGTTAAGAATGCAATGGTTATTTCACATTTCGTTACACACTGTAAGACACCCGCTAGCTATTTAACTGATTCTAACCTATATATGTATCTTATTATTTTTTTTCAACTCTGCCATTTAGTTTCATCTGGGAAACTGCACGATTGTTAACGATGCGGACTGAGGACCTGACTGCGCCGGGTTCGAATCTAGTTCGTTTTACAGAGGCGCATTCAACAAAACCCACACCTAACCTTGTGTCTGACTTTGAGAGGAGGTAAATAAAATACTTCAGTTTTATATCCATGGATACCGTCAGTTTTATAGAGACACCGAAAAGCCTGTAGAAGGGACAACACGCTAAGAGTAACCGTTATTAAGTAGATGCTATGATTTCGTCATAAATTCGGCTGAAGTATGGTACAACGTTAATGGATTACTTCACAAAACGGTGACGTCGTGGCGTGTTCACTACAGAAAAAGTAACGTACAACATCACCAGATACCAACATTTACAATTTTAATAGTATACGAGAGTCAAAAGTGTCTAGTCGTCTGATACAGAATATCTATCCATGCTCTAAGAGATGTTATATATTACATAATCTTGGTTAGGAAATATGTATTCGTGGGGGTAGAATGGTGTAGAGGCGAACACCGTTTCGCAAGGTTGCTCGAAGGAATGAGTTTCGGACCTGAAACAAATTCGATTTTACCCACATTTTAAACTATGAGAGACCTACGACTATGGATTTTACTGGAACTAGGACTAATACTAACAAAAGAGTAGCCCAAAATTCCGGCTTAACCACTAAATGACCTTTAATTTTATAACAAACACAAGCTCACAGAGATCTAGATCTGTGACATAGTCGCATTGATGAAGAGATGCACTATATTTTGAATTATCATTACTTTTCCTACACATATCAAGATCTCACAGCAGTGATTTATCGCATATAAATATCGTGTATCTTCCTAAGAGATGAATGACAGGATATCTTCAAGGATTTCTTGTATGTAATTTCTATTATTATAACTCATGTAATAGTATCGCACCTGCTGGTACCTGTGCTTTTCACGCTGAAAATAAGGACTGAGTTTTCCCTAGCATATGAGTGAAAATAAACTTCGTCAGAAGTCCAGAATGTGTTATCACGTTCTAATCGAGATCTGAATATTGTTATTCATGCGTACCAGTACCATTTTCCATGGAACCAAATTACTTTTTTTCCTTAAGGAAAAACTCATACGATTTCTTCTCATTTTATTTTACTTTTTACTCACGATTTCCAACCCAATCCTTACCAGTGGTCTCTCGCTTATGACGGCGGTAATCTCCCTGACTAGAGTGTTCAACACAATAAGTGGTTACCAAATGTCTGTGTTCATCTATAGTTTATTAATAAACAAAAACATTTAAAAACCGTAGAGTTATATATATATATATATATATATATATATAACATAGACGAACACATCCTGTGGATAAGGAAACGATAGTTTCACTTAGCGAAGTAGCAATACTCTTCTGTGAAACTAATCGGGTACTTTCGGGTATCAGTGTCGAATAAAAATGTAAGAAATGAGTAATTGCATTTACATAGAATAGAATTCATCCCACTTCAAGTAGCAGAGTTGATAGCTCAGTCGGTAGAGCACCGAACACAAACCGTTCGGGTCTGGAATTTGAATATCGCTACGTCTAGAAACACTGATGTCTTGATAAAACAGTATAGCTGTCTATGGATGATTATATATATATATTTACTTTTTATTATATATGGACCAGCTTGTTCCGTATTTTGGGGGACTATCAGTAGAGATTCAAATAACTGGCTTATCTACAAACGGGTTCAAACCTACGCCCCTAGGGCATGTTTACGCAACGTTTTCATCTCCTTGCCTAGCAGGTCAACTTCGCGATTGAGACGTGTAAATACGCTTTTCATACAAAATCGTACCAGTAATAACATCTAAAGTGTTCAAACAAAGGGGATAGAACTATATCGTTACTGCCAAGGTGATGTAATTACTTTGACACTATAAAAGTTAGATATCTTTATAAAGGGGCTTAAAATCAAAATTGTATATTCATACATATACACACACACACATATATATATATATATATATATGTGTGTGTGTGTGTGTGTGTGTGTGTTGCTTTTTTGTGCATCTATCTATAGATCTTTCGATTTTCGAACCAGTATACTGCTGGTTTATGGATGAAAGACTGTAAATTCTTACTACACATTCATTCGGAGTTGACTCCTTATCACACGCACACACGCGCACATATGGGTGTGTATGTATTATGTTACTAATTATTATTGTAACTCGCCAACTGAAAGTAACGATTGGACAAACTGCCTTTCCCCTGACTCTGAAAATCACGCTGAATGACAATCGTTCCTGTGTGAATATCATCGAATGCTAATCGCATTGATCTTAAGACGAAATGCAGACAAAACCGTTTAGAATGAAGAGACGTTGCCAATTAACCTTTGCAAATGTGTTACCCTTTCCTAATGCCGCTAATTCTCGATTGGTTCGGACGCGCCTAGTCAAGTTTCCTCACACGTGCGCTGTTTACAATGCCGGGCAAATGGCTTTAATGAATAGGTCGTATTCAGAGAAGGATACTTTTAGTGAAGAGCCAGGAAGCAAGTTAACAAAACGGAATCGGTGTTTGCATAGGTTTAAGTATATTCATTATGCGTTTGACGTCTATATTGGACTTAGTGATGAGTGGGATCTCTCCTATTAAGCTCGTAATACACGCTCTCACGTTCACAACCTGCCAAACATATCTATCTATCTATCTATCTATCTATCTATCTATCTATTTATCTATCTATTTATCTTTCTATTTATCTATCTATATAGCTATCTATCTATAGTAGAGCAGAATGTAGACTTTCGGCAGCTTGGTAACTGTCACTTTTCTTATATTATCTCTTAGTCCTCACATTCCATGAGCGATATTCGTGACAAATAGAGTAGAACTGTATTTTTCAGTACCTCACATCAAGTAGCTTCATGCCTTGTCTTGAGCGATTTCCATATTGAAAATATATCTATCTATCTATCTACACACACAAACACACACATATATATATATATATATATATATATATATATATATATATATATACACGCATATATATATATATATATATATATATATATATATATATATATATATATATATATATATATATTATTTTGAGATAAAGTATTCAGGTGTAAACTATAGATGAATAAAATGTATAAATGACAAACCACAAAGTACAAATTAGCTCACGTAAAATACATGAGGTATATGAATGATTTGCTTCTTTATATGCGCAGAGGCCTGAGTAAAGCGACTGGTAAATCTGATGCTCAATTATACGAATAATTTATTAACCTGTATGGCATAATTAAAATTTTATCTTATAATCCGTTTCGCTAGAATTGACAGAATCTGAAAAAAAAATATTCCTTGCTTGATCGTATCGCTTAGATCAGCGATTAAAGCAGCTTCAATGAGACGTATACAATGTAATGTATGTATATATTTATTATGGAGACGCTCGAAAAGTCAAATACATGGTTTAACTAAAACGTATGCGCTACAAAAGCATTTTTCTTATCACTGATATATTTTATGTTCTTATATACTTTTGGCCAGTGTTCACTGCGTTTTCAAAATAAAGGGTTTTCAAAAATGGCAATAACATCATAACTGTATTACTAATAACAAAAAAAACGTTACCCAATGAACAATATATATGGAACATGTATGTCATCCAAGCGAATGCTACTTACTTGTCACATAACTGAAAACCGTTCACAAATACTTGCATCAGATTTTCTAAAATGTCATCAGTTTTTCTAAATATTTCTTAATGGTAGTGGGCAGTTCTCCTATATTCACGCCAAAGTACCGCTAAAATAAGATGACGACGTAATGTAAATGATACAGAAAGTCAGTAAAGCAATATTTTATTACTTTTTAGTGTATACGTTCAATTATGATATGAAAAAAAGAGTTCCAATGTTTTTAAATGTTTAAGTAGTGATGACTTTTTTAATATATATGTATAATAATGATAACATGTGTGAAGGCAACAGCATAAGTGTCAGCTTGTGCGATAGGTGTCGTATAACTGCTGATTTGCTTACTAATAAGATGTGTGATGATTTGTGGACTTATTTGTACGATACAGGACAGAGATTTCGTTCGAGTGTGCATTACGTATTGTGGTAGAGAAAGGCTATAGGTCCGAGTGCAATATGTGTGTGTTTCCTGGTGTTTTCATCGATATATTTAGAAGACTTTTCCTATTGTAAAAAGTTAAATGAGGTCTCAATATTATCAACCTCATCGGAGTGTTATGGTGTCTGCACATTCTTTAGTAGAAACTTATTATTTTAATTGGCATGTTTTAGCTGGAGTAAACATTATGTAATTGTCTATAATGTGTCTGCACAGCATATTAAAAACGTTATGATTGTTTACCAGTTATGTGTGTGAGGTTCTCTAAAATAGAATAGAGTAGTTATGTAATCTATTGTATTTAAATATTTATATATATATATATATATATATACATATATATATATATATATATATATATATATATATATATATGCGTGTGAGTGTGTTTATAACGATACACAAAATATAAACTGTGATGGATATGTAGAATATGTATGAGAGTTTGAATTACAAACTCGGCAACATCATTGAGTTTCTACAGTGTCTCCGTACAAGGGTTTGTCAGAATAACCTGACATAAAGAGACCTTCCCTACAAGTACACCCTGACCAAATATTCAAAATACTATAGTATTCAAAGCCGAAATAAGATCCCATCTACACGTCTACAAACTTGCTCATACGAGGAATGGTTCATTTTTTCCAAGTACTGTTACCTCATATAAACGCACTTAGCTGGATACTTCAGCAGACTAGATGAATACTTGTCCTGGAATCCGGTAAGATCAAGAGAGCACACGCAATATATATTATAACATATGTATCTATAGCATTGTAAATCAGTCGATTCGGGAGAGGAAAATTAATGTTGTTTAAAGGAGAACTTTAATGGAATATTTGAAAATCCACATATCTCATAGAGAAATGTAGTGTTTTCCACAAGAAAGAGCTCTTTGAGTTCTGAGAACTTCGACTGAAGTTAAATGAAACGAAAAGAGAAAAACTTGTGAAGTATGCAACCCTTTTCTTATCACTGTATATGTCTA
This sequence comes from Sepiola atlantica, assembly GCA_963556195.1. Lineage (NCBI taxonomy): Eukaryota > Metazoa > Mollusca > Cephalopoda > Sepiida > Sepiolidae > Sepiola > Sepiola atlantica. The sequence goes on along the minus strand of OY744523.1, from coordinate 36,395,461 downwards.
TATATCTAAATGAATAAATGCGAAAGTTTTTTTTTTCATTTATCACTATTATCTAATAATGAAACCGGTTTACTGTTACTTTAATCAATAATACAACATAAAGACTTGATATTATTCAGATAAACGATTACAAGAGCACGTTCATAATTAATTAACATTTTATATTATTGAATTGCATTTGCTTATGTTCCCTATTCATACGCAATAGTTTTGTCCACATTAACAGTAATTACGTAAAGTTATGTAATAGATAAATCAGAGAAATTACAAAAACACTTTCAGTTTAAACAACCAACGCTCGCACTACCTCACCGAAGGTCGAGCGAGGCATAAGTGAGAATAGAAAGGAGAGCGGAGAGAGAGAGAGAGTGTGGATGCCTTGCAAGCTTTCTCTCTGATCCCTTCTTTCGCCCTATTTTTTCAGTTGTTACATTTTCCCTGAAAAATAAATAACTACCTTTTTTAATTTTTTAAATTAGTGCCTTTATTGTGAAGTTTAACGACAAACTTATTGTGTAATATTTACAAGGATGGTATCACTATTCTTATTAAAAAATGAAAACAATAGTGTAGTCGTATTGTCCCAATTACGAAAAATATTGATTCGTATTATGGTATGATTGTAGATCAACATCCTCCGCAAAATTACCCCCGATCAACCCGAAAATATTATATTTGTTTTAAGCGATCACATGTGAACACTCTGAATAAATTCACAATAAGATGAAAAGTAAAAAAATCATAATTTGAACATTTAAAGCGGAGGAAATTTTTTGTATATCAATTTAATATAAAATGAACCCAATTTTGAGGCCAGTTTTAGGCCATTTAACTGAATTCTTTTTCCTATAGAAGTATAACATGCTGCGTTTTTTTGGGGGGGTGGTAGTTACTTTTTAGGCGATTACATGTCGTTTTATGGCCTTGCCACTCGGACTTAGGGTTAGTAGTAAGCACTATTTTGTAAGTTCCCTAAAAAGATAGAATGACCCGGAAATTGGGAAAATAGTGCGTTATATATATATATATATATATATATATATATATATATATATATATATATATATATATATATATATATATATCACTGATCCCCACTAAATTCTATAATATTGTTTTCTCTATCTCCGTTTTACACGGTGTTAACACGCAATTGCCTAAAAAAAGCAGAATGTAATTTTTCGGGGGGAGGGGTATATAAGGGTATTAATCTACACATGAACCCATATTTATTTGTTTTAAATCTTATACGTTTTTTATAAATATACCTCCTTTTTGTAAAATGAATTTTAAGCACTTGATTTTAGTTGTGTTTACTTTTCCCGTGAAAATTGAATAAACAACTTAAACATTACCTTACTAATTAGATATCTTATTTTTATGGCATAATTAAAAATATTAAAGTTTGGATATTATTGTAGATGAATACGCATCTCCCGATAAACAAAGATTCTACTGTTTTAAGCGTTTACGTGTGAATACCTTAAAAAAACTGGCGGAAATAGAAACAACAAAGAATGTTATAGAAATTTTGACTGGGGGATTAGTTTCGCTAATAAATTTAACGTAAAATGATCCATCATTTTCGAGTGATTCTAGGGTGTCATGACAGTTAACCATTTTTGCCATTAGAGATTACTTTCCACGTGATTGTTTTGGGGCGATTGCGTGTGGTTTTACAACTTTGCCAATCTAACATATGATTAGTGTTAGAAAATATATTAGTAAACTGTCCTAATAATTTAGAATGACTGTTAAAAAAGAATCTTATTTTTAGTGGGTGTAATTTAGCTAAGCGTTTTAATCTACACATTTACCAAAGTGCGTTGTTAAAACTTTGGAATTCTCTGAGTAAAACCATTCCGATTAATTACTGCCCGAAGGACGAGTAGGTTTTTATAGTAAAGTAATACATGCGAAACATTTTTTTCCATCTATTCTAACTACATTAACATCAAAACATGTTCTACTTGTGTAATTCTGTGATAGAACAAATAGGTTTTAAATACCGTATATCTAAGACATTGCAAATAGCCTTAAACAGCTATTTAATTTGCATACTTATAATATAAACAGTGTCTAGTAATCATTATTTTGTAATATACAGTTGTAATTTTGCATTGTCATATTTTTATATATACGCTTATTTTCGTCGATAGTATAACGTCTAAGATCGCCGGCATGCTGAGAACAAATATTGAGAACAGATACTACACTTTTATCTGCGCAAAAAGCAAAATTTTAAAAACGAATACATTTTTTTTAAATGGTGTAACCTATTATTGTATCATACTTTAATGGTGGATAGATAGTGCTGTATCGGTTCCATTGTAATAACCTCGTCCTCCCAGGAATGACCTCCTTTTTTAAGATGATGAAGTGATCTACCCAGGAATTACATCCTCTTAAATATATGTTTCGGTGTTATAAGATAATCTTCCCAGAGACTACTTTCTCCATGTTTGTGTGTGAGAAGGATTGGGGGTAGTGTAGTAACTGTTCTATTAACATGATACCATACTAATTAGCAATACTTTCTGATTTTCAATAAGAGATTATCCGAGGTAATACCCCCTTTTATTAGGAGACAGTTTAGTATATTTTAATTCCAAACAACACAATTCTTCCATTACTGTTTTCTCTGTTTGTGTGGGAGGGGGACACTGCACCATCTGTCTTGTTTTCGCGATATAATAATCTATGACATTAACTTCTTCTATGAGGTGTGGCGTTCGTCATTATAATATTCTTTAAATAAGAATATATATAAGGTAATCAAACAAAAGATCAAGCGTCAACTAATATCTTATGATTTGTTTTGATTTGTACTGCGCAGATCAAGCTTTTGGAATTTGGAGTGAGTTTCTTGAACTTTTTATACTATTTGAGTTGATTTATTTATCGCTGTAATAATCAACTTAAACATTGGATACTTTTCACTTCATCGATTGCTGACGCATCTAACGATTAGACAACTTTTTCAGTTCTTTCAATTCCTCATATTTAGACTGTCACTCATTACTTGGATCAATCTTCAGTCAACCTTCTGGATATCTTTCCTGATTATGTTTTTTAAATTGTATGAATTTGATGGATTGTATAGATTCAACAAAAATGTATGTTTTTGGGCTGATACATTTGATGTTATATATCTATATGTATTTATATATATTTTTTTTATATATTTTCAAAGTGTAATCTCATTACCGGTAGTAATACCACTACAGTAATGGTCCTCTGAGGAAAAGAATTATATTTGAAAACTCATGAGCTAAAGACGTCAAGATACTTTGCTTGAAGTTGAATTATAATAACATTTGATTGACACCTTAATTTACTATTTAATTTCATATTATAATATATATATATATATATATATGTATATATATATATATATATATATATATATATAATAAATACATGGGTGTGTATTTAATATATATCTATATATTCATATATGTATGTATAAATGTATATATGCATATATATAGGTATATATATGTATATTAATACATATGTATATATATGACATTTATCTATATTTATGTATATATATATATGTATATATATGTGTATATAAATGTATATATGTATATATAAAATATATGTATATATATGTGTATATATATGTATATATATATATATATATATATAAATATATATATAAATATATATATGTGTATATATACATATATATATAAAGGTATATGTATATATGCATAATATATGAATATATATGTATACATATATAAATATATATGTATATATATATATGTATATATACATATATATATAAATATATGTATATATATATATATATAAATATATGTATATATGTATATATCTATATGCATATATATAAATATATATGTATATATATACATATATATAAATATATATGTATACATGTATATATACGTATATGTAAATATATATCTGTGTATATATGTATGTATACATAGATAAGTATATATATATTCATATATATACATGTATGTATATATATATGTTTGTATATATATATGTATATACTTATGTATGTATGTGCGTATACATAAGTATATATAAGTATACATGTGTGCATATATATATGTATATATGCGAATATATGTGTATATATTATATATGTGTGTATATATATGGATATATGTATATATATATATATTTACATATATGTATATACATATCTATGTGTATATGTATATTTGTGTATAGATATATATGTATGTATGTATATATGTATACATGTATGTATATATATATATATATATGCATATATGTATATATTTGTATATATATATATATATATATATATACATGTATATATATGTGTATGTATATATGTGTATATAGGTATATGTATATATATATATTTATATAGATGTATATATATATGAATGTGTATATATATATATATGTATATATGCATATGTATATTTATGTACATATATACATTAATATATATACCTATATATGGGATAAGGTACACAGTAATTCATGAAAATGAAGTGTCGTCGTGAAGAAAAACAAAAACAAGAGATTTGTTGACCGTTTTCGTTAGTGGAGAACGTCTTCAGAAAATGAAGAATACAGAAATAATTTTATTTTATATTGAAGGCAGACACATGGGATGAGGGAGAAAATGATCTGATTGGATCATATTAAAAGACATTAAGTGATGTTGGGACATGATAAGTAGGTGACACATTCTTTTAAGCCGGTGGGGGAGGGGGAAAAAGGCGGCAGAGAATCAAACTACGGTGAACAAAAAGGGTCGGCCTGAATTTGATATACTGGAGGTTAACACCTCAATTAAAAAGATTAAAAAGAAATAAACATGGATGGGTCAGCTAATTTGTCAACAATAGGTTTTTAAAGAGTAATTCATGAAAATTAAAAGCTGAGGTGGAAAAATGGTGAAAAAAGAAAACAAAAGGGAAACACAAGTTAAAGGTTAGGAGAAAAAAATTAAATGGGATTTAAAAATAGAAAAATAAGGGTTAAGTTAAAGAGAGATGTATTAAAAAGCTTATATTATAAATGAGAGCTTGCTATAATAACAAACATATGAACAGTATATAAACACACGCACACACGGACATGTGTATATGTAAACATATACACAAATATGTGTGAATATATCCACATACATACATACAAAATACATTTTCTAATATATATATATATATATATATATATATATATATATATATATATATAGAGAGAGAGAGAGAGAGAGAGAGAGAGAGGGAGATATACTTAGTCAGGGGCGCAGTTGTGCAATATATTGCATTGTTTTTGCGCAGCTTTAGCTAAGTGTCTACTTAGGGTAAATGATCCGTGCCTTAAGTTGAAGTTTGAAGGTTATGAAAGGAGAATAGTCGCGTTTTCAATGCATTGGCGACGTGAGAAAGAGTGTTCGTTCTTGAGGAGAGTGCAGTCTGAAAGGTTTAAATTGTGGGAGAGTGTGTTCCTGTGTATAACTAGAGCATTAGTGGAAATGTCGTGTTTGAGGTCCCGCTTTTGTTCGTAAATACGAGATCTCAGGTTTCTGGATGTGTCCCCAATGTAGAACATCGGACATACGGCGCATTTTATCTTGTAGATGCCAGCAGAGTGAGAGGTGTCTTTGGTTTGGTTAGGTTTCGTATTAAGTAGGTCTTTAATGTTTTTTTAGGTGGATGTTACTACTTTTATGTCTGGTTTGAGTTGTTTCTGTAGGGAGATAGATATGGGGTTATTAGGGAGAACTAAGCAAGACTTGTTTTCTTCCGTTATTTTTTTAGAAGATAATTTTGTGGGGTCGGTCTTTTTTTGTGAATGTTGGCAGCTTTTTGTTTAGTGTTAAGGATGAAGGAATGGGGGTATTTTAGAGCTTGGTAGGTTTTTTGAATATAGGATTCTTCATTGTGGAGATGGGCGGGGCTTCAAATTCTCAGCGCTCTGAGAAACGATCCAATGATCATTCCGGATTTGATATTTTTGTTGTGATCAGAGTAAAAATGTATGAGGTAATTTTTGTTAGTAGTTTTCCTAAAGACTGAGAAGTCCATGCCATTAGGGGTGTTATGAAGAGTGATGTCAAGGAAGTTAAGTATGTGGTTGTTTTCTGGTTCGGAGGTGAGAGAAATGCTGTGTTCTATTTTATTGAGTTTTTCGAATATGTCGGGGAGATTAATGTGATGTGGGTAAATAAGTAGGACGTCGTCTATGTACCTAAAGTAGTGTGAGTTCTTGGGTAGAATGGATTTGAATGGACCGTTCTCTAGGAATTCTTGGAAAAGAAAAGCGAGGACTCCACTGAGGAGGGAGCCCATGGGTAGACCAATTTTTTGCTTATATAGAATATTGTTAAAGGTAAAGTCGCATTGTTCTGTTATTAGATGGCATAGTTTGATAATTTGAGTGGTGGGGAAGGGGAGTTTAGTTTTGGATTTGGTAAGATGATTTTTAGGAATCTGAGGCATTTAGGTATAGGTACGTTAGTGTAGAGAGATTTAATATCTAAACTGGCCATAGTGAGGTTATTCATTTTTATGTGTTTGAGTCTTTGTAGCAAATCTCCGGAGTTTTTTTTTTAGATGGGCGGGGCTAATAGAGCCGAGAAGAGGGGGGGTAAGTATTTCTGCTATTTTTTGGCTAGTTTGTGGGGTGTGCTGCCAATGCCCGATATGATAGATCTCATGGGGATGTCATTTTCGTGTGTTTTGGTAGGCCATAGAGTCTTAGAGTTCTGAGGTGATGTTCCAGGAGTTTAATCCAGGGAGGGTAATCCGATAGAATCTTCTTTACTTCGCGTTTGAAGTGTTGTGTGTCTTTGGTTATTTGTTGTGAGGTAGTTTTCGTGTAGATGTTGTCGTCGTTTAGTAAGAGCATGATTTTGTGTTGGTATTCGTTTGCGTATATGATCACAACACCACCGCCTTTAACAGCGTGGGTGATGTGGATGTCCTGGTTCTGGGTAAGCTCTTTGATGGCTTCAGAGTATCTCCGTGAAATGGAGCTGTTGTCTGGTAGGCCAGCAGAAGCGGTACTGAGACCTTGGATGTAGCCTTTGTCAAAGTCGGAGTCGCCGTGTCAGTAATTTTTGGCAAGAGTGTCAACAATGTCACCTTTACGTGTGCCGGTGGCGCATTTAATGACTAGACTGAGGGCTTCCCGTTGTGTTTGGTTGACTTTGTGTTCGGATAAGTTAAGGATAAGAGTTTCGTTTCCTTGCGTTTTCCATACGCTGTTGTGACATAATGTGTGTAGTTTCTTGTTTAGGTTGTGTTTTTGTTGGTAGCTTTTCTTCCTAATGTGAGCTTTTATATGTGTCAGTGATGACGTGGTGAAGTCGCTTTGTTGCTGTAGTGTTTTGAGGATGTTGTTGGCCTTTTTACGGAGAGAGAGTTCGTTGTCATGTAGTTCAGTGCTGGCGGTGTAGAGAGAAATCCTTAATGTAGTTTGGAAAGATGTGTTGGGAAGTTTTGAGTAGTTTGTGTGAACTTTTGAGGATGACCTTTTCTTCAATTCACCATTTGAGGAAAAATCTTCTGTTGTAGTGAGAAGCAGCTGCTAGAGAAAGACGTTTGTATTTTCCCATGAGTATGCCATTCCTGCAATTGTTTTCCATGTCGACAGTATGGGGTAAGGTACACGATAATTCATGAAAATGAAGTGTCGTGATGGACAAAATGTGTAGAAAAGATGACAGACGGAAAACAAGTCAAAGTGCAGGTGAAAAAAAACAAGAGATTTTTTGACCGGTTTCGTTCGTGGGGAACGTCTTCAGAAAATGAAGAATACAAAAATAATTTTATTTTATATTGAAGGCACACACATGGGATGAGGGAGAAAATGATCTGATTGGATCATATGAGAAGACATTAAGTGATGTTGAGACATGATAAGTAGATGACACATTCCTCTAAGGCGATGGGGGAGGGGGAAAAAGGCGGCAGAGAATCAAACTACGGTGAACAAAAACGGTGGGCCTGAAATTGATACACTGGAAGTTAGCACCTAGAGATTAAAAAAAATAAACAGGGATGGGTCAGGTAATTTGTCAACAATAGGTGTTTAATGATCAATTCATGAAAATGAAAAGCTGAGTTGGAAAAATGGATGAAAAAAAAGAGATAAACAAGTTAAAGGTTAAGAGAATTTTTTAAATTTTAAATGGTATTTAAAAATTAAAAAAATAAGGGTTAAGTTAAAGAGAGATTTATTAAAAAGCTTAGATTATAAATGTGAGCTTACTATAATAACAAACTTATGAAAATAATATAAACACACACACACACGCACATGTGTATATGTAAACATATACACACATATGTGTTAATATATTCATACACATACATACATACAAAATACATTTTCCAATATATATATATATATATATATATATATATATATATATATATATAGATAGATAGATAGATAGATACTTAGTAAAAGGCGCAGTGGTGCAATGTATTGCATTGTTTTAGTGCAGCTTTAGCTAAGTGTCTGCTTAGGGTATTGGATCCGTGCCTCAAGATGTATGTATGTGTATGGATATATTCACACATATGTGTGTATATGTGTACATATACACATGTGCGTGTTTGTGTTCTTCTATACGTTTCATATGTTTGTGATTATAGCAATCTCTCATTTATAATCTAACCTTTTTAATACATCTCTTTTTAACTTAAATTGCTATTTTCACTGCATATCTCGAGGTGTGTTATAATTCTACTGATGGTAGAGTCTGACCGTTCATTGTGTTTTATATGTTTCACTCATTTTGCAAAGATATATATTTTCGGTAAAAGTGCCCCTCTGCAAACTTCTTATTTGACATTGATTCAGTTGTTGATAGCTTGTAGAGTTTTATTGTGTTGCATATAAGACCTATTGTATATTAGTTGTGCGATTTGTGTTTTTAAATGAACCGCAATCTAATTTTGTATGATGTCTTGAAGTATTTAAGGTTTCATATATTAGTATCTATGGAGGTAATTCGCCCGGTTTTTAAAGGTGTTATTATGAGTGTACACTCTTTGTTTGAAAGCCCATTAGTTATCACGATGTAGACCCCTTCTCTTTTTTTTCTTCTTTTTTTCACCTGAGGAAACTTTGGCTTTGTAAATAACAGATTAAATTGTGCGTCTCCCTCTTAACTAACCGCACTTTTTTCATACGCAGTTCTGTTAAAATGGATTTTCGTTTTGAAGTATTATGCCATCACAAAACCTACAAAAGTTTAAACGAAGAAACTGGATCCACCGTGCTACTGTTTAAAAGTTTAAGGAGCTTAGTGGATGGTGTTACCAAGAAATGAGAAGATGTGTGTTCCTATATTAAGTGTTACGTGTAAAGAAAAAAGGGAGATTGAACAAGAAAAGGTTATTTTTCCTATTAGATATGTGTTGTCTGGTGGGTTTCGTGGGTGTGCATGAGATGTTTCTTTTTAAAAACATCGGGGATGTTTTTTTTTTGTAATTTTGAGCGGATTGTTGGAATATTTTTAGAATAGATGAAAGGTGAGATAGTTTGTTGCGTATATTTGATATTAGGCTGTATAAACTAGTCAGTGGCAGGATTCGAAGTTTGTAAATCTGGGTTGTTCTGTAGGTTCGTTGAAAGGGTTGAGAGAACCATCATGTAGGTCACGGTTTGCATCTCAGAAGTTGATATTAGTGTCAACTGCAGTTGCAGGAATGGCATAGACCATTATCGCCGTAGAGGTCGATTTGTTGGAATATATTTTTTAGTGATCAAAGCACATATATCCGCGCTATCGTGCTCCGCATCTATGCATCAATGGAGTCCCCTTGGTTTGATTTTGAACATAGGTTTTTTTCTCAAAAAGAAGGAGAGAGAATTCCTTGCGTAAGTGATAGTTTAAATGTTTACTTACTGTATATGTTTTTGCGAAGTTTGAATCCATGTTTTGTATTTCTCTAAAATTAGAATGGTTAAAATTTGCCATGGCGAATGTGTACTTTATTTTAGATGATGTTTTCATAAATCGAAAGTCGCTTCAGAATTTATCTCAAGCCGTAGATTTGTGTTTCTTATATATTCTTTTATTCTGCTTATAATGTGCCGGAAAGCTAGCCCCATTTAACTTTTGGCTGTGTTTATAAGTCGACTGGTTTTGAAATTATGTTTGTGATTTTTCAGAATAATAAATAAAAACTTGGTGATTTGGAGTACGTTCAAAAAAACTTACTTGATGGAAAAGGCAGCAAAAACAAATGGAACCACGAAACAACTCACAGGATTCGAAAGTCGTCTCAACTACAGTTATTTTAAGACTACATCCACACGGAGCTGGCCTCACCAACCAAGGTATATCGGCCAAAGACTTAAATACAAAGGCCCCTAAATAAAGCTCTTAAAACGAGTTGAGAAATTATTACCCAAATGCTCATAATTGCTGATTATTAATTTTCATGGTGAGATTACCTAATATTTATAAAAAATTAAAATAGAATTAATGCGAAACTGTTGTTATATGTGTAGTTAAAGCTAATCCCTTAAAATATTCTATTTTCATTTGAAGAAAAAGAGGTTAAAATCGTTTATGGAAATTAGAATTTTTAATTTTAAGAAACAAATAATTAAAAACATGGACCAAAATGTAAGCAAGCATAAATGGAAACACAAATAATTGAACAGTGACTGCAAAAACTGAAAGCGAGTTCCCCGGGTTTTTTTCTTCACGTGTATTTTGGTTTTTGCTTTGTCGATTGCATTCTGTTTTAATTTCTTCTACAATAACTGAACATCACTTGCCCGACACTGACAAGCATGGCTATTTTCACTGCAACAGAACTCGCAACGTACCCCTACCTCTTTGCTACCCCAACCAACACCTAAACAAATTAAAACACACATACGTACAAAAAAGGTACAATTAACTGATGTTTAGTAAGCTTTAATATGGATAAATATAAAAAAAGAATTTGCACAACAATTTTTTTTTTACTTTTTAGACTTTAAAGTAAATATTTAATTTATAACATCTTATAAAAAATAATGATTGATATGTGTAATAAAAACTGGACGCCGAATATAACTTAAGGATAAGCTTTATTTAACCATTTGTGGCTTACTGCGACAATTAGTGTTTTAACATTCACTCTTAATATACACGAATGTAGAACATTCCATTATTATTTAAAGGGGGAGACGGGCATCAATTATCTTTGTTACTACAATATGTTATATTAGTTTAGGAGAGAGAAAGTAGACTTTGAGTTTACTTTCGTAACTCTCACTTCTCTTATGTTGTCCTTTAGTGCTCACAATCCATGACCGATGTTTATGACAAAGGGGAAACATTACTAGCACTCATCGTTTATTTATGTTTAATCTTAAAGTGGTATTTCTGTGGCTTTTTATATCAAGTAAATTGATGCTATGACTGGAGCGATTTCAATTTTTTAAAAATAGATCGGCCCTAAACGAAGGTCCTACGATGTTATAATTATTATCTTTAGAAGAAAAATATTTTTTCCATGTATACCAAATTATCAAGCTTTTATCGGAACACATTTAAAATATCTTTCTCTTTTATTTTCTGTTTTTTTTCTTCTGGGTTTTTGACGTTAAAAGATGTGACTACAATTTCGATACACATTCTAATATACTCTGATGATTTACAAAGGGGCTATTGAACTATATTTTTGTTAGATTTGCCAAGAGACAAATGTAAAGATTGCAAAAGAGTAAAGATACACATATTGTTTTCTTTATATATTAGATGTAAATTGGAATGATAAAAAAAGACTTTTACTTAGAACTGATAATTACTTTGCACTTTAATTTGTTGCTCCAGATGTCCATGTGGCCATGGACGACGGTATTAATGCATGTTAACCATGT
>OY744523.1:36356099-36378599 GCA_963556195.1 Sepiola atlantica | reverse complement strand
CATGTATCATGGATATGTATCATGTATCATGTATCATGGATATGTATAATGGATATGTATAATGGATATGTATCATGGATATGTATATGTATCATGTATATCTATCATATATATGTGTTATGTATCATAGATATGTATCATGTATATGTACCATACTTATGTATCGTGTATATGTATCATGGATATGTATCATGGATATGTATCATGCTATTATTCATCATTTTCAATCCTCTCATGATATTCTTCATAAGTTTTAATCCCCTCATGATATTCTTCATCATTTTCAATCCTCTCACGCTACTCTTCATCATTTTCAATGCTCTCATGATATTCTTCCTTATTTTCAATCCCTTCATGATATTCTTCATCATTTTTAATCCCCTCATGAGTTTCTTCGTCATTTTCAATTCTCTCATGATATTCACTATCATTTTCAATCCTCTCATGCTATTCTTCATCATTTTCAATCCCCTTCATGATATTCTTCATCATTTTCAATCTCCTTATAGTATTCTTCATAATTTTCAATCCTCTCATGCTATTATTCATCATTTTCAATCCTCTCATGATATTCTTCATCTGTTCCAATCCTCTCATGATATTCTTCATTATTTTCAAACCCCTCATGATATTCTTCCTTATTTTCAATCACATCATTATATTCTTCATCATTTTCAATCCAGTCATGATATGTTTCCTCATTTTCAATCCTCTCACACTATTCTTCATCATTTTCAATCCTCTCCGGGTATTCTTCATCATTTTCAATGGTTCCTACTCTGCAGAAGCCTCCGGGTCCTATATTGTAGAAGCACCCCCAGTGCTGGATCCTATACAAACCTATCACTACAGTAGATCTATCTAGGATATTCAGCACTTTTCTCCGGGACAACGCCGAGTACTTAGAAAATCAAGGAGGCATAAAGAGAACTACTAAAAGCACTCTTACCGATTTTTCCTCCTTTTCATCTGCACAATAGTCCGAAAAGAAGCGTAGATGCTGTTTAAATATTATACAGATCTATCACTACAGCAGCTCTATCTAGGATATTAATCACTTTTGACCCGGACAACGCCGAGTACTTAGAAAATCAAGGAGGCATACAGAGCACTACTAAAAGCACTCTTACCGATTCCTCCTCTTTTTCATCTGCACAATATTCCGAAAAGAAGCGTAAATGGCGTTAAAGTATTACACACATCTATCAGTACAGCAGCTCTATCTAGGATATTGAGCACTTTTCTCCAGGACAACGCCGAGTATTTAAAAAATCAAGGAGGCTTCTGGAGCACTACTGAAATCACTCTTACCGATCCCCCCTGTTCATCTGCAAAATAGTCCGAAGAGAAACGTAGATGCTGTTATTCAGCATTCCCCGGTAGGGCGCCTCTAGCAGTAAGCAATAAACTTACTCCTCCCCAAAGAGGGGAGGCAAAGCCTGGAAGGGTGGACCTCCTAGAACTGCACAGGACAAACCCATAGACCGGCGGAATGAAGCCCCGAAGGCCAAGACGATACCAGTCTATGGGGTGCAGTATCCATCGGAACAGATACTACAATTTTATCTCAGCCAAAAGAAGTGAATTAATGTCATTTTCCGTTTAAAAAATGGTGCATAAAAGCTATGTTGAATTAGAGAAAAATGGCCTAGGGGAGTCTAAAACTCTTTGTTGATCATCAAAACTCATGTAAGAATGTGTTAAATAGTAATATACAATGTTTGTTCAAAGAAAATCATAGTTATTATTACTTGTTAATTTATTAATGTAATTTGAACAGTGTCTAGTGAATAGACCGCTGTACTGTTGTATATTGGTCATAAATAGTCCATTAATTATATAAAACTTTTTGTTTTCAGGCGCTTTCTTGGCCATTTGGCTAAGATCGCATTCTTAAAACAGCAGCTGAAAGTCAAGATCATGTGTGATAGGAAAAGATTACACTCCTCGGTTTTTGAAAAAAGGTGGATACAAGAAGCGAGTTTGTGTGTACGAAAAGGAGTCAAGTATGAGTACGTGTTCCCGGCTTGAGCATGGCGTGCACGGTTCCTTGTCCAGTCGGACCCCAGCTCTTTGGGAAAGTTTAGCCTCTTATCTAGTTGAATGAATGAGTTACCCCACCCCCCTGGTAATAGAAACCCTCCAAGATGCCCACTCCCGACTTTCAATTTTTGGTCCTCAGACCCACCCCAACTTGCACTTATCTTTGAAGGGCACCACCCACTCTCCCAACTCCATCCACCACTTTCTTTATTCTCCCACTTAGATCCCCTTCCATTTAGAGACGAACCTGCTTGTTTTGGGTTCGGAACAAACCGGAAAACAGTGGGCAGTCTAATATTTAGAAAGGGTTAGGAGGGTCTTACTAACTGGGTTTTGCTTTTCTCCCCTACCCCATTATACTCTAATGAATTTCTGTAAATATAACCATATTTATTTATTTATTTTATTATATATAAAAAATTTTTTTTTTTTTTTAAACCTAAGGAAAATTTTAAGATTGCAAACTTATTTTATAATAGCATAAGTAGGGCGGCCCCTAGAGTAAATGTGGTATTGTGGTGACTGAGATGATTCTAGTTAAGAGTAGAATAGACAATTTTATTACCTTAGACAAAGGATGACCAACGACAATCCCCACACTTTTGATGGCCTTGTGCCTAATTTGTTTTGAATATTAACATGTATTTTCTGCAAATAAATTATTAAAGTGTAGTATCTGTTCCGATAGATACTGCAATCCATACTGGTATTGTCCGGATCTTCGGGCCTGGTGATGCCGGTCTGTCCTGTGCAGATCTGAGAAGTAACGCTCCAAGGCTTTGCCTCCCCTCTTTGGGGAGGATTAAGTTTAATACTTAATGTCTGAGGCACTCTGCCCAGGCAATTTTTTAAGACGCCGCTAGCACTCCTCCTCTGGAGTGCATACCCACTTTCCGACCTTGTGTCACATTCTACTGTGTGGGACGTAGATAAATAGCAGGCGCTTTCTTGGCCTTTTGGCTAAGATCAAAGTGTAGTATCTGTTCTAGGCATTTTTGCCTTGAGATTAAGTGTATTATCTAGTCCTATCCGATAGGTGTCGATCTTACACTCTCGAATAAAAAATCTCTCTCACTGACGAATACTCCACTCCCCCAGATTGTGCCTGAGGCACTCACATCGGCGAATGCCGACACTCCCCCTCACCAAATTTGGCCTGAGGCGCTCATACCGGCGAATGCCGACACTCCCCTCCCGCAAATTCGGTTTTAGGCGCCCCACCGCCGAATGCCGACATTCCCCCATCCCCAGATTTGGCCTGAGGCGCTCATACCGGCGAATGCCGACATTTCCCCTCTCTAAATTTGGCCTGAGGCGCCCCACTACATGATGCCGACACTCCCCCTCCCCAGATGGGGCCTGAGGCGCTCATACCGCCGAATGCCGACATCCCCCTCCCCTGATTGGGCCTGAGGCGCTTATACCGGCGAATGCCGACATTCCCTCTCCCTAAATTTGGCCTGAGGTACCCCACCGCCGAATGCCGACACTCCCCCATCCCTAGATTTGGCCTGAGGCGCTCATACCGGCGAATGCCGATATTCCCCCTCCCCAAATTTGGCCTGAGACACCCCACCGCCGAATGCCGACACTCCCCCTCCCCAGATTTGGCCTGAGGCGCTCACACCGGCGAATGCCGACCCCCTCCTAATTTGGCCTGAAAGGAGGAGGTAATGCATATCATTATAACAGGACGGCACTAGGAAGGCGGGGGGGGGAATATTAGCGTCTATTAATAATTAAGAAAGAAAGTGTGGGAGTGAGAGGATAAAAAGAAAGAAAGGAAAAAATGGTTGTAGTGTGAGTAAATTTCTTCCCGATACTCTCTGACGTAATTTCTGGTTTATCGTGACATTGCATTATTTTTCAATTTATACATGATAGCATTTATTTATTCTCAAATTAGTACTAAACAACCTATAAAAATGGAGTTAAAAGCCACCCCCCCCATTGAAGAAAAGTGCTCAGTCGACCCCGGAATAGTCAATTTTTTTTTCCGGTTTTAGATATTACACGCGCCTGGGCTGGCCGGTCGGAATGATGTCACCCGTGTGACTGTTTGTTGGGTACTTTCGGAGGAGAAGCTTTACATACATACATACATACATACATACATACATACAGACAGGTGGGATTTATATAATAGACTAGCGGGGCTACCCAGCGTTGCTCGGGGTCATGAAAACATATAATTGAAGAAAAATCGTGTGTGTAACATCTTTATATTCAATATCTAATTGTGCCCTTTGCGAAAACTGCTTTTTCCCCACCATTTCTCCTACGTTGCCCAGGGCAATAGTATGAAATTTTTCTATAAAAAGTACCACCTCTATCTGCGCCTTCTATATAAGTACTTATCTCCACCCTGGTGTTCATATTATATACGTATCTATCGCCGCCTCGGTGCGCATACTATAAATGTACCTATCACTGCCCCGGTGCAGATACTATATAAGTACCTATTGCCGCCCAGGTATGTATACTACATAAGTACCTATCGCTGCCCCAGTGAAAATGCTACATACGTACCTATTAACGCCTCGGTGCAAATTCAAAATACGTACCTATCACCGGCCTGGTGCACATGCTATATACATACTTTTTGCCGCCCATGTGCACATGCCATATACGTACCTATCGCCGCCCCTGAATGCTAAATACGTACCTATCGCCGCCCCGGTGCGAATGCAAAATACATACCTATCGCTGACCAGGTGCGAATGCTGAATACGTACCTTTCACCACCCCGGTACGAGTGCTTTATAGGAACCTATCACCGCCCCGCCGTGTGTGCTATATACATACCGATCGTCGCCCCAGAACGCATGCTAAATACATGCCTATCACCGGCCCGGCGCACATGCTGTATATGTACTTATTGCCGCCCATGTGCACATGCTATATACATACTTATCGCGACCCAGTGTGCATACTACATATGTACATATCGCTGCCTCAGTGCCAATACTAAATATGTACATATCGCCGCCCTGGTGCAGATGCTAAATACGTAGCTATCGCCAACCCGGTGTGAATGCTAAATATGTACCTATCGCCACCCCTATGCACTACTATATACGTACCTACGTATATACGTATGATGGATATGTATCACGGATATGTATAATGTATAATGGATATGTATCATGGATATGTATCATATATCATGGATATATATCATGGATATGTATCATGTATCATGGATATGTATCATGGATATGTATCATGTATCATGGATATGTATAATGTATCATAGATATGTATCATCGATATGTATCATGGATATTTATCATGTGTGATGTACCATGGATATGTATCATGTATTATGTATCATGTATCATAGATATGTATCATGTATCATAGATATGTGTTATGTATCATGCATATGTATCATGTATCATGGATATGTATCATGGAGATGAATATGTATCATGGAGATGTATGTGTATCATGGATTTGTATCATGTATCATGGATATGTATAATGTATCATGGGTATGTATCATGTATCATGTATCATGTATCATGGATATCTATCATGTATCATGTATAAGGATATGTATCATGGATATGTATATGTATACGTATCATGGATATGTATCATGGATATGTGTCATTGATATGTATCATGGATGTGTATCATGTATCATCGGTATATATCATAGATATGTATCATGTATCATGGATATGTATCATGTAGCATGTATCTTGGATATGTATCGGTATCATTGATATGTATCATGGATATGTATCATTGATATGTATCATGTAGCATCGGTATGTATCATGTATCATGTATCATGGATATGTATCATGGATATGTATCATGTATATGCATTATGGATATGTGTTATGTATATGATTCATATATATGTGTTATGTATAATATATATGTATCATAGCTATGTATCTGTATTATGTATCATGGATATGTATCATGGATATAGATATGTATCATGTATCATGTATATGTATCATGGATATGTATCATGGATATGTATCATGTATCATGGATACGTATTATGGATATGTATATGTATCATGGATATGTATCATGGATATGTATCATGTATATGTATATGTATCATGTATATGTATCATGGATCATAGATCATGGATATGTATCATGTGGCATGGATATGTATCATGGATCATGGATATGTATTATGTATATGTATACTAGATATGTGTTATGTTATC
Source organism: Sepiola atlantica (assembly GCA_963556195.1). NCBI lineage: Eukaryota > Metazoa > Mollusca > Cephalopoda > Sepiida > Sepiolidae > Sepiola > Sepiola atlantica. Next base: position 36,372,357 of record OY744523.1, on the reverse strand, counting down.
ATATATATGTATTATAGCTATGTATATGTATCATGTATCATGGATATGTATCATGGATATGTATCATAGATATGTATCATGTATCATGTATCATGGATATGTATATGTATCATGGATATGTATCATGGGTATGTATCATGGATATGTATCATAGATATGTGTTATGTATAATAGATATATATCATATGATTATGTACTATGTATCATATATATGTATCATGGATTTAGAAATGTATCATGGATATGTATCATGGATATGTATCATGTATAATTAATATGTAACATGTATCATGTATGATGGGTATGTATCATGTATCATGTATCATGGATATGTATGATGGATATGTATATGTATCACTGATATGTATGATGGATATGTATGATGGATATGTTCATGGATATGTATATATGTATTAAGGACATGTATCATGGCTTTGTATATGTACTATGGATATGTATCATGGATACGTATCATGTATATGTATGATGTGTATGTATAATGTATAATGTATCATGGATCATGGATATGTATCATGTATATGTATCATAGATAGGTGTTATGTATCCTAGATATGTATCATGGATATGTATGTATCATGGATATGTATTATGGATATGTATCATGGATATGTGTTATGTATCACAGATATATATCATTGATATGTACATGTATCATGTATAATGGATATGTATCATGTATCATTGATTTGTATCATGGATATGTATAATGTGGCATGGATATGTATCATGTATTATTGATATGTAGCATGTATCATGGACATGTATCATGTATCACGGATATGTATCATGTATCATGGATATGTATCATGTATGATGGATATGCATCATCGAGATGTATATGTATCATGGATTTGCATCATGTATCATGGATATGTATCATGTATCATATATCATGGATATGCATCATGTATCGTGGGTATGTATCATGGATATGTATATGTATCATGAATATGTATATCAATCATGGGTATGTATCATGGATATGTATCATGTATCATTGGTATGTATCATGTATCATGCTATCTATCATGGATATGTATCATGTATCATGGATATGTGTCATGTATCATAGATATGTATCATGTATTTTGGATATGTACCATGTATCGTGGATATGTGTCATGTATCGTGGATATGTATCATGTATCATGAATATATATCATGCCTCATGGATATGTATCATGGATATGTATCATGTACTATGGATATGTATCATGTATCATAGATATGTATTATCAATATTTATCATGGATATTTATCATGCTATATACCATGGATATGTATCATGTATTATGTATCATGTATCATAGATATGTCTCATGTATCATAGATATGAGTTATCTATCATAGATATGTATTATGTATATGTATCATAGATATGTATCATGTATCATGGATATGTGTCATGTATCATGGATATCTATCATAGTAAGGAATATGTATCATGGAGATGTATATGTATCATCGATATGTATAATGTATCAGGTATCATGGATATGTATCATGAATCATGCATAAGGATATGTATCATGTATCATGGGTATGTATCATAGATAGGTATCATGTATCATGGATATGTATCATGTATCATGGGTATGTATCATAGATATGTATCATGTATCATGGATATGTATCATGTATCATGGATATGTATCATGTATCATGTATCTTGGATATGTATCTATATCATTGATATGTATCATGGATATGTATCATGTATATTCATCATGGAAATGTGTTATGTATATGTATCATAGATATGTTTTATGTTATCATAGATAAGTATCATAGCTATGCCTATGTATCATCTATCATGGATATGTATCATGTATCATGTATCATGGAAAAGTATTCATGGATATGTATCATAGATATGTATCATAGATATTTGTTATGCATAATAGATATGTATCATAGATATGATTATGTATCATGTATAATGGATATGTATTATGAATCTGTATTATGTATCATGGATATGTATCATGTATCATGTATCATCGATATGTATCATGTATCATGGATATGTATGATGCATATGTATATGTATCACCGAAAATGTATGATGATATGGATGTGTATCATGGATATGGATGTGTATCATGGATATGTATCATGGATATGTATCATGTATCATTGATCTGGCCATGTATCATGAACTGTGTATATGTATCATGGATATGTATCATATATGTATCATGCATATGTATAATGTATATGTATGATGTGTACGTATCATGTTATCATGTATCATGGATATGTATCATGTATATGTATCATAGATATGTGTTATGTATCATAGATATGTATCATTGATATGTATGTATCATGGATATGTATCATGGATATGTATCATGGATATGTGTTATGTATCATAGATGTATATCATTGATATGTATATGTATCATGTATCATGGATATGTATCATGGATATTTATCATGTATCATGGATATGTATCATGGATATGTATCATGTATTAGGGATATGTAGCATGTATCATGGATATGTATCATGGATATGTATCATTTATCATGGATCATGGATATATATCATGGATATGTATCGTGTATAATGGATATGTATTATGGATATGTATATGTATCATGGATATGTATCATAGATATGTATCATGGATATGTATATGTATCGTGTATATGTATCATGGATCATTGATATGTATTATGTGTCATGGATATGTATTATGTATATGTATCATGGATATGTGTTATGTTATCATATGTATGTATCATAGCTATGTATATGTATTATGTATCATCGATATGTATCATGGATATGTATCATGTATCATGTATCATGTATCATGGATATGTATATTTATCATGGATATGAATTCATGGATATGTATCATAGATATGTATCATAGATATGTGTTTTGCATAATAGATATGTATCATAGATATGAGTATGTATCATGTATCATGGATATGTATGATGGATATGTATATGTATCACGGATATGTATGATGGATATGTATATGTATCATGGATATGTATATGTATCATGGATATGTATCATGGATATGTATCATGTATCATTGATATGTACACATCCATGATACATGTCCATTGATATGTATGTATCATGGTTATGTATCATGGATATGTATCATGGATATGTGTTATGTATCATAGATATATATCATTGATATGTATATGTATCATGTATCATGGATATGTATCATGGATATGTATCATGTATCATGAATATGTATCAGGGATATGTATCATGTATCATGGATATGTATCATGGAGATGTATATGTATCATTGATTTGCATCATGTATCATGGATATGTATCACATATCATGGATATGCATCATGTATCGCTGGCAAGTGAACCTGCGAATACTATCAACACGTACCAAGCTCGGATAAAAAAGAATTAAGCTTGTGCAGTAACTTAACAAAAAGACGATTGACAGGCTATATGACGTTGATATAACATCACATTAAAGTGGAAACAAGTGAAATGTACGGTCGGTCAGCAATATGTGCTGGTTGATGAAGTCCCATGATACATACCCGAACTCCACCCCGTTTTAGAGACAGGCAATTCAACTATTGGGAAAATGATTGGGAAAGTAATGAGCCGTAAAGAGCTAAATTCGGTAACAGAAGCTTCATCTGACGATTCGTAAGTGGAAACTTCGTAGAACGATTTGGTCCGGAAATTTGTAGGGCGATTAGAACAAAAGAAAATGTGGTACATGTCTCACTTCAAGGAAGCGAACGGAACCAAGAGCCAACACCAAACTGCATCATGTGCAACAAAGGAATAAGGATCGAGGGTAGCAGTCATAATACGGGTCCACAAGGATATAGAGTCAAAATCGCGCAGTATGTCGTCCATCGGGGATTGAACCGAGAGCATTCTACTTACAAGATATAATTTTGTTTTTTGTTCGATGGCAATGGTTTACCTCATACAAATAAGCATTTAGTAGCATGGATGATTTCCTGTAGAGATGACAAGGGTAGGAACTTGGCTCCAGAGCAGAAGGAAAAGTAAATGTGACGAGTTGAGGCCACGTCAAGTTTTCAGTGACCGACAAATAAAAAGAGAAATAGAAATATAGATGGATAGAAAGAGAGAAAGACTGTGTTAGATACGAAAACAAAATATTACACAAGTATTGTGGAAAACCATAGCTCTTCCACAGAAACACAAGCCCTCTTAAAGTTTAACTCATCTTCATGCTAGTAGGGTCCGTAGAATGTGGTAGTTTTAAGATATAGGACTCAAATCACCTTGGTGAACATCTAAGAGACGTTAACATCAATATCTGTCATCTTCTGGTTTTCCGGGTTTTTTCCAAGCAAGGTTGTATAAGAAGCGATACTATAAAGCCAGTGGGTGAGGATTACTCCGCTTATTCAGTGTATGTGCATCCGTAATTTTTTTTTTGAGCTTGTTAGGCCAAACTTTCATGGAGTTCGTATGCAGCCGCTGGGCCTACTGCTCAGGATGCCGAACGTAGAAAACTGCAACCATTCAGTTATAACGATAGCTACGACCAATAAGGACTCAACGCAGACCATACCATCTGGAGGAATGATTTTCGTTAGTTGTATGTGGGAGAACGATTCAGTTAATAACAACAGTAACACAGCTTGAATAAAGAAACACCTTCAGTTTTCCATAGACCGCTACTATAGGGCACATATCAGCGAATTGCCAGGCATCTTTAGGGGTACACTCTTTAGTTAGCCAGTCTTGTAACTTCTTGTCTTCCATTAAAGCTTGGCATTTTTCGATACTTTGATTCATAGTGATTTTGTGGTCGGAAATTTTCGGGTGAGAGTACAAGAGTCAGAACTAAGGAGTAGCTCCTTGAGAGGCTAATCTCTCTGCTATTGCTATATGTTGGGGTATTTTCTAGGGCCATATCGCGAATAGTTATGTGTCCGTTAAGGTATTTCCTGTGTAAATGATTGGGTCGCTCACTGTCATGCTAGTATTTATGCTTAAGCGTCGATGATTTATCCTCTGAGTTTTTCACAGTCAGTTATAAGATTACCTTGTTTTGAAGTGATTCTAACATATCACTCAATAGGCTGCAGGCCTGGCAGGTAGCTGGCACAACTAATACAGAATCTGTGTATTTTTATAAAGTATTTGCCTTCATGCGTCGCTTTTCAGAATCTAGGACAAATTTAAGTATTTGTTTACAAGTTACAGTCATTTAAGTTAAGCTTGTGTTGCACATTTTTGTAAGCGATGATAAAAAGCGAATTATGTGTGTTGATAAAGCATTACATTTAGATGGTAAAAAATAGTGTTCAAGTTAAGACATGGTTTATAAATGTTATTGACACGTCGGTAACAATGGTTAAATAGTGTATTGTTATTTTAACGACGTTGTACAGACACATATCATCTCAAAGGTCCAGAATAACCAAATGTGTTATTGTAAACATGTAAATTCAACAAACTCCATTTCACCGATCGTAAATCAAAATTGTGTGAGATAGCATTGAATTTTAAAATATAGGGAGACATTACAAATTTTCTATGAACATTCTGCACTGAGAAAGCTGTATTCAAAGTGATTACAGGGTTGCCTTACCATTAATTGAAAACAACGACGTGCCGATGATTCAGCTTGTTCGCAACTTTTTTAACGAAAAAAAGTGTATGCGTTAATATGTGACAATAGATGAAAAATAGATCCCCAGTTCAATTCAGGGCAATTCGGTAGTAAGCTGAGTACAGCGACCAAAAGCTGCAAATATCAGCAGGTAATATTCATGCCTCCATATTTCGGGGTTGTGTCACATGTAATATTCATCAATTACTTTGGAAAGGAACCATTAGAAGTAAATATTATATGGCATTATTGGTCCGTTTGAAGACAGAAATCGCCAAAAACCGTCCACAAACCAAAGAATAAACTTATTGGTTCACGAAGACAATGCATCGTATCACAAGTCGATCAAACCAGTTGCAATACTCTATGAATTACACTTCGAATTTCTTCCTTACTCCCCCTAAACTCTACATTGAACCTCCAGCGACTACTAGCTGTTTGGAGACACCAAAAATGCTTTTGGAAAATAGATTTAGCTTTAATGAAGTATAAGGTGTATGTTGAAGCTAACGAAAAAAATCTTTCTACAAAAAGTGCATTGTAAGAAGAGCGTAGGAATAAGTGTATCACAGTATAAGTTGTTGTAGATGAAGTTGAATCTTGCATCAAGTAGTTGTCATAGCAGATAGTCTCAGGACCTATTAAGTGACGTGTTGCCTTTGGCCTTGTTTTTATTGCTAGCTAGAATAATAGAAAGAAAATACTGAGACGACGACTTTCTCTTCAAAATAGAACCCAACGGCCTTAAAAGAAACAAACACAAACAATCAATAAATAGCTTGAAACACTGGAACTCTAAATAGAATAAGCAACTTTTTGTTTCAGAGAAGAAAAACTTAGCTGACCAATAGGGAATTAGGACTCTAAAAGAAAGAACAACAGACATCACATCCAACCACATAAATTTATTATCAGAAAAATACCAAAATTCAAATGCCACAAACACTCTCAAAATTCGTCTGATGTTATTACAATTATAACAAGCACACCATAAACCAATCATTAAAAGTAGGCAGATACAATCAAGAAAAATATACTATACGCAGATAGTAGCCAACAAGAGTCTCTAACCGTATAGGTGTAACACTGTCTACCAAGCTCCAGCTCCTATCTCATCCTCTCAATATTACACCCCAATGGTTGTTCTACAAGTACCTCCACGGATTGTGCTCTACTGAACATACTGCACTTAGACACCTTCTATGTAAATAGCCCCGACCAACCCAACAGGCAGCAATATACAAATTCCTCACTGTAAAACATTCTACTGTAACAGATTCTTTTCTCTGATCGCTTGTCTTTGGAATTCCCGCCCTGCTTCCTGTTTCCCAGATTGTACAAACATGCTGAAATTTAAATGCAATGTTATCAAACATTTTGCTGCACATCTCCCAACTTAAGATGCTCCCAATAAATCTGGCATCTAACTTAATTAGCCCATTACGCCCTAGTCGTAATATGTCTTATTTGGGGTTAATGAAAGTTATTACAAGGCGTACTGGAGCGGAAACCACTGAAAATAAAACCGGGATAGAAACATAATTAAATTCAATCAGTTACAAAGCTATGTAGTTTTTAACCAATGTTCGATCAGCACCACAAGTATTTTGTTCGATGGTCACAATTTATTTTATATATGAATTTTTAAACATTACTGAATATTAACTGACAAAACTCGAGAGAGAAACGATCAATTTAAAGGGACTGTTTACTTGCGTGTACGCGTGTGCGATAGAAAAAGACAGATAGATAGATAGATAGATAGATAAATAATTATACACACACACACATATATATATATATATATAAAGAGAGAGAGAGAATGAGATAGATAGATAGATAAATAATTATATACAAACATATATATATATAGAGAGAGAGAGAGAAGGAGATAGATAGATAGATAAATAATTATATACACACATATATATATATATATATATATATATAGAGAGAGAGAGAGAGAGAGAGAAGGAGATAGATAGATAGATATATAGATAGATAGATAGATAGATAGATAGATAGTATGTCTAGTTACACTAGAAATGAAGCAATGAAGAGGGAAAAAGCTTTCTTCGAGAGAGTCACATTATTTTACTGCATTCCGTTTTCCTGAAGTCACCTTCGACCCCTAGATGTCACTCAAACTTTTTCATTCATATGACGGTGTTCATTCTGTCACAAGTCAACCTTATAATAGCAAAGGTTGAAAAACACTTTTCAAACAAGTAGAGGAACAAACAACTTCAGAAAATCAAAAATATTATATTTTAAAAATTGAAAAGCAGTGAATCTTACACACAAAACATGATACAAATAATAAAACACACTAGCAGCACAAATAAAAACACTCAATTAATATCGGAATAAAAACCAACATACACTTTTAGAAACAGAAATATTGCCCAAAATAAACAATCTGCGTACCAACGAACGATATATACAAATATATATTCCAGATAGAGGACCGAACCAAACGGCATAGCAGAAACATAAAGAACATTCAAACAAATAGTAACAGGATAACACTTCAGTCAAAAAGACAATCGCCCCAATAACACAAGACTAGCGGGAGGTTAAAAAAATTAGCACCATTTAAAGTTAGCATAATATATAAGATCATTTTTAACAATGTTTGCATGAATGAGAAAATGGTGCTGAAGTACAAACAATATATATATATATACATATGTATACATGTATATATGTATATATATACATATGTATATATATATATATATACATATGTATATATATATAAATATACATATTTATATATGTATATATACATATGTGTATATATATAATCTATATATATATACATATGTATATATATGTATATATACATATGTATATACATATGTATATACATATATATATATGCATATATATATATATATACATACATATATATATATATATATATATATAAATATATGCATATATATACATATATACACATGTATATATATATATATATCTATATATGTACAGATGTATATATATATACATATGAATATATATATATATATATATATATATATATATATATATAAATATATATATATATATGTATATATATATATATATATATATATATTATGATTACAGGACAAAATAGAAAGGACACTTTAAGAGTTTAATGTGTTATGTATTGTCAGGTTCATCGTCAAAGGCAGGAAAGTAATAATTGTCATTTAGTTGATATAAACATTACCGTTCATAACCAAAAGTAATACTTAATCAAGGCAAAACAAGAATTCTATTGACATCTTTCAACAAAGTCTCTGTTTTCCCTGTGCTTTCTGTAAATTTCTATTCTGTTATCTTTTTACATGTCTTGCGTGTTTCTCCTATGTCCTTTGCATTGGATTGTTAGTGTTTCCAAAACAAAACGTATCAATTTACGACTCCATTACCTTAGGTTTTATTCCCCAATAAATTTTAAGTCGTCTCTTCTGCTTCTTACACGTTGTAAGTCACATACCATGTTTCTTTTTCTCGTGTATGTACATCACAAGTAATCAACCTTAAATCCTGTAGGAAAATATGCACTATTTAATAATGTAATAAAATACGATGCCTGTCTAAAATGTATTCGACATTTGGCCAGAAAGAATATTTAAAATGTCTGACAGGGCTGGGACCCTAATCTCCTTCAAATTAAGACCCTTGTGCTTACACACAATTAGCCCACCGATCCATCTACTGCCGGAAACATGTCTGGAAGTATTTTTTGGAATGGTAATTATCTCCGCCGTCGCGTCCGCATTATCTTTTCTCTAGTCTAAAAACGGTAACTTTTCAGTGGCGTCTTCAATTTTCGAAACAACCAGAAGTCGCATGGAGCCATATCTGGGGTGCGGAGATATAGGCGAACGACTGGAATTCCATGTTTGGCCAGGAAATGTTGGATGAATTGGAATAGATGTGCGAGGGCGTTTTCGTGATGCAGTTGCCATTATTTCGCCGTCAACATTTCTGGTCTTTTGCGCCGAACTGCGTCACAGAGACTCCGGAGTACATATTTATAGTATTCCTTTATCACTGTTTGTCCTCCCGGTGCGTATTCGTAATGCCCTATTACACATATATCAAAGAAAACAATCAGCATTACCTTGATTTTGCTTTTCACCTGTCGCGCTTTATTTGGCCTTGGAGACTCAGGATGCTTCCATTGTGAAGACTGCCTTTTGTTTCTGGGTCGTACTTGTACACCAATAACTCATCTCGAGTTATAACGGTGTTTAGAAACCCAGGATGAGTGTTGGCGGTTCCGGAATGGCATGTGCAACTTGAAAACTAAGGCCATTTTGTTCCTGCGACAACAACTTGGGCACAAATCATCACGCAGAATTGTATGAGCAGAATCCTTATTCACTCCAACCTCTTGGGCGAACTCTCGCACTGTTGAACGGCGATCTTCCATCACCAAATTTCGCACCCTCTCAACAATAGATGCACTCTGTTGGGCACACTCTACTCCTTAATTTGTGTTACACCCATCGCATCTTCTCTAAACATCTGCTTAATCTTACGAATAGTTTTGATTTAAAAACAACCAAGCTTTTGAGAAAATTTGATGCTGTACATTTGCTCAACAAGTTCAGTCATCTTGAGAGAATTGGTAATCCGTCAAATACGTTGTGTAGCACCTCACTCAGCGACCGACAGACAGCGACTAACGCGCAGGAAGGCGGTGATAAAATTGTCACATGTGCATGGAGGGGTCTTCCTTCACTGTGTAGAGTGGCGCTGTCCTATCGTTTTTATTTCGCCTGGAAAAAAATAAAGCGCGGATACTGTTTAGACAGGCCTCGTACATGCTGTTATTCCGATTGCAATATTATTAATGAATTAAAATTATCGTTACTTTACGATATCTAAAGATTTAAAATGTCATATGCACGGTTTGAGTTAAATGTCATTTATAAGGTTAATAGTGAAACAAAGAGCACGATTAATCGCTAGATGAATATTAACATTTAAGGTTTCTTATATAAAAATCGAAAATATCCACAATTCATTTAAGTAACAGGTTTAAATGTGAATAACTTAAATTAATTAATACATAAAAATTAACACGTAATTAAATCAGGAAATCATATTGTTGCGGATGATTTAAATATGTACACACTTAAAATAATATAACTACGATCTAAACCTTCGGTTTTTAACTTTACTAAGCTAGTATGCTTAATTACTGTTATTTATTTACAGTCAATATGGCGAAAAAAAATAATATCTTGTATTTCTTATGTCATTAAGTAAGAAGCCTCTAACTGTCAGAAAGAAATACACTGGTTATAATGTTGCCCTCAACTTGCTACACTCTTACTTTCTAGTTGGATACTCGTAAAAGATCAAAATCAAATAGGTTTTGTTGTCGCTTTATAATGGTCGAGTCTAATAGTGTTCAAATTGGCACAATTATTGCATAATAGTATTGTAGAACAGTTCTACTTCTGTTTTCTGATTAATTCAGTTGTATAATAAGAAATAACTACGCATACACAGGAAGCAACATGCGATTTTATTCATTTGTATTAGATAAACGGTAATAGAAACAAAAAAGTCAGAAGACAAATATGAGAGAGGTAAACGTCGATCAATATATATATATACATATATATATATATATATATATATATATATAGAGAGAGAGAGAGAGAGAGAGACGTAGAGATTATATATATATATATATATATATATATATATATATATATATATATATATATGTGTAATATATATATATGTATGTATTATATATATATATATATATATATATATATATATATATATATATATTTTTTTTTAAATACAGATTTTAATCAGACATGGACCAGTGGTTTCTGACAAGAAACGGGTTTAATTCCCGATTCCGTCTTCTTCAGCATAGTCTGAAATAGTAAATGATGGAATTTCTTCAAAAAACTATTATTACCGTTATGAAACGCTATGTACACAGAATTTTGAAATGGAGGACCGGCGATACGCTTAGATCAGAAAAAGCCGATAAATAAGAGATTCTATATTTAGAAGTGAATAACGAGAAGGAAGGAAGAAAGAAAGACAGAAAGAAAAGAGAGAAAGAAAGAAAGAAAGAAAGAAAGAAAAAAAGGACGGGAAAAATAAAATTTAAAAAAATAAAATAAAATTTATAATAATAAAATATTATTTTTATATTTATATAAATTATTTTTATATGTAGAACATAATTAAGGGTACGCAACTCTAATTAATTGAATTATCTAAAAAAGGTAACTATTTATTATTATATAAAATATATATATGTATATATACATTTCCGATTGTTTCAATTAATAAATATCAATTTAAAGTAAATATATAAATATAGATAAATATATAAATAAAAAATCACTAAATAAAAAATCAATATATAAATAAAAAATCAATCAATATATAATAAAAATATCAATATATAAATGAAAAAACAATATATAAATAAAAAAATAAAAAAGCAATATATAAATAAAAAATAATCAATATAAAAATAAAAATCAATATATAAATAAAAAATAAAAAATCAATATATAAATAAAAAATTCTATATATAAATATATAAATGTATATAAAAAATAATAATATGCAAATAAAAATAAAAATTTAAATAAGAATATAAATAAAAATAAAAATATAAATATATAAATAAAAATCAAAAATAAAAATATAAATAAATCAATATATAAATGAAAAATCAATATATAAATAAAAAATATAAATAAAAAATATAAATAAAAATCAAAATTCATATATAAATATATATAAAAAAAAAAATTCATATATAAATAAATATATATATATATATAAATAAAAAATAAAAAATTAATATATAAATAAACAAATAAAAAATCAATATATAAATAAAAAATCAATATATAAATAAAAAATCAAAAAATAAATACACACATACACACGTATATATACACATATACATACACACATATATATATATATACATATATACACACATATACACACGTATGCATGTGTAAATAAAAAAATCAATATATAAATAATAAATCAATATATAAATAAAAATCAATATATAAATAAATAAATAAAAATTCGAAAAATGAAATTTAAAAATTAAAAAATTTTAAATTTAAAGAAGAAAGAGGGAAAAATGGAGAAAAGAAAAAAGGGTTGTGATCAGGTTCGTAGAACGAGAAGTATGCAGGGGAAGTATATAAGTGTCTGAAAAATGTATGTAGGGCTCTAGGAAGGCTTAAGTCACTCGATCCATCCAATTAATAAGGAGTGCTTGTTTACGATGTATACAGCCCTTAAAAACCTCATCGCGTACATTTAAACATCTGGTGTTTGGGTTCATGATGGCCTTAAAAATATGGAACTTCTCAGCATTACACAAATGGCAAACATTAGATATAGGTGAATAAATGGGTTTTCTCTCTATGATTTTCCAATTTATAGAAAAGGGAGTTCCTTCTTCTGTTAGTTCCCAAATTCGTTTAGCCAAAGATGTGTTTGCGCGATCTTTTATCTAAAGGAATATAGGTGTGAATAATACCTTTGTTTAAAGGGCCCTTGTGTCATGCCGTAGTATACATCTGTACTGTTATCAGTTTGACTCGTAACCACAGCTTTGTATACAACTGAGTCAACTTTACACTTTCCCTCGAGGGGGCAAGAATTTTTATTTTGGCATGAGCATCCGGTGTCGACTGCCGTGCTTTGTTCTCTGGTGATGTAACTCCTTATAGGCCGCATGGTTGGGTAGCTGACTTTTATGGTGTTTTTATTGAAAAACTTATGTAAACTGTTTGTTGGAGGGAAATGTTTGTTTAATCAAGAGAGAAAAATATGACCTACTCTTGATTTTGTGGATTCTGTGGAATATTCTGGTTTGGGATGTATGAGATTCCATCGTGGAATCCGGAGTCGCGGAGGGCTTTATTATAATATGGAGCGGCCTGTGTGAAAACTTTATAATTCGAGGAGAGGTTTGAAATTCTAAGGCTTATATTTTTAGTAAGGTGTTTGAGGATTGATGGTGGATGGCATGAGCTTTTATGGATATATTGAAGTGATTCATTCGGTTTATGGTAGGGTTTGTGAGTATTATTTTCGAGGTTAAGAGAAGAATCGAGGAAATCTATTTGGTTTAAATTAGTAGTGATAGTGATTTTAAAGCCTAAACTTTTGAAGGCTATTATATGTAAGCAACTAGCACACTCAAGTCATTATCGAATAACAACAAACAATTATTTAGTTGGCACTGTTTTAAAATATAATTATGTAAATTAGATAAACAAAATAGTGTATTCGCAATGTTTCTTGACTAAAAATAGAGAACTTAAAAGAATATAGCGTATTTATTATTTAAATTAGAGTATATATTTGATTATAACATATATATATATATATAGTAAGCAGTGAAATATATATATGGATATCAAGCTACACAGAGGCTCCCGTGTTTCATCCCCGGGGGGAATCGTCAGTTTAGCCTGGCGATTCCCCCCGGGGATGGAACACGGGAGCCTCTGTGTAGCTTGATATGCATATATATTTTCACTGCTTACTACCTAGCTCTATTTACGTATCGAGCACTGTTGAAGTAAATACTGAAAACTGATACATAAAAAATGATATCTCCTTATAATATTTTATGTGGATACATTAAGTACTAATATATATATATATATATATATATATATATATATATATATATATATATATATATATGGTGTCGTCAGCAAATATACTTATCTCAGAGTCGATGTCATCATGTCGGTTGTTTATGAAAATCAGGAACAATACAGGTCGAAGGATGGATCCCTGGATGAGTTCCCGTCTATTATCAAGTCACAACTCTACATTTTACTTTCTTGCATTGTGTTACCCCTTGTATTATGTGTTTGTTGAGTTGGGTTGAGGTTGAAATGTGCTTGACATTTTTTGGTTGGCGTTGGATTTTTATTATTTTCGTTGTTTTTAGTATGTAGCTTAGCTATTGTTTTGGTTGAGAATGGTTTGGTTTCTTGTTATCTCCGTGACAAGTTCTGGATTATTTTTGTTGTGTGTCAGGCCGCATGCTAATATCTGTTCTTTGTTTCCTTTTTTGGTAACATTGTTGTTCTAATGGTATTTTTCTGCTAGTTATATACGTGTGTATTAGTTGCGAGGGGGTATCACTTTCTCGTTATGGTTTTTCGTAGTACCTTCAGTCGGACAATCGAAATGGGGCTATCACTAGCTATATTGCAGGTGCTTTGTACTAGAGCATAAGGTATTACTTTCAGACAGGTTCTGGGGTAATTGCTTTTAAAATGGAGACATTATTGGGTGTCCGTGAGTTTGTGGTAGATGTTGGCGATTATATGATTTTTATTTTATTTTAACTAGTATATCTAGAAATTCTAGTCCTGCATGACTATTAACATGGATGAATTTGATTTTGGGGTGTAGATCCTGTAGTATGTTGTGCAATTCATTGATACCCCTCATGTAGATTTCCAAAAGTATATTTTAAAAGATTTTTTTGGAAAAGTGTGTTTGTATTTAGTTCCTATATTTGTTCGATCTTTTTTATATAAAATCTATTTTAAGCCAGTGTTAGGTAGAATGTGTTGGTGCCATTTAATTACCCATTGCTTTACCTGGGGTATGGATGTAGTTTTCCTTATTAAATCTGAACGAGTTATTGTTAAGAATGATGTCTATGCTGTAGATGATGAATTGTTTGGTAATTTTGGGATGTAATAAGTGTGGGTGTTTGTCAATTCAGTATGATAATGTGTGTTTACCAAAGTCATGGGGCATGTTGCTATAAAGGCTGCTAACGTCAAATGCACCAAATCTTGTCCCGGGGGTTTAATGTTTGTGGTAAGGAGCTCAGGAATTTCATGTAGCTCTTGACTCGTTAGGTTAATGGTTGTAGTGATATCTCAATTAAGTTGCTTAGTCTGCTTGTTTGGCATGTTGTTCCTATGGGTCTAAATGTAAGGAACCTTGATTTCGAGAGACTACTATATTCTGATATCTGTTTGTTGATGATATTTCTTATCTCATTTGATGTGTGTATCTTAGTAAGTTCGTAGAAATCGTTTGTTTTAATCATGAAGTTTGTTATGTAATCGTTTTCTTTTTATTTGTGTATGTAGTTTATTGTATGCTGCGCAAAGTTTTACGATGTTTTAAATGGTGTTATTGTTAATGTTGGTGCTAATTGGTTTCTAGCGCCTCTATAATTCACGATGTATAGTTACTGCTTTTGGCTGCTTCTTTAATAATAATGTTACTACTATTTAGGATGTTATCTAGTGTTTGGTTTTGTTGAAATGTTAGGTTACTAGTAGGTATATCTTTTCTCTGGGGGTTCATGAAGCAACTGTATTGAAAACAATTGTTTATGTATTTTGTATCGTTGTGTTTCTTAGGGAAGTATGTTGATTTGTCTTTTAAAAATGAATTATCTGTTTTGTTTTTGTGTTTATTCAATGTTTTTATTAGTCTAAATTTACGTTAAAATTCTTTAATGCTTTTCTTCAGTTCTGTTATATTACTTTTGGTAGTTGGGCAGGATGTTAGGCCCAATTTTAGCATTTATATTTCTTCCTTCGATAATGTGTATGCCAGTGAT
>OY744523.1:36283599-36351099 GCA_963556195.1 Sepiola atlantica | reverse complement strand
AGCAGCAGCATCAGCATCGTCATCGTTATCGTAATCATCACAATCATCTAAAATCTCTGTAGAAAACTTTTAATCATAGTGATTTTACTAGACGCGTTTGCCAAACAATATTCACTAATCATTGTCATTATGTGGAATAATCTCAATTATATGTTTATTAAATTAATTCAAGACGAGCGAATAATTGTAATTGAAATCTCGTGTGAATTCGTTAATTTCTGTTTGTTTCTACGCATGAGTGTACTCTGTTGTTTCGTTTTTCGAATTATATCGCTATTTTGTTATTTCATTTTGTTATCAATTTATTTGGAGTGCTAATTTTCTTTTGTGGCCATTTACTTGATTTCGTGTTTATTTTCATTTTTATCTTGTCTTTTGAAAAAAAGGACTATTCTAATGCATCTATAATATTCAACTATTTATCTTTTGTATGTATCTACATAATTATACGTTAATGCATTTCATGTTCGTACGTAGGTTTTCACCTTTCACACATATTAAAAAATAATACAGTCTCATCAGCAAAGATAGTGATTTGTAATAAATCTGCTTTGGTGATGGTAAGCATGTTGGACCTTATCTATTTTAAACTGAATTGTTCCCAAATCATATTTGTCTGTCCTGTCGACTTAAAAACTGCAATTTTAAATAAATACATTTCAAAAAGTGGCATTTGGTTTTATTGATTTAAAATATATTTAACCGAAAATTATTCTTACGGTAAGAGGGCACTAGGTATATATATACATATATATATATATATATATATATATATATATATATATATATATATATATATATATATATATATATATATATACATTGTGTGTGTATTTAAGCATTTGTTCTTCCTAATGTTATATATCAGTTCCAATGCCCCATGAGAGATGTATCTCTAAAGATAACAAACACAAACTAATGTTACATCGGTTTCACAACCACAACACTTTCCCGAAGATTAACTTTACATCTCTCTGGCACTAGCTCTATTTTAGCAACACCTGAAAGACATGACTGTCCATTCTTAATATAGACACATACTTGTTAACAATACTAAAATAGTACACCACGATACCAATACCATCAGACAAAATTTTTTTGAAGCCCTCTACATAAAAAGTAAACATCGCACAATCAATAATGTAAATTACGAAACTAGTCACACTATTGTAAAGTATCTAGCATAGTAATAAACGTTACCAAATTCTTAGCCATTAAGCAATTATACGTTTGAATCTTGAACTCATTCAGAACGTTATTAAATGCTTAACGGTGAAGCAATCACACTTTTGAATCTTGCACACTCTTAGAACGTAATCACGCTCTCATATAACATCTCGATATAATGGACGCTCATTTTAAGTTGTAAATCACTGACCGTTATAATGATAAAGAAACTCAAGAGTAAAGACGTATTTTTAAGAAACCAAAACTAACACAGCCTGAAGATTATTTGACGGATCAAATCGAAATAACTCGCAAAAAAGGAAACGAAAATGGACCAAGAAACACATTGAACTTACATACAGCAATTTGATCGAAACATTAAATGGAGCATTCGGTAAATTTTAAAAATAAAAAAATTCTTATCTGTGTTATTGAATAATGTTTGCATAAATATATATATATATATATATATATATATATATATATATATATATATATATATTTGTTAAACCCCGTTTGGCTGGGATCTTTAATGCGAGAGTAGGCAGCCTTGGCTATAATGCAACGTTCTGTTATGATGAACACTCTCTGACTGCTGCTTAAACAAATGTCCGCTTACTGAGATAAGTAAGTTTATTGTAGCATGCCAGCCTTATAAGTTAAAACGTCGCACTTATAAACAAACAACTCTCGTCCCGGTGTTCGAATCGTGCGACCGGCTTTGGTGGTTATATCTACAGTGATGATTCCCCAACGATGAAACGTATACGTATGTACATAATAATTAAATATGTATTTTTAATTTATAATATATATTGTTTTAAACAGAATTAAATTGCTACAATATTCAACTGTCGATAAGTATTATTTTTACGGAAGCAGAAGGAGTCTTGTTTCTTTCTATTCACACAGACAATATGTTGTGCCACGCAATAGTGACATTTACACGAGTTCTCGCTATTATTTTAAATAATTGTTTACTGTTTCTATTTCATTGTTTATGCATCTATTTTATCAATTATTCATTAAACATTATTTTCTCCGTTTTCTTTTGTCGTGTTTTGCCGAAGTATGTGTGTGTAAAAGTCAAGACTTGCACGTCCGAATGATTGAAATAATTATTTTGCCTTTTCGAAATTAAAATGAGCATTTTTAGTTTTTTATTGACTTCGCAACTAAAATTATTTTTTACTTTCTTTCGTTTTGATAAATTATTTCTATAAATAAGTTAATTTTCTCCTAACAAAAAAGTTTATATCGCTGCGAATTGTGTCATATAATATATATATATATATATATATATATATATATATATATATATATATATAACATAATTAATCCATATTACATCTGTGGTTGCCTCCTGTTTTTTCTCTTACTCTCTCCCTCTCTCTCTCTCTCTATCTCTCTTTCTCCCTCTCTCTCTCTCTAAAAAGAATGCAAATAAAAATAACCATATACTTTATCAAACGTCATTTTGTGAAGTAAACATTTTTGAGAATCCCAATGGGACTGCTCGTTTTGTATTGTTTTTATTTTTCAAAATTATCTTAGAGTCAGTTTTCGCGTTGTTTATTTATCTACACCAATAATCGCAGTGGTAACATGAAGTTTTATGTTGGAATGAGGAACACACAGGGATCATTTTTCTTTATTTTCCGGGCAACGCTAGATAGTCGATGGGTCGCAGAGAAGAAATATATTACAAGAAGAAAATGTAATCAATTCCGTTAAGATCAATACGGTCTTGCCAAACTAAAAAAAAACATGTACATTCGAATGTGCTCAAAATTGGAACCGCTGAACGCACATATAAAGAAAGACATATATATATATATATATATATATATATATATATATAGAGAGAGAGAGAGAGAGAGAAGGGGGTTGTGTAGCATCAGTGCAGTTCCAACGAGAGAAAAAAGGATATTTAAAGAAGTGTGGTTACACAACGCTAGTAAAAAAACTTTTTCAATAATTATTTATTATCTTATTATTTTAACATTTTAAGTTTTTTTAAATTTAATTTCATAACGCGTTTCGAGCATTTATTGTTTATCTATTGTGCTCTTTTCAGATGTATATTCCATTTGATAAAATGAAATACTTTTATCAAATGGAATATACATATGAAGAGAGCATAATGGATAAACGATTAATGCTCGAAACGCGTTATGAAAGTATATTTTTAAAAAACTTAAAATGTTAAAATGATAAGATAATAAATAATTATTGTAAAAGTTATTTTACTCGCGTGTGTAACCACAATTCCTTAAATATATATATATATATATATATATATATATATATATATATATATATATATATATATATATATATATACGATATAAATACACATTAAACATTTTATAGTAACTTTAATGGTGTAATTATTATATTATCGTGTAATGTATTTCGTTTCAATTAACGGTGTATCGTTAATCAGCTCATCAGATTTTCTAGCAGACTTAACTCTGTGTGTGTTTTTTTTTATATTTCATTTACTCTACCTAGGTAAAATATATTTTCTTTATATAAGATTTTTTTTTAAATACAAATTTAAATGCTGCAGTACAATTTATTTAAGCAGACATATGAGTTCATGAATTGAAAATATTATTTCATTTAAAAAAAAAAACAAGCGATTTCACATTCTTAAAACGTTAGTAATAGAAAATGTATGTATGTAATTTAGGTCTAACGATTGACATATTGACAAAAGTAGTAAAAACGAAATGCGTTTGTGTTCGTCGGAAATGGGAAGCATAGAGACTGAAAAAAGAAAAGTGTATGTATGTATGTGTGTCTTCACGCGCAGTTGATAAGCGTATATGAAGCCTTTTTAATTTGGAATTTTCATTTTTAGATATAGGAAACTTTAAAAAATACCCACCCTAGGACTATTAAAATAAATTCATTGAGAGAATAAATGTCCACAACGTGTATGTCCCCTTAGAAAAGATTAAAATAAATATATGATACTACTTCACGTTATGTTTGGAATCCTTATTCCAATCTTGATCCAAATCCTGTACATCATCTTGATTCAAATAATGCTAACTTCAACAAACCTCATTAGTCAACTTTTATCATTGCTCAAACGTATAATCGTTAAGACAGGCAAAAACTATGAAGGCATAAAAGACACTCAATTCGAACTGTAATCTTTCTGTTTAACGAATAGCTGCGACTAACGTGGACAAATTCTATGGAAACTACAAAATACTGAGGCACAATCTGCGTGAGTTTCATATAGAAGTCTGACTAGCTTAATTACAACAATAAGAAAATCTGCAAAGGCATTTGTAATAATTGAATGAGCGGTTCTTCCTGTTCGGCTTGTGACTAAAGACAACGAATACTACTTACTTGATCACCGATAAAGATGAGCGTGGGATAATCAGGGTTTACGTCCAGTATCTCGGTTCAACTAGCATCTGAGAGTACACTATCCACGGCGAAATAACAGCTCAAATCAATGCTGCATAACTGAAATAATATACTGCAACTGGTGTCTTCTGTGAACCACGGAGATGAGATCAGCTCGAGTCTGAGACAGACTGAGTTCTAGTAGCTCCTGCTGATTCGTACGACTCCAGTGATTCACTTCAATGAAATCAGTAAAATGAAGTCTATCGGCCTTTGAAGCACCGATCTGACAAGACCCGACTATGTTCGAAATGCCTCATGGAAGTCATGAATCTTCTGAAGATTGAGGAGTCGCTTCTCATTACGTGTCATACTAATTGAGAATTAAAAACTATTCTTCTATCCGGTAATGACTAAATGAACGGGAACAATCTTTCTCAATTTAAATCATGAATAGTTCAGTTCGAGATGACGTAACACATTTTGCCACGTGTCCACCGAGTTCGACAAAATTCAACTTAAAAAATCGTAGATTCCATCGAACGAAACGTTTTGGAAAGAACATACAAACTGAGAACAGTAGTCCGAAAAATAAAAAAATAAAGCTGAACAGTCGTTTAACATTCACAGATATTTTTTTAATGTTGGCTATATTTCACGGCAAACTAAGAAAAGCAATTCATGCCATTCATATCTGTACAGCAATTGAGGGATGCAACTTATGCTGAGTCTTAATGAGCGACAGTTCATGAATAGACGCAATTCTGCTCAAGAATCGTCAAGTAGATTAAAATGTCATCCAATGAATATTCAATTCAGAAGAACATATCTATTTTTCTGTGTCAGTTT
This sequence comes from Sepiola atlantica, assembly GCA_963556195.1. NCBI lineage: Eukaryota > Metazoa > Mollusca > Cephalopoda > Sepiida > Sepiolidae > Sepiola > Sepiola atlantica. The sequence continues at coordinate 36,345,714 of OY744523.1, read as the reverse complement.
TGATTATTAGAACTCTTTTCGTTATTTTTCGCGATGTTTTATAGATATCCTTTCTTTAGAGAAATTAGCGTCAATTTGGTTTCCGTAGATGCAATATGAACGTAGTTACTGAGAACACGAAATCATTTCTGAAAAGAATATTGGCTGATTTTTAAAAAAAGTATCGATAATTTTGCTTTGCCGAAATTAAATGTGATTCATATGAAAATTTAAAATACAACAAGTGGTGTTTAGGCTATAGTTAAACAAAACTCACCACATCCCGTTGAACATCCGTTTTACAGGGAGCATGTGTCAGGCAGCTCTCAGAAATTGACTCATGTTAGGTCTTTATTGATCCTTCTCTCTCTTTATTTATCCCTCATTACGTTCTCCATGTTTTTCTTTGACCTTTCTCTGCAAACTGACCTTGCTGTAACTTCTAACCCATTAATCTCTCATTAATTAAACGTTATAGTACTAACGCAATCTCTTAGCTAATCGCCCAGATCGATTTTAATCTTTTTTGAGGTACTCAACTATATACCCCATTTATGACTCACGTTGCCAACCTATCATATGATTTTAACTCATTTCTCTCCATGCAATGCTTACCCTAAAACGTAACTACCGAAGTTTTACTACCATGCATGATCAAACTACGTACACACGTAAAATACTCTTACTTTTGTCGTGAGTAATGCTGAAAGTTCTCTATCAGTTTTCCATTGATTCTTCAGTCTTGCTATGATAATAGAAACTGATACTCTTTGTGCTTTAATGGTATAAACAAGATAAAAGAAAACTTTAGAAAAACTTCAATAACTTCACCATGAAAATATACTTTCTCCACATGTGTTCTTATTCGTCTCGATGGTCTTACACTTCTTGCACACAGACTGGTTATCTATTCTAAACCTACATGTAATTCCCTTGCACTTCTTGTGTACCCAGTCCGTAAAACTGCCCATAAAATGAGTTGCACCCAACTCCTTTTTCCAGAAAGTTAGCAGGGGGACTTTACTCTCTTGCGAATACAACCACTTATCATCACTTGTGTGTTGGTAACATTCACTCTCGGAACTTTACTTTCCATGGAGTCCCTCCAAGTATTTAACGTAGCAATAAGACGTTGCATTGTTTTACACCACGCCCTAAATCATCGTCATGGAGAATCTTTTCAGGATAACCGGTACGAATATTCCATGTTTACACATGTATTAATTTATATCTTTCATCACTCCACAACGCCATCAATAAAGATGAACAACGCGAGGCGTTTGAAATATTTCATTATTACAAAAAATTATTAAAAGGAAACGACATCGTTTAATGCTTCATATATATATATATATATATATATATATATATATATATATATATATATATATATATACACACACACATATATATATATATATATATATATATATATATATATATATATATATATATATATGAGGAGTTCGGAATGCAAAACGCGATAAATCCAATTCGTCTATGTTTTTAAATTTATTTATTTTTATTTTTTTAACATAGTTTACCCCGAACAAGGCAGGACGCCACTGTAGATGTAAGGGGCTACTGAGAAAAAAGGTGTAAGTTCTTTTTGAAGGAGGTCAAATTGGAAGATGTACAGCGAGATATTTGTTTACATTAGTTTTCAATTTCTGCATGTCAGTACTGTCAGGAAAACATATATGAAGATAGTAAACTTTAATAGGATGAATATACTAAATCTAGAATTCGACAAATAGTTTATTTTACTAAAAGAAACAAAAAGCAATTATACCAGGATCATATTACGTATAACATTATTCGGAGGTGGCTCAGGGATTGAACTGCAACACTTTTTGTAGTGATACCTTCGTAATTTCGAAAATGGCGTTTATCGCGGTTTGCATTTGAACTCTTCAATATATCAAGGTATAGGATACACTGATAAATAAATGTACTGGTCATTGTGAATCATGGAATATATATTATAGCCTACTCGCTGAGTAAGGCGGCCACATTAAAACTTCGTCAATTTTACCATTTAGTGTGAGTGCGCTCCTAATTCCGACGTTGCCATATCTTTTCAAATAAGTCAGCTACAAAAAATGTTATCAAGAAAAGAATTGCCTTACAGCAACTTTTTATTTATATAATGTAATAAACTTCAAACCGGACCGGTAAACACACGCGACATCAATAATAAGTCAATGTGGGGTAAACTTCTCAACTAATGAACTTATCAGTATAAAGTATGGGGTTCGTATTCTTGGAAACACTGTAAGTAACGTGGGAACATAATTTTTTTTAGTAAACGTTACGTGGCAGGTGTGTACTCTCGAAACACCACCATATTCTCCACCACAAAAATAAAATAAACGAGTTCTTACCAAATATATTACGTTATTCCAATAAAGGGATTGATAGACAACACATGTATCGCTAACATATCTCTCAGTGTGCAAATGTTTAGCTCGAAATAATATACATATTGCTTATGCCGGTCCAAGTACGGGAATTGTTTAAGTATCATATAATTTCTACATAAATAAAATTATAAAACAAGGGCACATGTTGCTTTATGTGTGTTTCCTCTAGATGTTGTTACTTACATATTGAATACATATTTTATTTCTTATTAAGTAAATGTTTATTGAAGAAATCTCTGAGGAAATACTATGAAATGAAACGAAAGTTTCAAAATCGTATTTCAAAATAATTTCAAGACGAAATAAAATCCACAAGAATATATTTTCGTTTCGTTGTGAACAAGTCAGCCGATTCTATAGATTGTAATAGTTAGAGGAAATGAATCACCTTGTAAGATTCTTAAATTTGAAAGCATTTTAACTGTATAATAGATAGTCAGTTACGCCTTTTAGATCATCAGCAAATCCTCATTTAATTACAGGATTGACAGTTTCGGAGGTAATTTACATCTAATACTTATTATAAATAGACATTAAAGCAACAATAGTCAACAACTTAGTTTAATTAATAATTTAATGACGTACCTATACTGTAATAATTACATTTCATAGTCACAGTTGTATTCAGAATATATAATAACTACTAGGTTCCTTTTCGTTTTGCAAAGTTACTTACTTGAATGAAAAATGTAAAATAACAATATTACTCTTGACTACAATTCTTCATAATAGTAAGTTATTAGTTCGCATGATGTTGGCGGCAGATGATGTCTCTTTCGGGCTTCTTCCACCAGTTTTTGTTGCATTAAACCATAGGCATTTGAGAGATCTAACTATACTACTCTCAGGTTTCCCTTTCCATTCCTTTGTATTTCGCGAGTGTTGTGTTAGGACTCATATATACTTCATGCAGCCTAGCATACGGCTGGCCCCGCCTTTCTGAGCTGATATATTAAGGTAGCTATTTTTGAGAATTAAATTCGAAAGATAATAACCCGAGGAAAACCTTGCTCTCTGTATTAACCATGTAAATAATACACAACTTTTTTTAGATCCATTGTTCCAAAATCCTACCTTTCCCTGAAGTGACACTTAATATTTTCCATAGCTTTTGGAGAATTGCTGTGCATTGTTTGTACACGATGTAAGGCTCCCAGCTAGAACTGGGTGCTGAAGCATATATTGATGCTCTAACAAGTTTATCTATTAATAGTCTTTTTCGCATGTTTGGCAATCGTTTTTCAGTGAGAAAAATAACTTATGTTTGTAGTTAGATTTTTTATAAGTGGCAGTCATTCGAATATGTGGAGAACCACTTCTTTAAGAATGTCAAATCAGGAAAGACAAATAGTTGGATTTTTGACAGCTGGGGGAGAACATTAGAGTTGAGATTCGTCGTTCTTTGTTGCGGTATTGTTGCAAAGGAATTTCGTTTATTTCATAAAAGGATTACAAGCTATTCCAGCAATTAAGTGAGATTTCGGAGTCAGAAGTTATGATATAAAGCAAATATGTTATATCGTTTTTAGTTAAGAGGATGATGTAGTCGTGTGCACGAGAAAAGTGAAATGGATGGCTAAGCAATAAAAAGTGAAACACCTTGCTAGTTTCATTCCAATTTTTGCACGGAGATGCGCTTAGCCTCTATATTTAGATGAGTAATTAAAACAGTTAGATGAGGAACAGATGGACATGAAACGTGTGACAGCGTTAAGCGAAACACGATTCAGGTGAGCTTGTGAATCATTATATATTTGCGCCAATAAAATCAAAATAGTTCATGGAATAGCAGGATATCAAGGGATCATACAACCGAACTTGCTTTCATTGCGGGATTCCCAGGCGATGTATCGGTGGCACTACGACATATCCCTTACGTAGAAAGTTACGTAGCGTAGACGTCAGCAAATTGATACCACCTGCAAGGCATTTAGTCAGCAAAATAATTCGAATGACTGGGACAGTTGCAGCGAGTTGACAAGGCAATGCACTTAAAAAGTAGGCGCAAAAGGAATCATCAAGAATTTGGTGCTTTAGATGTCGAGGACCGCACTTTATTAAGAAGTGTACGGAGCCACCTACGACCCAAATAATGGGCTACGATTGTGGATAATCTTAGCATAATGCAAGGTATTGTCTTTAGACTCAAGGACAGGAACTATGGGAGCGTCTGCGCCAGTAGTTACTTCGGCAACGGAATTAAGAAGCAGTATTCAATGATAGAATTAGACGAGAATAATACAGTAATGACAGAATTTGTAACTCTTAATGCACAACGACTTTACTTAATTCAAAACTGTGAGTATGTGTGGTGGGAGTGGCACTGTGAAAGCAGTTGACGTAAAATGTAAGAAAGCCCGGCAAGTTGAAAGAAAAAGTATCTTATGTACGAATTAAAGTGGAAGCAGTTATAATGTATCACATCATTGACGGGATCGACGTCATACTTAGAATGTATATACTCAATGAGATTTTAGGTGTGACTATGAAAAAGATGAGGTGAAGTTTGGAGACGTACACTGTGCCGTAGCTGCTCATCAGCTTAATGTTTGTAAAATCGAGGACAAAGACATTGAATCGAATTTATATTGAGATAAATGGACAGTGTTATGGAAATTGATGGGAGATCATCCAGTGTGACAGAACAATGTAAAGTATTAGAATAATTCCCTGGAGAGTGAGACAAACTCAAAGTTTGAGAACAAAGTAGAAAGATGGATATTATACAGTATTCTCTAACCATGGAATGGTGAGGGGAAATGCGTGTTACCGTTGACGGCTGTGTTCTAAGTTACGAAAGGTAATCATAGATCAGTCTAAAATTTTCGGGAATTGAACCGCTTTGTAGCGTGTCATACTGGAAGTGACATAATATATGTGTGTGACGAAAAAAGATGGGAAAGTTGAAACAGTTGGCAGGAGGAAATGCGACTGTGGACCTTATGTCTGTCTATTTTCAGAGACACGTTGCAAAGGAACTAATGCTGGTCTCCTATAAAGGAAGAACTTACTGACAGCCGCAGTTAGGATTTGGACCTCATGGTGGACCAAACATTATATCAGCCGTTCTAAAAACTGTGTTACTGAAAGGAGATAAGACAAAAGAGGGTACTGATTCATAACTTAATTAATGGTAGATATAACAAAGGTATCGATAAAGGAATGTGTTGAACATCTTAAGTGATGTAAGCTAACGGCAAAGTCGCCAGAATCTCTGAACGTGAGCGGGACTGGGCTTTAAGTTGATGAAAACAAGATCGGAAAGCTGATGTTCAGAAGGACATGAGTAGACGGCAGTATTACTCTATCTACGGCAAATTGTTGGGGCAAATTGCTGCATGGCTGACACCAAGGTTTAGTTAGGCGAGAAGAAGAGGAAGTGGGAGGACATGGTCGATTACAAAACAGTCAAAGAGGATTCGAGCTAATGTAGAAAAAGAAGACTCTGTTTTTGGAGCTTGAAACGTACCTTAAACAAAAATAGAAGTAGTGTGGTGCAATTTAAAAAGTATTGTTACAGGCATGGTCTTGGAAATTCGTGGGTTCGTGGCAGATGATGCAGCATGGATGAGGAAAAAGTATGCCTATAGTCACATTATAATATAAAACGGCCCTGGGGTATGATGTATTCGGGTATTTAGTAGCATATTTGGAAGTCTCCTCACGCAGAATACAAGATAAATAGATAACCCGCCGTAACTATTTTCTCGTCTTTCTAGAATGTCAACTGTCTCTACAATCGTCACCAATTATGTTCCCTGGTCGCCAGCTAGTTTGTACGATAGCCGTCACTGATTAAACCAATTTTATTGATCGTAAAATTAATTTTCTTGACGCATCAAAGATTGTCTTCAGTGATGTACTGTGTTTACTGCCAATTTTGGCGTTAGCATTATTTCTCATAAAAAACACTCCCAACCTGATTCCGGACGCGCCAGGTTGCCTTATCGAAGGCGTTTAACTACACACGTCGACATTGCGAACATTTTTCTTTTTTTTTTAAAGTGACAATAAGATATTGAGAATAGTACTTACTACTTTCTTTCCTATATAATGCCTCTTTTCACTTTTCCTTGTTTCGAATTGGTCATTCAATTGATTCGCATTCGGGTTGTTATATATATTTATATGTATATATATGTATATATACACACACACACACACACACACATATATATATATATATATATATATATATATGTGTGTGTGTGTGTGTGTGTGTGTGTGTGCAAGTGTGTGTGTGTGTTTACGTTATCTGTTCACCATTTCATGAGATCCTTGAAAAGTAATTTAATATGTATTAATATATCATTGTAACGTATATATGTGACGCTAATAAGGCATTAGTTTACAGGAAGAGAATTAATGATACAAAGGTAAGTATCTACGGTTATTTTAAGTCCTAAGTAGCGGGCGTCCGTCTAATGAGTGTTCACTGCAGTTCCGAACATGCACAGGCGATAATAACGGTAAAATCCTAAAGTGAGATGATGGAATCCATCTTTAATTGAATTTCGAAATAAATTACCGGAATGTTATTCAGCTTATTATTATTTCTGTATTTGCAAAACCGCAGTGTACATACAGAAAATAAATTTGCAAACACTTATTTACAGACCAGCGGCATTTTGGACTAAAACACACTATATATACTCTCTCTTATTTTCTTTGATGCAAAGTTCGACTTAATTAGCCGCCCATGAATACCTTACAATAAACCTGATTATAAACTAAGATTTATTAACATAGGATCGTGCAACTTATCGTTATTCTTCATGAATCTCGTACGTACCATTAGCCGCAGAATACCTAGCCTGTTATAATACTTAGATATTTTTAATCAGAACATGCCTTACGACAACATAGCCCACAGTGAAAGCGAATTAAAAGAAAAGAACGTATCATATATGAATGCCCTAGAACAACTAAGTACAAATAGGATAATAAATATCATATGATCTGTTGTTTACGAAAATAAAACTACGTCAACTACTTTCAACTGAGCTAGCTTCACATACGTCGGAATGACAAAGACAGACCTTACGGTTTTACACTAAAATAGCATTCCCAACAGATCCGCAAAATGGAGATAAGGGCATTCGGCGCGCGTGTCTGGAATTTAAAAGATTAAAACAAATAATAACAATTTGATTGAAAATACTGGAACACCAAAATTCTCACATTCAAATAAATGTAACCTGTGCCCAACTAAAAAAAAAACAGAAATTCATGCAAGCTCTATCAGCACAAACTAATTATCGAATAATCATGTTCATAATATTTAGAATGTTCTTAACAGCAGGAACTTTTTAATAACTACTTACACATTCGCATCAAAAATACAACACTCCACCGCTTTATCTCCCTATTTTTACTAGCCCACTAGTTTATAGCGGTCTACGAAAACTATATATCTACTATCTGATAGTACTGCTAAGATGGGCACTTTTGTATATTTGGGTGTATGTGGTTGACGCATTTTGCCTTCTCTCTAGAGTCATACGCTTTCAGATATGGGCAACCAAATACTACCCTCTGCGTGAATAAGATAAAATGTAATATGTTACCAAGTTCTGACTATTATACGTTCTTTTACTTCAGAAACAGACTTGACTATAACCTGGTTTCGTATATCACGTGCAAGTCTCATCTGTTTTCATTTAAATTCATACTTTCTTCCTGTTTTTGTTCAATGCATCCGTACCCCCTCAGCGTACCTTTTTTATGATGTATTTATACTTATCCTCGTATTTTCTATATTTATTTAATTGTATTTGTTGTTACAGTAGTAGCAGATTATCTCTGTCGCTCAGGGTCGACCATTGGAAATACATGCTTAGCCCATTTGTCCTCTCCGTGTGGTTGGCTGGAGCAGCTCCGCTTCTGGCATAATATACCAATGTTGTAGTCACAGTCTCCGTCGCAAAGGTCTCTGGCGAAGCTGAAATGTACTATCATGGTTGTAGGTGGTAGCCCTGTCTATTCAGTATTGTTGAATAGTAGACTGAGCGGTATGATATAGAGGACATGTTGTAACACTCGTAGCGTTTCTCTACTCTCTATGTAGCTTATGGATCTAAAGGTACGACAAGGTTTTTATACCTTGGAATCCACGCTGTCGCAGAAGCTTGTAAAACGAAGTTATAGACATTATTTTGAATCTATCTTTAGATTTTAAAATGTAATTAATATTACTTGCGTAATTTTAGTTTCTTTTGTAGTATGATTTAAGGCATGTCATTCTATTATCTAATGCTTATGGCTCTACAAACCAGTTTCTTTTTTACTGAGAAGTAATCGCTTATTAAGGCAAAACACCACTCGAGATGATAAGTGTTAATTAGATAGATTTATTGTCGATTTAATGATGAAGAATGATTTAGAGGAGTGAAGACGATTAATGAAATTACCATAAACATGTTAATTAATGGTAGGGTTTGTGAAAACTATTTCTTGACATTGAATTTAAGACAACAATCTTGTTGTCTCCAGGGAAGTACTACGACTATAATTGGTTCTACAAATGGAACGTTCTTTGAAAGAAAATATGTTCCTGAAAAGTCCATTTAGCGCTAGAGAGAGTGACAGGGAACAAAACGTTATTTTCATCTCTTACGTTTTAACTTTCTGTGTGCGTGGGGGGGGGGAACAACCAAGGTCCACAGAGGTGTTTAATGAATGCTCCTCAGAAAAGTTTACTATGGCATTGGCATGAGAAAGTGCAGTTATATAAAATACTTTCTAAAATAATAACTGAAAGTCTTTCACCGTAAAAAAACACATCCATGTTTCATTAAATGTAATATACTTTGTGTCCGGAATAGTGGAATTACAAAAATCCGCATGACATTCATAATACATACGATCCAAGGGATGTGTATTTATGCTTCAAAACACACCAACAATGTTTTCTAAAAATACTATGTTAATAAATCATGCACCTTCATCAAGGTCAATAGTACCTTATGTTGTGTGTTTTCAAACAGTATTACTTTCCAGAACGTCATCGATTAGAGTAATTTATTATCCACCAGTCAGTATCTGTTATATAATAGAATAAATATTTATTAGCACATTTATGAAGTTTAAAATATTTATCAACATCTTTTAGAATATCCAAATATTTTTTAAAAAGCGGTCATATATATTCTATAATATATATATAACAAATGTTTTTATAAAGATAAGAACATCTTATTAATTTTGTGTACACTGATTTGTGTTTAAAACTATTTTAACTCTTATGCATGCTTCGAAATAGTGATCTTGTAACGCACATTTACATTGTGATGTTATAGTGATATACATATATATATATATATATATATATCTTATCTTTAACAAGTCTCTTTCTTTCTCTCTATTCTACCCCATATCTCTCTCTTTCTCTCTCTCCCTTTCTCTCTCTCTCTATCCCATCGTCTCTTGTTTCTTTTCTCTCTTCAGAGCCTATCTCTGTACATTCTACTCTTCTCCATTACTCTAGTATTTCTTTCTGTGTTTATTATTTCAAGCATGCTTACCTCTGACCACGTCTCTTATTCGCTATTTATTTACGTCATTTCCCCCGCGAATATAAACATTTATGTGCAGATGAAAGGTACGCGGTGATAAGCATACACACAATATTACATCATCAAAGTTATAGTAGACTTCACAGCGAGTAGATGTGGAACAATCGTGCTTCGTAGTACTGATGCGGGTTTGAGATGGTAAGTCATGAATAAGGTTCGTGTATTATTCTCTGCCCCCCTCTCTCTCTCTCTCTCTTTCTCTATTGCCAAAGTATGTGACTATATCTGTCTCTCTCTGAATACTGTAATTGAAACCCGCGTATATTTCCCATCTTATAAAGCTCTATCCGCAAAGGTGACGTATGACAAAGACGATGACGAAACGAATGTTCATCACAAGCAGAGCGTCTTATGAAATCATACGCACCTTAATACAACAATATGACTGAGCCTCATAATTATTTCTTTAACAAGATGCTACGAGTCAAAGATAAAACATTTACACAAACCATCATTGATGTAATAGACAATAATTTGCAGGATTCTTGTAGCATGAAGAATAAACAGGTGTCACATGAGTCTTCTGGCAGCGTATACAAAGGCAATTGATAGTCTACACTGTAACCCTCCTCCCATGCCAAAAAATAAAATCACAAATCCTAAGTTTGCAGGGTTTTTTTTTTATTTGTTGACTTGTCGATCATTGTAAGCGCTCAAATGGAAGAGTACTCAACTTTAGACTTTAAACGTTAATTCAAGTCAGAATTCATTATTATTAAATCAACTTTTAATGATTTTAGAACACTGCACGCAAAAACAATAAAAGCAATTTCTTTTTAAAAAACGATGACTTTAATCTCAACAATTTAAAAGCGTAATTTTGTGCTTGCATCAAAGGGATAGTGAACATTGATATTCAGACATTTAAATAACCGACAGTTTAAAATGTACAACATTCGATTCCCCCAACCGAACTTAATTATATCGCCATAATGGGTTACATGTGTGAGAACAGCGACCGTAAAGCCGGCTGAAATTTTAAACAGCTTCAAGTTTGCAAAATAAAATTTAATTGCATAAAATGTTGAGTACTCCTCTGGATAATAATCCTCAGTACCTACAATACATACTAGTGTAACTGTATGTCATGCAGACTAGTTATTAATAAATAAGGCAACGACGACGAAAATCACAACATTATTCAAACGGATACCACAAAAACTGTAGTGTATAAATAGGTAGACGTGACGGAATTACAAAAACAAAAAAACTCCTTAATAAAAAAATACAGCGTTAAAGGATATACAACCAGAATTATATATCTACCAAACATGAGTGTGTGAGAGGGAGACATAATTTTAAAAGCACGAATTATCGGCATGATCTAACTTCCAATCTTTCGGAGACTTCTCACGGAACAAAAACAAGCTGGCAAACGACAAGAGTGACAAGTAAGCTTATTTATCCTCCATTCAATATAAAGATAGGTATGATTATATGCTGATATATTTCTGCGTATAGGCTTTAGCGTGAAACACAGTTGCTATGCGTAAGGTTGAGTAATGTGTGCTATATTAATTTGATTTCGTTTTTTGTAAACATGGCAAAGAGAGAGTCTTCTTCTTCTTTCGTGTGAATATGATTATTCTGGTGGTAGCATTAGTTTCGCCGATGTTTTTCCAGTTAGAAATATTTCTAGAATGACATCGGGTACTGACCGGAAGGACCACGGAAGGTTGCCAACATCCCTAATTGAAAGTTGTACTGTAAAACAGACTGGAATCGAACGTAGAACACTCAGGTCTCAAGTCCGATCGTTATCCACTTAACCACCGTCACCTCCCAAAGAGGGAGTGAAAGCCATTTGTTAAAATTCAGATAAGTCCGATTTTATGGATTATTGTACACGAAGTATTAGACATCAACTAATTAATATTCCTCAAATAGCAGTTTTATTGGAGTTTAAAGCAATGTTCAAGTATATAATATGGACGAAATTTTCTAGACACTTTCTAGAATTAAATTATGCAATACAGTTTGATCGAAATTAGAAGAAGTAATCATGACAAACGTTTAATACCATTGTATGTTGACTTTATTCTTTCCTATGGGGCATGAGAGTGGTGAAATATATATAAATATATGAATAATATGAAAATATATAAACATAATTATTGCCATCCCGTCACGCAAACGCTTTAATTCTTTACAGGTGGTCTGTAAATAATTGTTAGAAAACAAATAGGACGTCAGATTTGACCTGCTTTCAAATAATTCGGAAAGAAATCCGCTAATGTATACCAAAAAATCAACGATATCTTATCAGAAATGAAAATAATTAATTTATGAAAAATAAAATAACTGACGTAATTCTACGAATTGACGAAAAATGTACACTAAAAAAAATATCGCATCTTCAACTTGCTTTAAAAAGTATTTTATTTTACCTTACTCATTGTTCTTAAATTTAATTTGGATGCTTTAAAAAAGGTATGAACTTTTTAAATATATACCACGTGCAAGCGTAATCTCGTACCGAAAGTGAGAAAAAAACACCTCATAAACCGGTTGCAACAACTAAACTGGCTGTCCAATAAGATCGGATCTACAAACTACACTGAAGAGGCCAATTCTATTTTGGAGAAAATTTATCTGTACTATAAACTAAAAAGATGAAAGTTTATAAAAAACGAAAAAAATCGGTATCGATTTTTCTTTTTTTTAATAAAAAAAATCGCATCTTCAACTTGCTTTAAAAGGTATGTCATTTCACCTTACTCCTTGTTCTTAAATTTAATTTAGATGCTTTAAAAAAGGTATAAACATTCAAATATATATATATATATATATATATATATATATCGATCAGAACATACGCAAGGAAGTAAATACCAAAATATAATAATATAGTCCCGGCATCGATCGGCTCAAAATATTCATACGACACAGCCACACAAAAACGATTGATTAAAATATTTTAAAACTACCGATACAATTGTCAGTAGAAGTATAGTATATCTGGTTTACAATTAAAGAAAAATATCAATGAGGAGGTACAAGTACTGATTTTAAAGCTACATACGGAAACCAGAAAATATCATTCAATAACCCAGATATGAAAACAGACAGATCTTTTTCTAACTACATACTATCTTTAAAAGAAAAGACTATGTTACCAGTACAAAAATGCGAGCATTCGTAATAAGACTTCAAGAACTATATTCCAAAACATCATTTGTTTTCTTTGTCTCAATGAGAAGTTGGCTATTGTTATGTTCCCTTTTAAGAATGGTGGGTTTGTTGAACCAGAGGGGTAAGATCCGATTGTACTTTATGCTCTTAAAATAGTTCTACCCTGGATAATATCTTAATAAACTAAGAAATTCACCATAATCCATCTGAAAATACATCATAGAAACTAAATCATTCATTTGATAAGCACAAAATAATCTCAAGAATAATTGTACTGTAGTAAGATTTTAGTTAGCCAATACATTTCGAGATGAAGTTTTAATTTAAAATGGAAATAAAAAAAATAATAATACAGTTTGGTCGATTAGTATTACTCCCACGTTTTTATAGCGTGTGTAAGTGAATTAGTAAATTAGTTATAACATGTGTTGGTTTTGTGTAAGGGTTAAGGTTATTGTTAGGGTTTGAAATTGTAGTGATAGTTAATAATGTAGTTAGGATATTATTTATGTCCTCTACTGATTTAATTTCAAGGATAAAGAAGAGTCGTCAATATCAAGTAGTAAAAATAGTGTACACACACGTATGATGATAATAGGGATCAGTGGAAGTATCGACCTTCTTATTGTTAGTAATATGATGGGTAGGTGTTTTTAATTTTCATATATGAATATTTTTAACACATTTATACATAATTGTGTGAGAGTGACCGTTAGATTGTTTTATACATATAGAAAATATATTTAGTGACTTTACTTAAAATATAGTTTAATTTTTATTTCATGATTAAATGAATTAATGTGAAAACACACGTTATTACAAGCCAGGACAAGAGGACAGTCGGTTTTAGACTAGATTTATTGATCGAGTCGGCTGGTTGCGCGCTCTCTTAATTTTTTTCCAAGGTTTTCCCTTGTTTTACCCTTTTTTGGGACAGATTTTTACTCTCAATCACAGTCTTTAGAAGACGCTGAGATGTTGAAACACGAATTGTATTAGTGGTGTCACCGATATTTATTACATTTCATAAAATATCTGCTTTTATACAACTCTTTTTGAAAGATATTGGTTTTGTGTTTATTATGTTAATATATTTTAACTTGAAAAGTGTGTATATATATATATATATATATATATATATATATATATATATATATATATATATATATATATATATATATATATATATATATAAAGGTAAGAATTCTGAGGCAGAAGCAATGCAATGTAAAAAAACGGAATGGGAGAATAAGAATGAACAAAAATAAATGGGAAGAGACGGTAAATCTCAGATCAATTCATTTATATTTCAAAATGTAAATGTAAAGACAGTAAATTGTAAAATTGGTAGGGCTTACTGTTAAATATTTAAAGGTCCGTAATGGTATATATATATATATATATATATATACACACATATATATATATATATATATATATATATATATATATATATATATATACACACACATATATATATATATATATATATATATATATATATATATATATACACACACATATATATATATATATATATATATATATATATATATATATATATATATATATTTATATATATATATATATTGTAATATGTGCCTTTCGCTCCCATCAATTAAATTAAACTAGAACTTAAAAGCAGGTATAATACATGAGAACTTACCGACTAAACAGTTAGCAGAGAACATGAGAATACGCAACTAAGGACAAGTTATATAAGAGACAACGCCAACAGCATAACCGGAAGCGTGGAACAGCAGAATGCAAGAGGTGCCAACCAAACCATAGTCGAAAGCATTATTGTTGTCGTTAAATTTCCTCTCGTGTTATTACGCTCACTACATTCAAAACCCTCAGCGACTGATTAGCCGCAAAGTCATTACCATAGCCAGCGTTGACATTTCATATAAATAGACAGAAAACATGATTAGTTCACTACATGTTTACATAAGGTACAGAAACAAACTATTAAAATAAAACTGTTCGGTAACCAATAGCCTAATCGAATCCGTAAGAATCGATGTTCTAAAGACACAGCTAGTCAACATATATTATTCAGCCAAGTAACAATGCTAGTGACTAATTTGAGCATATTAATCTGCTACCATTTACTCATCGAGACACTACGCACACTGACAGACTGCTTAAGCAACTGATTCACTTACACTATTTCGTCTGCGCGTCATAACACACCTATCACACCTGGAAATAATCAAGATAGACAGAAAGATTTATTTACTGAGATAAGTAATCAGTTAACTTAAATAATGTATTATTTTCAACGAATAATCTCCGATCAAGACGTTTTTCCTATCTAAATAAAATCTATGTTGTTATAAAAAAATCTAATAGTTTCTAATTTCTCACTCAGGCATATATAGCGCCTTATATTCAGCTATTTACATGTCTTAGCTTTTTTATAAACTATTTTCAACTTCGCTATTGGTAATTTTCTTTTCAAGTTAAGCCCAGAAGTATTTGGATACATCGGGGTTGTTTGTGTTTTTCTCATTGTTAAAAGTATATTTATGATTGGAAAATGTGCCTTGAAATGTGTTTGCCGTGTTTAGTATATAAACATTATTTACATTTTTGTCGTGGATACTGTTGCCAGACATACAACAGCGAATGACAGATTTTGGTTAGAAATGCATGTATTCGTTCCTCACTACATACATTTTCGATTGCACGTGTAACGCGCTTTTTCTACACGCAGGGTAGATACGAGCATACTACGAAGGATCCTGATGTTGAGCCCTCCTGCATTTTCACTAAAGGCCTGTCAGTCGGGTAGCTGTGACACAACGACTTTGCGAATGTCCTTACTATGAAGAGAAAGGGTTGGACAATAGGGGATGTCGCTATAGTATTCTGGGAAGTAATTCAATTTATTTTTCGTTTCAAATATAAAAGATAGAATTAAAGAAGGAGTAATAAATGAAATGTGTCACCATAGGCTGGCGTAAGAGTGTAATGTTTTATGTAAACAGCTGGTCGGTTCGGGGGGAAGGAAAGGCCAGCGTTTTGACCGGGACTTGATCTGACGGCCGACATCTTGCCCGATGTATTTAAGTCACGTACGATTGTGATAGCTACTTGGACGTTGTCGGAGCGGCTGCGTGTGTATGCATTTACATGAGGACTCGAACGCTGGATACATTGGGAAATCGAGATGACAAAAAAATGAAAACAAAAAAGGTCCATATATTGGACCCTGGGAAAATAATAAAAAATAATTTGCGTAAGGGAAAAGGATATGACATAGCTGAGAGGAGATAACTGAATTACCTGAAAAGAGAGATATATTAGCGAAAATGGAGGAAGGTAATATAACTTATAGAAGAGATCTAAATATAATTATAAACCAAGGAAATAAAATCCGGACAAGTGAAATAAATAAAAGTAAGGAAAACGAAAAATATTGTTTGGAACGGTATTGGGAAACCAGGGAAGCCATATCGATTACTTTACCACGACATATCTATTCTAAACAAGTCATAATATATGATTACGTAAACACGTTGCTATGTTACTAGAGACAGCAAAGGAAAATGAAAGTAATTTGTTTTAAAACAACAAAATGACAGCAAAATATAACACCCTGTACGTGCAAATGAAAATACAATTTAAAAGCATCTAGTATTTTACATTCTGTAGACATGTTTTCTTATATTTAAAATTCCAAGTTTTAGTATAATTTTCTATCCAGAGCTGCCTTAAAACATTCTTCTCATTAGCATATTCATGGTGTTTGTAAATGTGATTATTTGATGTTGAGTATAATAACAGGAATGATGTACTTGGAATTAATGGCGGGGTAAAGCAAATTTAATCACGTATGTTTTTTTTTTAATAAAAACTATGCTGATCTAAACATTAGTTTATAAATGTAGACATATTGAAATTCTTATTGGAATTCGATAATCCCATTATTTTAGGAAGATTTTCCTCGTCTTGTACACGTTTTCTACGGCATAACGTATCCTTTAACCGCCCCCAAAAAGGTCCCTGCCTCTTGCGCAATCTTCTACTTGTATAAGAGTCAGATAAGTCCTCAGACAGAGTATTTCTGATATATCTGGGAAGTGCCGATCGGAGCACCCACTCCTATATTAGCAGAGTACTAATCGACTTCCCATTCGAGTAAGGGATGATCTGTTCATGCCCCTATATCCTCTTTCACGCAGAAAAGATGTTGCGAACCTCTCTTAACTGTATCGCTACGTTTATTGTACATTAAGTTTCGCCAGTAATATATAGGTTACCATTTGGGAAACACCAGGTGCTATATCTAGCAGAAATATCTTCAAAATTCAAAATAATTTACAAATCAATCATATACAAAAACATGTAGGGTTTCGTCAGAAAATCACAAAACTGTGGTTTACATGCTGTAGAACCTAAACACAATCATAATTGATAAATAGTTTGCTACCGTATCTATCAGACAAATCATGTACCTTTTAAGAAATGATGATGATCAAGAGAAAAAGATGTAGTCATTGATGTGGAAACTGAATTGTTATGAAGTGTGCGTTGGATTCATCTCGTGAGAGACCCGTCCGCGTCTCTATAGGTTTGCTATGTTTTTCATAGAGCTACACCAATTTTAATACGATACAGAATTTGCTTGAGCGAAAGGGAATTAATTTTTCTCCTTAATCGTATGCTTCTATTTATTGTAGAGGTTATGTTTGTTTCTGAACACGTATTCTGGTTTCATCTTATTGATCTAATGTTTTTGTTTGTTTACATATTCATAAGTTGATTCAGATGTATGCTCGCTATCATACATATCTCATTTCTATTGATCCTATTTTAGGCACAAATCAGCAATCGTATTCTAGACGTATTACTTTCTACGGTATAATCGGTACTTCTGTATTATTGAGGTCGGATAACATGTTTATTTTTATTTTAGAAGTGTCAGTTGACAGGGGGATAATACGAACCATTTTGTGCAACCACAACTCATTAAGATAATCCAGCGAATTAGTAAAAAGATAAATTTAAAAAAGATTATTATGCAGTTTACGGACCGGGCTTATATAATAACGTCATAATTTAGAAAGCCATTCTTTACATGCGAATGAGGTGCTGCTTAACTATTCTGTACTTTTACTTAACAATTTCATGAACATAATAGTTAATAAACATCCCACCTCCCGATGCTAGGAATGGCTTTCTAAATTATTACCGTATTATTTCAGCCCGGTCCATTAACTGCATGAGTACATTTTTAAAAATGTATGTTTTTACTAATTCTCTGATTTTTTTTATTATGGGTTATGGTTACTACAAGAAAAGTTTGAATTATCTCCCCTTTAAACTGACTCTTCTAATTGAAAGACTTTCGTCAGTCGCCAATAATACAGAAACACCTTCAAATTTGTAAGAGCTTAACTTTATAGGTCATAGTAACAGTAGGAGAAAAATTAGCGAAGCTGAGATTAGCAGTAGCAGAGTCAAACATACCTACATTTTTTTCATACTAATGAATCACCACTTACCAGGACAAAAGCCACTCGATGATTAGGGTTAATGAGATTGTCGGATGATGAAAAAGTTATAAACGATTGGTTGAACGGACAGAATCTGATTATTTAAGAGGATTATTTAAGAGGATGGCTTGCCATGTATTTGTTTATATTGGACTTGAAGACAACAATGCTGTAGTCAGCATAGAAAAAGCATCGTAATATTGTATTTCACAGATGAAAATTGTTTAGAAAGAAACTCTGTTCATGGATGTTCTGTTTGGTTTTATTTACATAGAGGTAGAAACAAAATACTAATTCTTTCTTTGTGAAAATATTCACCATGGTTGAAGTGACTTGGTTTCCTCCATGGCGTTCACTATATTTATTTACTCCTCTGCAGGAGTTAGGCACAAGGCCAGTTTTATCTTACTCCCACAAGTAAGATGTGACTACAGCTTGGGTCGAGTAAGTGGGGTTAAAAGCCAGCGCTCGAGAGGTGAGCACTCTGGCCATTTAAAAATTGCCTGGGCAGCCCCGTCGGCATTCCCCGGCAGGGGCGCCTCAAGCAGTAAGCAATAAACTTACTCCTCCCTAAAGCGTGCACTATATGTTGAATATTTGCAAACAACGTTCGACGAACCTAGCCAATGCCGCATGAGGTGACTAGCCACTCACGATTCCAGCGCCAACAACCAATAAAATGTAAGCTAGAAAAAAAACAACTAAGATGTGAATAGTAGTACAAATAATCAAAATAAACAAAACCTCTTTCAATTATTGACCCATGTTATGCTTGCAGCAAGTGAGAGGCTTCCGTCAAGTCTCGTGAGACAATGGATACGCCTTGTAACGGTACATACTCGATGAGTCTATTGTCAAGCAACGATTTCCCAATCTACAACCGAACTTCCCTCAGAACCGGTATTCTTTGAGTCCAATAAAAAGAAAATGTCCGGGACGATTGGAAACGATACCTGGATAAGCATAAAGCCCTCCCATATACAGCGCCTAGTATTCCCAAATAGTCACTCGTTCAATAGTGGCAGGGCTCAACGTTGCTTAACTTCGATGGTCTAACGGGATCCAGTGTGTAAACGGTATTATGTCGCACATTGGTAAAACAATACAAAGTTAGATATACTTATAACTTAGAATGGAGCGTATTCTAAATCATGACGAACCTCTTATTTTAGATGCAAACACTTTCTATAACTTACTATGTTCGGTAGGTTGTCTCAAAGCACCTCGTACTTAACCATGGCAATTATATATTGTGACGTTTCATTTCCCAAGATTGATGTAATGTTCTTTCTATATTCCTTTCTATTATTATTTCAATTTTGATTGAAACGTTTTATTTGGTTGTGTCGGTTGGTGTCTGCACTCGATGAATTTGTTTTATATTTCTGTTGTTTTACTTATTACTTGTACTCACTAGGAGTTCTCACACAAGTTATCGTTAGTGATTTCTCATCTACAACAACCAGTGGTGTTCTCTGGAATCTAAGTAGCAACAAGCCTCCCAGAGTTCCAGTATTCTCCATTTTATTCGATTACCACCGCAAATGACATTAGCCGCCTTCCATTTATTTCTCGCTGGCAACGCCCATTCGTCTCCTCATGAATTTCGGTGGCAGTAAGCCTCTAAAAATCCTAGCAGGCGCAGTCTCCACACTCTTCCAGTGGTGGTCTGGTTACTGCTGTCCCTCTTCGGTCTTCCCATCCTCCTTGACCTTCTACGACTGTATTATTATTATTTACTCACTAGGGGTTATCACACTGGTCATCGTCAGTGATCGCCCACTGCCAACAACCTGTTGTATTCCCTGGAGTTTGAGTGACAACAAGTCTCCTCAGACATCCAGTATGCTCCACCTCTGTTCGTTTATCATCGCTAATGACCTTGTGGTATTGCAACAGCCACCTACCACCGATTTCCCGCTGATAAGGGCCATTGGTCTCCTCTGGGGCCCGAGTGGCAACAAGCCTCCCCAAGGTCCCAGAGCTGTCCGCGCTCTTCCAGTGGAGGTCTGGTTTGCGCTTTCCCTCCTCTTCCCTCTGTCCATAATTTTCGTGGTGTCAGCCTATGCTTGCGCCTCTCTCGTGCGGTTGTATTTTCTCCGGTTCTATTTTCTTGTGCTTCCATGTGTTTGTTCTCCATTCGTTCCTTATGTGGGTTGGTTTCCGTATTCGAGGACATTTCTCAGGATTGTAGCTGTTTTGATCATTACTGTCCTTTGTATGGTCTCAGTTATCCCCTTGATTCCTATTTCTCCTAGTCTTTTCTCCATGTTTTTGGGGACTGTTCCTAGTGCTCCTATGATTATTGGTATTCTACTGACTTTCTTCATGTTCCATATTCCTTTCAGTTCTCTGGCAAGTTTAGTATATTTGCTTCTTTTTACCGTCTCTTTGATCTTCACTCTGTGGTCCGCTGGAACGGCAAAGTCTACGATTTTGCAGGATTGTTCTTTCTTGTTGATTATTATCATATCCGGTCTCCTTGCTGTTATGGGTTTGTCTGTTTGTACATTAATATTCCATAGGATTTTGTGTTTTTCGTTTTCTAGTACAGTTTCTGGTTTGTGTTTGTACCGTTTTTTTGCATATTCGAAATTCAGTTGTTTGCACATTTCCCGGTGTACTTCTTTCCCCACGCTGTCATGCCTGTTCTTGTATTCCTTTTGGGCTAGCTTGCTGCATTCACTTATTATATGATTTATCGTTTCGTATCTTTGTCCACACAATCGGCATTTACTGTTTTCCTGGGTTTTATCTATATTTGCTTTAATAAAGTTTGTCCTAATCGCATTGTTCTCTGCGGCCGTCAGCAGAGATTCCGTTTCTCTGTGCAAATGTCCTTTGCTTAGCCATGCCCAGCTGTTTTCATTGGGTTCATCGCTTGTGAGTCTTATAAAGCGTCCATGTAGTTGTTTGTCTTCCCACTTTTCCTTTCTTGTCTTTTTGTTTCTGGTTTGAGTGCTTCCGGAGTTGTTTGTATGACTGGCGTCTCTTGCTGTGGTGATCAGTCTTTCCGTGTTCTGGGTTACATATTTCCCCAGCTCTTTTTGGGTGTCTTCCACACAATCTTCTATACTTACCAGTCCTCTACCTCCTTCATTTCTTTTCATGTAGAGTCTGTCTGTATCGTCTTTTGGGTGCAATGCATTGTGCATAGTCATTAGTTTTCTAGTCCTCTGGTCAAGGTGCCTGAGTTCTTCTTTGGTCCAGCCTATGAATGGTCCAGAGTATCTTATTTGTGATACAGCCCATGTGTTTATCCCTTTTACTAGGTTTCTGCTATATAGTTTAGTTTCTAAGAGTTTCTTTGTTCTTCGTAGATATTCTTTTCCAATATTCTCTTTCATTTCTGTATATTTGATTGTGTCTGCTTCCAGAACTCCCAGGTATTTATAACTACTTGTTCTCCTAGCACCCTCATCTCCTCTTCTTTGTGGAGTTATGTACCTTCTGTCGTCTCCAGTTTTCCTCTTTTGATTACAAGCAGTGCACATTTTTCTATTCCAAACTCCATTTGGATAACCTGGCTGAATATCCTGGTTGTATTTATCAGCTTTTTCAGTTCTTTTTTTGTTTTTTGCAAACAGTTTAAGGTCATCCATGTACATCAGGTGGTTTATTCTTTGTTCTGTATCCGTAAACTTGTATCCGGCATCACACTTTCTGAGTATGTAGTTGCGTGGCATCATGGCTATTATAAACAATAGTGGTGATAGAGAGTCTCCTTGAAAAATGCTTCTCTGTATTTTTATCTCAGACAGGTGTTGGCCTCCGGCTGTCAGTTTTAGTCTCCATGTTTCCATTGCTTTCTGGATGAGATTAATAATCCTGTCTGGTATTTTGTATATTTTTAAGCATTCAATTATCCATCTTTGGGCGATTCTGTCGTAGGCTTTCTTGTAGTCAATCCATGCCATGGTTATGTTCTTTTGTCTGCTCTTCACTTCCTTCAAGATCTTTTGATCAATGCATAGTAGATCATGTGCCCCTCTTTGCCCTTTCCGGCATCCTTTTTGTTCCTCGGGGAGCAGTCCACGTTTGTCCAGGGATTGGTAGATTTGTTCTCTCAGTTGTGCTTTAAGAATTTTCCACATTATTGGTAGACATGTTATCGGTCTGTAGTTGCTGGGGGTCGTTCCCTTTTTGGGGTCTTTTTGTATTAATGTTGTTCTTACTTCCGTCAGCCATTCTGGTACGTCTGTTTTGCGGATACATCCACTCAGTTTCTGCGCTTGTCTTTCATGCAGGGTCGTGAATTTTTTTAAACCAGTATACATGTATTCCATCGTGGCCTGGTGCTCTCCAGTTTGCCATTTTTCTTAGGGTTTTCTTGATCGTTTCTTTGTTAATTTCTGTTTCGGTTCCTTCTTCGATTTCCTGCAGTTCATCTTTCATGCTTTTCAACCATTGGGAATTCTTGTGTTTTTTTTGGTACTTCCCATATCTTGCTCCAGAATTGTTTTGTTTCTGTTGAGTTCGGTTGCCTTGTTGTTGTTTTTTCTCCATTTACGTCTTTGTAAAACTGGCTTTCATTGTTTTCAAAGGTCCTGTTCTGCTTGCTCTGTTCTGATTTGTACCTGTATCGTCTCAGTCTTCCTTCTATTGCTGCTATCTTTTGTTTTATTTCTTCATGTTTCTCATTTAGTTTTTCCTTGCGTTTCTGATTTTTGCTTCTTAATCGTTTCATCCAGGTTTTGTCGGTTCACTCTTTTGTCTATTCTCTTCGTTTCTTAGTTTCATACTTACTGATTTTGCCCCTGCATATATCAGGTTGTTTAGGTATGTAATAGTTTCTGTTGGTATGTGTGTGAGGAGTCTGTTTACGCTTTCTGTTTCTGCTTTTAACTTCTTCGCTACTTCATTCCTGAGAGATGGGAGTTTTGTTTTGTTGTCTAACATGTATCCTCTAATGTTCTCCACTTCACTTGTTTCTCTTTCGTTGATTTCTATCTCATCAGGTTCTGTGGTTCCGCAGTCTTCTATCACATCTGGTTCTGTGATTCCGTAGTCTTCAATCTCTTCAGTTTCAGTGTGTATGTTTTGCCCGTCCTCTTCCTGTGGTTTCTCATTCGGTAGTGTTTCTTGCTCCGTTTCGCCATTAACCTTCTGTCTGATTTCCGTCAGTTCCATCTCCGAGACCCATCCTCGCTTGAGGATCTGTCTTGCTTGATCTGCTATCCTTTGTTCCGTTGTATGGTAGTGACTAGCAATATCCCAGAGATGTTTCATTCGTTTTCGGTAGCTTCTTTCTGTAGGGTAGCGGCTTTTATAATAGCACTCCATCACCAGTCTGTTCTCTTTCCTGGTCCATTTCTTTCTATATCTTTTCAGTTTGCTGTTTTCGCTCTGGTTTTCCTGTCTTTGGTCTGTGTCCTTGTCATACCTGGAATCAGAGAGGTTACTTACCTGGTTCTTGTCCGTTGTCTTGTTTCTGAAATGAGAAGGGCCAACATTCGCAGGATGCGGACCGGGTCCCCCATGTTGGCTAACGAGGGAGCACCTGCCCATCATGACACTCAGATCTTTCTTCTGAGTCCCACGGCTTGTATTGATATTATTGTGCATTATTCATATTTTTGGTGTGTGTGGCCACACCAGGCCCAGGCTTATTCTGCCTGTGGTCCTGTCATAGGGATAGTGATTGTCTCATTCATTTTAATGAGTGATATTGTGCACTATCACACACAAAAAATTTTTTATATGTATATATTCATATATGTATATATATATATATATATATGTATGTTATATAAGGACATAGTTTTCTTGGCTACTCTATGATACCAGATGCCGGGAGACGATAGGTTCCCCTCCACTTTTCTGCTTGTGAATTACCGATGTATTCTTGATTGTAGTGCTAGGGGATGGGGGTTTCGATTTCCGCTTCTGCGAACTCTTTATTAATTAAAACTTAATTATGTTAATTAGAGGCCGGTTTTCATCCAGAAGTTTGGGCAATACATCTCTATTATTATTATTATTATTATTATTATTATTATTATTATTATTATTATTATTATTATTATTATCGGGTACTAAGGGGCGGTCGAAAGAGCTTTTAACAAAAAAAACCCGAAGATGTGCAGCCTATTAAGAGCCACGAGTTATTTATAGATTAATTGCTAAGAGATAGTTGGATTGGTACATTAGAAAGAACTAGATTAATTAGAAAAGACTACATTAATTAGTCAGTCAGCATGGGTTTCCAAGATTTCATCAGTGGAAAATCAATAGACAGGTCATAAGGCACTATATATCAATAATTAAACACATTTAAGTCAAACACAGAGTTTAGTACATTCGGATAAGAAATATTTAGAAAAAGGTGAGTACTAGAACATGGAAAAAATGAAATAAAGAGCAAAGAATAAAAATAGGAAATAAAAGTAAATGCTTATCTCCATCAGGTTTGAGGGGCCCTTTTCAGTCGCACGTTTCGTCTCGAAATGAAGATCATTTCAAGTGGCAGAAATTTGGCGTCGGAGGTGGGGGGGGGGTTAACCATTTCAAGCAGTTGAAGACATTTTACTTTTTTTTTTACTATCTAAGTAAGGACGTGATTTCTATATTTTTGATGTATTCTTCTCTTTATCATTTGACCGGATATTTTAGGGATTGTTTGGAATATATGTCTTAATATAGTGAAAGAAATCATTTATAACTGCCTACTTCGTCTATTAATATTGGTACATTAGAAAGAACTAGATTAATTAGAAAGGACTAGATTAATTAGTCAGTCAGCATGGGTTTCCAAGATTTCATCAGTGGAAAATCAATAGACAGGGCATAAGGCACTATATATCAATAATTAAACACATTTAAGTCAAACACAGAGTTTAGTACATTCGGATAAGACATATTTAGAAAAAGGTGAGTACTAGAACATGGAAAAAAATGAAATAAAGAGCAAAGAATAAAAATAGGAAATAAAAGAAAATGCTTATCTCCATCAGATTTGAGGGGCACGTTTCGATTATTATTATTATTATTATTATTAGTAGTAGTAGTAGTAGTAGTATTATTATTATTATTATTATTATTATTATTATTATTATTATTATTATTATTATTATTATTATTATTCCCTGGAAGTTTTCACACAGGTAATCGGCAGTGATTAATTACTGATAATGACCGGTGGTTTTCCGTGGGATCTGAGTGACAACAAGTCTCACCAAATTTTGATTACTCTACATTTCTTTTGATTAGTATTGGAAATGATTTCTCCTTGGCGACAAGAATTGGTCTTCTTTGTGATTTGGGTGGGAATAAACTTCCCCAAAGGCGTTGTACTCTCCGCACTCTTCCAGTGTAGGTCTGGTTAATGATCTCTCTCCTCGGTCGTTCCATCCCCCTCGACACTTAAAATTCATTTTGTCTGATATCAGCCGAGGTTGATGCCTTTTTTGGAGGGGGTATAACCTTTTTAGCCGTTTCAGTTCCTTTGGTTTCATAGTGATTTCGTTCTAGTTTTGGTTTTAATTTTGTTGCAGTTTCCATGTGGCTATTTAGTGTTAATAGCTTATGCGAGTTCGTTTATTATTATTTGTAGTCACAAGTAATACTCACTCAAGGCATCGGCAGTAATTGCTCACCGACAATAACATGTGGTGTTCTCTGAATTGCAATGGACGCCAAACATTGATTTATCGCTGGTAATGACCATTTGTCTTCTCTGTGATTTGGGTGACAATAAGCCTCTCCAAGGTCTTAGTACTCTCAACACTCTTCCAGTTGAGGTCTGGTTAGTGCTGCCCCTCATCGATATTCCAATACTCCTAGACCCTACACGATTATTTTGTGTGGTATCAGCCAAGGCTGGTGCCATCACTTGTTTTTTGTAAGTCTCTATTCCTTAGATTCGTGTGGTAGTGTTCATCCTGTAGTTTTGTTTTCTTCTTATTGCGATTTCCATTTGACTGGTTATTGTTCATAGCTTATATTTTTCTTAACATTGCAGCTGTTTTAATCATTGCTGTCGGTTGTATGGTTTCTGTTACCCCGTTGATTACAAGTTCTCACAGTCTTTTTTCTAGTGATCCTACACATTTTGGTATTATATTGAACTTTTTCATGCGCATATATTATTTTCAATTCTCTAGCGAGTTCCGTATGTTTGCTCCCTTTTTCGTTTCTTTGATATTCACTCTGTTGTCTACTCGAATGTCAAAATCTACGATTTGACAGGAGTTTTCTTTCTTGTTGACTATTATTACATCCGCTCCTTTTGCTGTATAATTAATATGTGTGCAACTTTTATATCCCAGAAGAGTTTGTGATTTTCGTTGTTTAGTACTGTCTCTGTTTATATTTATACAATTTGTCCACGTATTCGAAATGTTGGCGTTTGCATAGTTCCCAGTCAACTGCTGTATCCACGCAGTTGTGTCTGTTTTTGTATTCTGTTGGGGCTAGTTTGCTGAATTCACTTATTATGTGGTTTATTGTTTCGTCTCTTTTTTCACGTAATCGGGTTTTCCTATTTTCCTGGGTTTTATCGATTTTAGCTTTCATGTAGTATGTTCTAATGCCATTGTCCTGTTCAGCTGCCAGTAGCGATTCTTTTTCTCTATTTAGGTGATCGTTTCTGAAAAATGCCCAGTAATATTGGTTGGTCTCCTCTCTGGTCATTTTTATGAAACGTCAATGTAGCTTTTCCGCTCACTTTTCTTTTCTTGTCTATTTGTTTCTGGTTTCAGTTCTTCCTGAGTTGTTTATTGAGACGGTGTCTCTTGCGGTGTTAAGCCTTTATGTGTTCTGTTGCAATACCGCAAAGTCATTTGCAATGGTTATCGAAAAGAGGTGGATATTACTGGAAAACTGAGGAGACTTGTTGTCACTCAGACTTCAAGGAACACCACATGTTATTGTCGGTGTTAAGTCTTTATGTGTTCTGGGTTATGTATTTCTCCAAATCCAGTTGCTGTCTTCCACACAGTCTTCTATACATACCAGTCCTCTACCACTTAGTTTCTTTTCACGTAGAGTAGTCCGTATTGTTTTTGGGTATAGTAATATTCCAGTCTTCTGGTTAATGTGCTTCAGTTCTTCTTTAGTCCATCCGTTATTGTTATTATTATTATTATTATTATTATTATTATTATTATTATTATTATTATTATTATTATTATTATTATTATTATTTTTAATAATAATAATAATAATAATAATAATAATAATAATAATAATAATAGTATGTGTAGTACATTAATGTAGAGGTGAAACTATGAGAGAATTGACAAGCTATCTGCAAGCAGAGAATAATATGACTGCGATTTCGAAAATATTCAATTTGTAATGTAAAAATAAAAAGAGAAAATGTTTTAAGAATGACATCCAATGTGTGGTAAACATTTTTTCATGCATCTTTCACATTGGACAAATGTTTATGGTCAATGTAATTGATTGGGTGCAGCTAAGATTAAGAGTTTTAAAAAAGACGGATGGCCACCGCAAATGCTTCCAACGAAATTCCGATATTATGTGTAATTATCATTTTTTGTCAGAAAATCATAATAAACATTTCATCTTTAATTAGCCTTATGGCATTATTTTATCACTTCCGTAGATGAATTAAAAGAGAAAAATAGATTTGTGAAACGTTTTTGTTTCATTTCTATTTTATTCTCACTATTTTTATTACATTGGAACTGAAACATAATTAAGAACAATTTATCTTTATGATTAGTTTCATAAAAAAGAAGAAAAAACCTGCGTATTAAAAGTCAATATAGTAAAAAAGTTATAAAAAAAAGAAATATAATGTCAGAAAACAGTGATAAGAAAGATGATGTAATAAATAGTAAATTACAGAAATTAAGACTTTGAGAAAAATAGACAAACAGATAGAAAACAAACAGAGGTTTAAAACATAGAAAAACAGATAGAATGTAAAATTGGAAGAGGAAAGAAATGAGAAGAAGAAATGAATAAGTAAGAAAATAAAAGAAATAAGAAGAAATAAGGAACAATGAAACAGGGTTAAAGAAAAAGAAAAGTAAAGATAAAAATGTAAGATAAAAGTAAAATACACACAGAAATAATCGTAAATGAAATATACAAGAGATAATTATTAAATAAGGGTTTTAAAATAGAATAATTCGTCGTCAGACTAGGTCTCATTATGGCATGATTATTAACAGCAACCGACAAGGCTATATAAGAAAGCTGTATTTTTCAACTGAGAGCGTACCTAGTCAGGTGGCAATCAACCAGCAAATAGTGCAATCAGAATCTTTGTCAGCTATCACGCTATCATTCAGGGCTATGACTATGCATCACCATGTCAGTCTCTAGCCGCTGTTAAATAATCCAGTTAGCAAATCACAGAAACTACAGCGACAACTAAGAAGAGCACCCCCCTTCGAATTTAAACTTTTCCTCAATCATGGTAGTATGGCGGTTGAAACGTGGTAGTGCCAAAGCAAACCAACTAACAAGACCCTGGGAAAAATGCAGGGATATTCGGCATCCGGATCCAGCGTCCTCTGGTCGCTTCTGTATTGGGTAAGCAAAGAAGTTTCAGGCGAGGGTACACAAATCCATGAAGGAGAAATGGAAACGGTGCTGTTCGCAACTCTGCAACTCTTCCCAACTCTGCATTCTTCTACTGAGATTTCTGGTATTGGTGTCGCGATAAAAACCTGTAATACTACGAATAGCTAGCAATAATGATGAGGAATTTATACAAACAAAACAATCCTGATGCAACCCTCTGTAAACGTCTAACCGGCATGACAAAAAAAGTAGCAGTAGCAAGGTCTAATCAACAGCTGTCAGTGAAAAAGCAGACAGCATCCCAGCCAGGCCACTATCATCATCATCAGCAGCAGCAGCAGCAGCAAAAATTAGAATTAAAGACTAAAAGTTAAAAATCAAAATTAAAAATGTTATATTAATAATTGCTATCTTAAATTAATTGTTAATATTTTATAAAGATAAATGGAGCATTATTTAATAATACGAAATTTACAATGAAAAAATAGTCAACATAATTTGAAAATAATACAATAAAAAGAAAATATCAAAAAAGAGCAAAGCAAAAAGTTTTGCAAATTATATTATACATCCATAATTATAATAAAACCTACATATAGATGAATAGGAAATCGACAGCGTTTTGATATCTAAAAAAACATTACTAAGAAAAATATTAAATAGTTATAAAAATATTAATAGATTAGGAGAAATGCAAGAACATTTTCCGATTAAAAATCTCTAAAAATGTTTACATCCAATATTAAGACGATACAACTGAAAATAAGAACATTGTAGATATAAACTTCATTCAACGATATTGACGTTAACATTAAAAAAGTTTGGAGTAACCCTTACAATTTAGACATATTTTCATAATATTAAATTTAGTAGATCAACGTCGAACCAAAGTTAAGGTGCCATACAGTATACACAGGATTGTAATCGTAAAATATGTAAAATAGTGTTTTATAAATAAAAATATGTCGGAATACAACTGCCAAAGCTCTTATTTTATTAAATTGTTATGCGTATAATATATATATATATATATATATATATATATATATATATATATATATATATATATATATATATATATATATATATGAGAAAAAAAGGATGTGAGTAATCCGGCGTAATGGGAAATGAGAAAAGAAAAACCAATAGATATGTTTTATATATTCATCAACGTTTCGTCTTTATTAATGATAATGTTCACTCTTTTGCTACTGACTGACTTCTTGCAGCCTGGCCCCTCGTCCAGCGCTCTTAGTAGCCATGGTAAATACTTTTCCTTATCAACCCATCATGTCCACCCAATATTTCGATGTACTGGCATGACATTTTTTTTAAATTATCATCGTCAGAAAGTCTTACAATAAAGAGGAAACGTTGATAAATATATAAAAAAATATATCTCGGTATTTTCCTTTTTCATTTCCCATATATATATATATATATATATATATATATATATATATATATATATATATATATATATGGGAGGTATCTATCTATATATATATATATTTATTTTTATCTATGTACATATATATATATATATATATATTTATATATGTCAACATTTTTTATTAAAGTGTAAAAACTATTAAAATAAAAGCTCGATTAACATTTCTATTTAGCAACAGATGATATATAAATAAACAATACGATGCTAAATTCCAATTTCATCATACAGTTTTCAAAGTTCAAAAGATGCATATACATTACTGCCCTCTTTCGTATATACATGGTCAACCAAGAAATAATATATATATATATATATATATATATATATATATATATATATATATATATATATATATATATATATATATCTTTGGATGTTCTTACATGTAACTCTAAAGAATTCCAAAATTCGAGTCTAGAAAGATCCGGAAGCTAAACGGAAAGCAAGACAAACATAAAGGTAAAATGCATAAAATACCGTTCCAGTGGGGAACGTGGGTTTTCCATAATCGTTGAAAAGTAGATGAAATAAGCAGTTGATGACGATGGGGAAGAAGAGAAATATAAAAGAAAATTAAGAGAAAATTAAGAATAACAAGAAGAAAAAAAGACGAACAAAAACAAAAAAAAACAGTAAATGAAGTAAAAACGGATTAAAAAGAAGAAAAATCAAACGAAAAACAAGTTGTGCAATGAAACATGATAAAATTTCAAGCATTGAAAAAAGAAAATCGTAACTAATAAAAAACACTAAACAAATCTTAATTATCAACGCCCACATCTCGTTTGATTAATTCCGTTAGATGACAAATCAATGCACAATGGTTAAGTAAGAATAAAATGAAAAGAGCGATTTCCATCTGTTCTGTATATAGAGATATAAAAGAAATACTATAAAAGCGACGTACGAATTTACATAGTCATGAAATGACGTCAAATTCATTGTGACAAAGAACAAAAAAAGAAGTTTAATGAATATTCAATAGCAAGCCATATCCAGTGTCTCTCCCATTTTCTTTGCTGATATTACATACATAGGATGGATGGAAAAATGATGCTAAATGCGAACATTATTGACATCATTGATATCATGTGTCATGGTTCAAACTAAACTTCCCTTTTAATTTTATATAATTTATCGTTCTTTTGATATATTTCTTTGTTAGCGAGTATTTCAGTATAAAATGCTAAAATTACATCGCTTTTTTTCATATTGAAATAGAAACAGAAATCAGTATTCCTTTGTTGTAAACTTACTCAATTATATTTCAGAATCTTTTAGATGCAGATTGAGCATTTGTATTTTTGATTAATCGAATAGCTCTGCGTATCTTGGACGTTATCGCACAACGTTTCGAACTCGGGAATCTTTATCTAGAACGAGGGAATCTACACAATTTTGAACGAAACCCTTTATTTTATCAATGGAGGAGGGGTCAGCTTTCCGACTGGCATAACCGTGTATAAGTGTTAAGTAACTAAAGTCTCACTTTTAAGTACAAGTGATACTAAAAATACAATTACGAATTACTGTTCGGTTATAGATAACAAATGGAGAGCAAGCTTCCTTTGTAGGTATAATATTGGGTTCCTTTCAAAACTGTGTACGAATTCCCGAGTTCGACATACAGGTTTCCGAGTTCGAAAAGACGCCCTTGAAGAAGGTCATCGGTTACACCGACCGCAGCTTTGTGAGAATAACATTCAGTTAAAGATAGTAGTCCGAATAATCCAAATACATTTTTTGTGTGATTTTTCGAACTTCATACAACGGCTTTTTGGTTCTCTTCTTGTTTTATATGTTATTGTATTTTTTCATATTTTAAATTTTAGCGTCTCTGTTAAAATTACTGACTTATCTACGAAATTACCCTTTGCTGACAAGTGCTCATCTTTGAAATCCCATGGGTTAAGCACATTAAAATTACCTGTTGAACAGTTTTTGCTTTTATGCTTTCTAAATTGTTCATTACTCATCAAACACACAAACTCTCTCTCTCTCTCTCTATAAATATATATATATATATATATATATATATATATATATATATATATATATATATTTATATATATATATTAAGGCGAACATTAGTTAATAAAACAGAGTGTTTTTGCTTTATACGACTTTTTTATGTTTTAACATTTCCCAAATATTCAGTGGTCGTGTCAAATTTGTGTACGTAAGTAGCGTGTGTTTCTTTTTTTCTTTATTTCCCATTTTGCGAGTTTTTTCGATTCGATTCATCAAATCATCTTAACCCGAATCAAATCAAAAGTACTACCGAAAAAGAAAAGCAAATGGAACAAAAACCCATGGAACTTAGAAACACCAATTTTACTGACATATTAAATAAGCCATTCAAAAAATTAAAAATTTAAAAAGTCTTCTCAAGCAACAACAAGCCGTGTCATTTTATTATATATATATATATATATATATATATATATATATATATA
Source organism: Sepiola atlantica (assembly GCA_963556195.1). Taxonomy (NCBI): domain Eukaryota; kingdom Metazoa; phylum Mollusca; class Cephalopoda; order Sepiida; family Sepiolidae; genus Sepiola; species Sepiola atlantica. The sequence continues at coordinate 36,312,696 of OY744523.1, read as the reverse complement.
TATATATATATATGCTATATATATATATATATATATATATATATATAAAAATATATATATATATATATATATATATATATATATAAGTTTACGATGCACGATATATAATGAAATGAAATCTCGTGAGAGAATGTGTGAAAAGGCAAACAAAACAAAACAAATTTAATTATAATGATGATAATATATATATATATATATATATATATATATATATATATGTATATATATACATATATATATATATAATATTTGCACTTTTATACAAATATAAAGATATATATGGTCTCAGTTTATGTGATTGTCTCTGTATTTGTACAAGTGCGAAGTTTTTCTGTGGAACAATTATTGCACTATCTCCAACAACAGCACGACAAATCGTAATTGGTTGAGTATTTTATTATTATTTACCAAGATTAGATTTAAGAGAAACCGAAGATTTTTTAAAAATAATGAAACTCATTTATTTAAAAGGTGCTTGGAATGCCCAATTAGACGCCCATCTAATTTTACCTATACTTACACTAATCCAAATCTTCGATGTTGATTTATTTTTATTGGTTCATGTGCATTCGGTTGTACAAGTACAAAATCCACAGAGAATTTATAATGTCATAATATAAAAGAAATGTATTCATTTGTATATACAGTGTCAATTTGGTATACCCAGGTTTCATCGATCTGGCTATGAAAGGTCTGGGCTGGGAACTGGGTAGTTGAAACAGATATTCGCTTCAGCACCGTTAAATAAGCGGAGACTCAGAGAACAGAAGGTGAAAATGCACAAATTACCATTTTAGGCCATGCTATGTTCGCTTTTTCGTGTTTAAGATATTCTATATTCGTTTTAATATAAGTTTTAGTGTTTGTTTAATGGCGAGTTATTTAATGTTTTCATAGATTATTTTTCATTTAAAAGGCGTCTTTATTAATGTTTATTGTGTTCTTAGGTGTGTATGCTAAGAAAATATTTTATACGCTTTGCCCCACTTTCTATCGCGATTTCCGGTATTTGTGGACATTTCAAGTGCGTGCTGCAAAAAACTGGTGTCTTCTGACACTTAGTCTGTTCTAAAATATAGACATGGGTGAAGGGTTACATTTTGAGAGATTGTCCAAACAGTGGGCTTTATATCTATCTAAATTGCTAGTGCGGAAATTGGATATGTAATATAATGCAAAGAGGAATAATAATTGTATGTTTCAAAGTTGTCGCTTTTATAGCGGGGTTGTATTATTATTATTATTATTATTATTATTATTATTATTATTATTATTATTATTATTATTATTATTATTATTATTATTATTATTATTGTTGTTGTTGTTGTTGTTGTTGTTGTTGTTGTTGTTGTTGTTGTTGTTGTTGTTGTTGTTGTTGTTGCTGCTGCTGCTGCTGCTGCTGCTGCTGCTGCTGCTGTTGTTGTTGTTGTTGTTGTTGTTGTTGCTGCTGTTGCTGTTGCTGTTGCTGTTGTTGTTGCTGTTGCTGTTGTTGTTGTTGTTGTTGTTGTTGTTGTTGTTGTTGTTAAATACAATACGTGATATGAATTTTTTTAGAACCTACGATCGAGCATTTATTGTTGTTTTAAACTAATTTGTGATACATACTATATATATATATACAGGGTGGCGCAAAAGTCATGCATTAGTTTGAACCAGTAACAACTTTCATATTTAATCAAATTTTCTCCTTATTTTTCAGAATATTACAGATATAAACATTGATAATTTATCATGAAAAAATATAGCACTGAATAACGAACCAAAATTATTGAACTTTACTTCGGAAACCATCGTTTAATAATCTTAACCCAAAAAGTCTATCGTCGGCATTATAATGTCAGACAATCTCCCAGTCAGACAACAATTGATCGTCTTGTGGTCCGATTTCGGTAACAGGGTTCAGTGAGTGATCTTCCACGATCTGGCAGACCACGTTCAGTACGGACAGCGGAAAATGTAGCACTCGTTGAGGATAGCATTGCTGAAAATCCAGACACCTAAACTCGAAGACGAACCACTCAGATTGGGATGTCCAGAAGGTCACTTCAAAGAATTTTGCGTGAATTGCATCTGTTTGTATAATAAATTCAATTGGTACAGGCATTACAACCCACAGATTTGCAATTACGCGTAGTTTATACTGTTCACATTCAGCAATTAGCCAGAGAAAAAAAATGAGTTCATCTATAAGCTGATAATGAGCGACGAAGCCCATTTTCATCTGAACGAGTTCGTAAATAAGCAAAACTGCAGAATATGGGCCATTGAAAATCCAAGAACCGTTCATCAGCGTGAATTACATCCACTAAAATGTACCGTATGGTGTGGTGTTACCTCGGAAAGAGTGATTGGTCCATATTTCTTTGAAGACGAAGAAGGGTCGCGGTGACGATAACTGCACAGTGATATCAACAAATGATTTTAAGGCCAGCTGTACAGGACAACCCAGAAATGTGGTTCCAACGAGATGGAGCTACTGCCCACACTGCCTGACAAAGTATGGCGCTCTGAAGAGGATTGTTTGGCGAGCGCTTAATTATCAGATTTTCTGATTTTAACTGGCCTTCACGTTCACCGGATTTAACAGCCCCTGACCTTTCCCTTTGGGGTTATCTTAAGGAAAGGGTATATGTGAACATGTCTACAACGATTCAAGAGCTTAAAAACAATATCAGACATGAAATCCAAGAACTAGAGCCAGTTATTCTAAGGAGTGTAATGGAAAATGCCCTAACTAGAGCCCGTCTTAGTGAGGCAGAAAATGGTGCCCATTTGAAGAATATTATTTTTAAAAACTACTGCAAGAAAATTACAATGTAATTGTATAATTTATCAGAAAAGCCTAGTAAATTACTTGAAATGTTGTAGTTTCTATCACCTAAACCAACCAATGCGCGACTTTTGCACCACCCTGTATATATATATATATATATATATATATATATATATATATATATATATATATATTAAATTCCCGAAATAGTTTTTCATGGTAAACAACTGATGATCCCTTCAAATAGTGTTAGAAACAAACACATATAATAACTATAAAAAATAAATTGACTTACATGAGTGATTTACCACTGAAAGACTTGGGACTATAAGTTTTTTTTTTGTTTTTTTTAATATAGTTTTAATGGTTGAGAAACTTCCGAGACTATATATATATATATATATATATATATATATATATATATATATATATATATATATTTGTGTGGGGGGGTGGATGAATGGAGGTGTGTGTGAGTGTGTGTATGTGTCCTTCAAAGATGTTATCAATTTCCTTATTGAAAAAGCGCCACTAACACGAAACATCGACCAGACTTAACTTTTGAACTAACGTCCTTAACAACTAGACGTCTTTTTTCCTGACTGTAACGTGGATTGTCCCGACAAAGATGTTATTCCTTGAAAGCCTATATAAAAAGAATAATACATTATTTCATTATTTAAAATTGCACCATATGTTGGTTTTTCAAAAATATCATTTATATATATATATATATATATATATATATATATATATATATATATATATATATGTATATATATATATATATGTATATATATATATATATATATATATATATATATATATATATTCTTGTTTAATTTTACTTCAGTCGAAGTTCTCAGAAATAATGGAGTTTTTTTCTAAGGATAACACTATCTAGTTGATGAACATATATTCCATTAAAATTCGTATTTACCAGTCAAACGTAAGAAGTTAAGAACATTAATTTCCCTTCTTTAATTGACCAGTTCACTGTGTTCTTGTATATCTTTCTCCTAGTTTCTTGGTCTTACCAGATTCTAAGACAAGAATCTAGCTAGTCTAGTAAAGTATTCAGCTAAGTGCTGTTGAAGAACGTGCACGATTCCTGGGGTGAGCCAGTATATAGTTGTGTCGAGGGAATATTATTTGGGCCTCTTAATACTATGTTATGTTGAATAGTTTGTCAAGGTTTACTTGTAGGAGAGGTATATCCTCATGGCAGGTGATCCTTGTACAGAGAAACCAAAGACACTTGGGTATGGTGTCTAGTACACAACTATCCATATATATATATATATATATATATATATATATATATATATATATGTGTGTGTGTTTGTGTGTGTGTGTTGTGTGTGTATGTGTACATAAATGTAATTTTCTTTAAGTATATAACCTGCTGAACTAAACCACTTAAAGTGTATAGGGGGAGCAGCAAGGCAAATAGTTCGTGCGAGAACAACAATATTATTTTCGATGACCCACGTGGTGCGAATAGTTGTCTTCGTTCTCTAACCACACGTTTCGTATTTTTATTTTTATTCTTCAAACGTCTATGTAAGTAATCAGAAAGAAAACGTACATTTAAATGTTCTAATGAATATTTAACAAACATGTATCAAGAGTAACAAATATGCACATCTATAGTCAGTTTTACTTCATAGTTTCAAGTTTTAATTCTCTTTAGGGGGATTAGATAAGCTTTTTGTGTTTTTTTATCGAATAGAAAATAATGTTATGTTTTTAACAGTTTCTTTGTGTTTTTAACTGATGACAAAGAACTATTTTCCCCGAAAGATAATAAATTCGAGTTTCGTGTATAACTGATGTCTTTATTTTCTTTTGTTTTCCCCAATGGCAATCTATTTTCATGTGTGTATATTCGTTGACAGTTATTGCTTTAACATAATCAGTCATTTTGATAAAACTATATCCGGAAACAGAAGAATGTTTAAATTTAACAAATATATAAACAAGTAACGTTCAGATGTCTAATATTATTGATAAACATGACCTACAAGAATTATGAGTGTCTGTTTAGCAAATCAGATTTAAAATATCTACTAGCAGACGTGCATAGAATATTCAATAAACCAACGAGTATTTATTCATGAAAACAAATGCATAGCTTTCTTTAGGTAAGAAATATTTCGAAGAGTGTTTTAGCAGGCATTATCTTTTAGATAACAACACAGACAGGGGTCATAGTCTTGTGAGTCTGAAGCTAGTTTCAGATAACACCTCCTACTGATTAGATTAAATATCGGTATTTTCTGACAATTGACCAGTTCTAAAACATAAACTCCTTTTGCATAGCCATCCCGCGATGGGCCCGTGGCAGTTCTCGCTTAAACAACTGGGAATTTTGAACACCAAAAAGTATATGTTACATACCTTTTAATTTCTCGTACCTTCTATCTTTCCTTGTCGTTTGGAGGGGTGTGTCGTCTAGTGGTTGAATTCTTTCTTCGTTTCTGTACTGCCGTGAACATCGCTGTCCGTTGTGTCTGTAACAAAACCTTTATAACACAAAATTCACGAGGAAACAATCTTTAACTTTGGCTTGTTTACTTAAGGCGTTAGATTTCTGTCGGCCATCGAGATGCTTCACCAACGCTAAGGGAGAGAAAATAAATACTCTATCGTAGTTAATTCCTAGCTTAAGTCCTTAGCCATTTGAGGAGGGGGGAAGAAGGAATATCATGCCCGTATTCTCTTAGGGAAATCAATTCCCATGTTTCATTTGAAGACTACATTGAGAAATCGTCTGTTCCAAAACCCAGACTCACAAAACTCTGCTTCCGACACACACATACCCGTGAAGTCACAGACACTCAGGCGAAGGTGCACTTTAACCATTGATTTTAGGTCTCGTCAACGCGGTGACCCTGTCAACGTCTGTGAGCTCCGACACTGAGAACCAGTTCATTTTGCACTCGACTGTACGGGTCCACCCGCACTAAATCGCGATATCCCCACATAAGCCCATTTCAAGATGCGTCCTGCCCCACAGGGCCATTATCCAACACTCGGGCCAAAGGTTTTATTTTGGGAGGTTGTTTAAATACAGACTTTTATATTTCTCGAGATTGCTAATCCGGAAATTTGATATATAATATAATGGCAAAGATGAATAATAATGTGCTGTTTCAAAGTTGTCGCTGTGATAGCGGGGTTGAATTATTAGTAAATACAATACGTGATATTAACTCTTGTAGGGCATTCCATCGACCACTTTACTGTTTTGTTAAAAATGTGTGGTACATGCTATGTATGTAGTTTATATATATATATATATATATATATATATATATATATATATATATATATCAGTAAGAATTATAATTTTATCTTTCCCTCAGACTGTATTTGGGAATAATATATAATATTTTATAATATGTATATATATATATATATATATATATATATATATATATATATATATATATATATATATACAAATTTTTAGTGGTACACAATTTTATAATAGTTTTAAATATAATAAACGGAGTCATATATATATATATATATATATATATATATATATATATATATTAGGGGAGGTCGATTTTGAAACTGTAAATTATCGCACTCGAAGAAAGTTGGCAAATAATGTCAAAAGTTACCACAAGAAATATTTTTCTTCAAAATGTTGTATTTATTTGAGCATTGCAACTTTAAGATCAAATAAATCGAGATTTTTTCTCACTGCCGAGATTTCACCGGCAGATGTGTCGCCTTAAATTAAACCCGGGTTTTAACAAAAAAAAGTAATACATTACTTAATAATAAATATTTTAAAGTTTATTATTATTTTTCTTAAGAAATTAAATGTACATATTCAAATTAAAAAGGAATAAAACACTATGATATTTAATGTTATATATAAATAATTATTTGTTTACATAGGCGTTTTATTTATTGGATATTTTTTATGGTATTCACCGGTTGAAAATTCATCGGGCGAATTTGACTTCCCGTGTTGATTGTCTGTTTAATTATCACACATATATATTGAATTGTCGAGCGCTGGCTTATCTAATCCCACTTTCCCGACCTTTTGTCACACCTTACCTTGTGGGAGTTAGATAAATAAAAACTAGTTCAGCCAGGGGGTTTTACCCCACCAAATAAACCGGTATCGTCCGGGCCTTTGGGTCTGGATTCACGCCCGTCTATTGGGGCTTGTCCGTCCTGTGCAGTTCTAGGAGGTGCATCTCCCAGGTTTTGCCTTCCCTCTTTGGGGAGGAGTAAGTTTATTGCTTACTGTCTGAGGCGGCCCTACCGGGGAATGCCGACGAAGCTGCCCAGGCAATTTTTAAATGGCCAGAGTGCTCACCTCTCGAGCACTGGCTTTCTCATCCCACTTTCCTGACCTTTTGTCAATCTTACCTTGTTGGGGGTAGATAAATAAAATCTATTTCAGCCAGGGGTTTTTACCCCACCAAATAAACCGGTATCGTCCGGGCCTTTGGGTCTGGATTCACGCCCGTCTATTGGGGCTTGTCCGTCATGTGCAATTCTAGGAGGTGCATCCTCCCAGGCTTTGCCTTTCCTCTTTGGGGAGGAGTAAGTTTATTGCTAACTGTCTGAGGCGCCCCTACAGGGGAATGCCGACGGGGCTGCCCAGTCAATTTTTTAATGGCCAGAGTGCTCACCTCTATAGCGCAGGGTTATCTAATCCCACTTTCCTGACCTTGTGTCACATCTTACCTTGTTGGAGGTAGATAAATAAAACTATTTCAGCCAGGAGTTTTTACCCCACCTAAAATATATGTATTGGAGTTGATGGGAGAATGGATAAGGACACATTGATGTATAAGGAAATTGTGGATGAAAATAGACAGAGAATTATGAAAAAAACTAAGGGACCAGAACACCATTTAACTTTTACAAAAGAAACACCATGTGAAAGTAAATATCTGACACATAGTGTTCTTCCGAATAGTGGTGCAACAGGTGCTGTTCATGCAGATCAAGTGGTGGATGTTTTGCATGAATTCCACAGTGAGAACAGTATCAAGGCTATACTTGTTGACAACACTAATACCAACACAAGTTGCGATGGTGGAATGGTTGCAATTTTAGAAAAAAAACTTTTTAAAACTCTTCACACAATTGGTTGCTCTTTGCATCATAATGAACTACCTTTCAGAGCCCTTTTTAAAAACATAGATGGTTGCGCAAAGGGCCCTACAACATTCAGTAGCCCTCTGGGGAAATTATGCTCAAATGATTGATATGATTTACCCCAAATATCATTTTCCACTATTAGCAATCCTCTAGAGTCAATTTTTAAAATTGATGAAATACATGATCTTAGTTTTGACCAAAGACTCCTTTATGAATACACAGTAGGTATTTCTAGAGGTAAGGTTGACTCTAGATATGCCTCCTGGAAAATTGGTCCTTTAAACCAAGCAAGATGGTTAACTTTGGCCATCAGGCTTATGTGTTTATGGACTCGTGGTGCATACCCACAAAGGCACACAACAAAACTACACTATGTAGTAAATTTTATTGTAAATGTGTATGCCACTTTTTGGTTTGAAATTAAAAGAAATAGTAAATTCCACAATCAGTAATTGCACATTTTTAATATGACCCAGAGGATTAAGGAGAAGCCTCAGGAAATCCAAGATATCACATTTAGAAATATACAAGGTAATACATTTTGTTTACTGCCTGAAAACTTTCTATATTCCATGGTTAAATCTGAGGAGATTGAAGTAAGAGAAGAAGCTTTAAAAAGAATTTTGGCCATTAGGTAAGTAATATTTATTCATATATCTCTGACTCAATTATTTATTCCAATTTATAGAATGATTTTTAAAGATTTTATCTAATTTCACCATAATTATTAAAGCAGTACAGATTGGAATTTTTTAATAATTCAATTAATTAATTTGTTCTTTCAGGAGTGAGGAGTCAACCAGAAAAAGATTAAAAAGAATACTACCTATTAATTTTAATGCCACACATTGGACACAATTAATAGATTTAAAATTATGCGGCATTTTTGAACCACCAATGACGGAAGATTTTACTGAATCTGAACTTCGAGAATCGTTGATGAATGGAACCAAGCTTGACTTGCCAGATTTGCCCTCACATTCTCAGGGTGTGGAACGGGCAGTTAAGTTAATAACAGAAGCTTCACAAACTGTATATGGTTTTGAAGCAAGGCATCAACACATTACAGCCAAAGTTTTGAGTCAGAAATTGAGACCAGCATTTTTGTCTAAGGGGTCTTATATGGAGCAATTTGACTCTCTATATTAAGCTTAATTAAAATAGTGTTAGGTTTTTCCTTATTTCTTTGCTTGTTATATTTTCACTAATAACAGAAAAAATCATTTTTTTAGGTATTCAAATATTACTGTTTAATTCATAACGTTAAAAGGTAGTTTACAAAAGCAGATACTGAAAATGAGGGGGGGGGGCAAATTTTCAATTTGAAGATTTCTTTAATTCATATCATTTTTATAAAATAAAAGGACATTCCCTGCTTTTAAATGCTAAAATTATTTGGTTTTCACACCAATATTCAAGCAAATCTTGCAAAAACGAGGAATTTTCAGTATATTCTTGTCTACGATCTTTGATACCAAACGCTCAAAAAACCGCTGAAGTTTTTGATCTAATTTTTTGCATGAGTATTTAATAGGTCTATATACAACTTTCGGAACGTGCCTTTTTTTAATATTTTTAAAAAAGTGTAAAATCGACCTACCCTAATATATATACAGGTCCAATATTTTGTATATATTATATATTAGTTTTTAACACCAAAATCTAGTTAAAGTTGTTTTAGACTATTACAAAATTTCTAACGCTATTTATAATGTTTATCGATTTATTTATTTATTCATCATCACTTATGTTTTAATTCCTGTTTTCAAAGATGACGTAAATCATAAATTTATGACGTAACGTCTAATCTGTGATTATTTCGTTACGGTACTGTTTTAAAACCTAGTCATTAGAACATCTTGATAGCTCAGTTTCTAGAACTATAGACTGGATATCTCAAGGTTTCTGTCTCGATTTTCGGTCATGGTATCAGCTTTATTTGTTGAGAATTCATTGTTTAGTATGTATGCAATTTCTTACATTTCTATTAGAAGTTGTGATATTTCTTAACCAAATTGTGACTGGCGTACAGACAGGAACAGACAGGAACACACACACGCACAGAAACTGCCTCTTATATTATGCGTGTATTACAGAAAATATGGTGAATTTTATTAACGATGTAATGAGTAGAATATTTTGTTGAGGGGACCTTGTATTTGCTTACGCATCAATGTCTTCATACTCTATAATCAAGTATTATACTAAGGTTTAGTGAATCAACGTTTGTTTTCTGGACACTTTTTCCTATATATTTTAATGACGAAAGAAACTTGCCAAAATTTTACCTCGAGTTATTTTCCAAAAAATAACTTACATTTTCTTATTAATCGATTTAAAAAAAAAAAATATCACTAATCGCAAACTTTGCTATCTATGTATTTCTCTCGCTCTTTCTCATTGTATTTGATTAAACACTCTCTAATATTTGAAATGCGATGTTAGCATGTAGAGAAATTGCTGAATCTTTTTGTTCCAGCGTTTCTTCACAGGTTTACTATCTAATAAATATATGGTGTTCATTAGCAACTGTTTTTATATTTCAACGTAGTTTAGTTGAGATGAGGAAGTAGAAAGAACCCTCGCAAAGGTACAAATGTGAAACGGTTTTAAGCAAAAGTGACCAAGGTTCCGTTCGCTGAACCACACGCTTTATAGATATTTTTTGTTATGGAAATCAGATGTCAATTTTTTACGGAAAGGTAAATAAAAACATATGTGTCTTGATATCAGCTAGATATTAGACCAATCTGATATTAACACATCACTACATAAGTCCCGGATCTAACTTATAAAATTAATACGGTGAAGTACAATCTGACTTTATTCAGCAACATAGTCTCCTTCTTGGGCGATACATTGATTCCAACGCTTCGGAAACAATATGCTGTCCGTTTGTAAAATTAATTGTCTTTTGGCCTCAAAGTACGCATAAAATTCCGATATCTTTTTCTCCATTAGAATAAATTGTCCTTCCTGTGGTCAGCTAATAGCCAGTAGTCGCTGAGGGCTAGATCTTGAGAAAAGAGTGAGTGTGAGTGTGACATGATTCATTGTCTTGGTGAAGGAGAATTTCCCCATCTTTTATGTATATTTCTCTCTCCAAACGTAGCAATAAAGTTAATATAATATTCGTTATTGATGGTGATTCGTTTCTCAAAGTAAGCGATTACCAAAATACATTGTAAAGATACGGAGGCTAAAACTTTACTTGCTGATTTTCGTTTTTTTCATTGCTTTGAGCGGTTTTTATCTACTGTGTTCAACTTAGTTGCCTGTCGATTTCATTCCAGAGTATAATGATATATCCGTGTTTCACTCGCTGTCACTAATGTATTCAAAAAACATTTTCGTTGCCTCATAACATTTGCAATCATTGCTCTGAATTTTTGACTAGTGTTTTTATCGACCATGAACTAATACGGGCCCCACTTTAAACACAGATTCTCATTGGCAAATATTCATGCAAAATGGTGAATACACCGTTTTCTGAAATCTTAAAGTATTCTGCGAGCTCACGTAATTTCAATTTACGATCAGCACAATCGGGTTTGTGAACGTTTTCCGGATAAACTACGGAATTTGGTCGACCTGAGCGTTCAGAATCATTATTGTCGGTACGATAGCATTTAATGTCAGTGTACCATGTTTAAACCGTTATTTCTGACCAAGAAGTATGATAACACTCATCTAGCCATTGCTTTACTTTAACTGTATGTTTATAAAAAAGCTTGCACGAAACAACAAGCAACACACGGAATTCACATTTGTAACAGTAGTTTTAATTAAATAACTGAAATATGCTAAGAACTTACCGATTCAGCTTCACCTGAATGTTTTTACTTCATAAAATTAATATACATGTTTTATTAGTGGCGCGATGTCTATGACGTATTACGTTATGTGTTATTAAAGCAAACAACTTTTTAGTACATTATTTTGAATTATACAATATCATAAAATTAATATACATGTTTTATTAGTAGCGCGATGTCTATGACTTATAACGTTATGTGTTATTAAAGCAAACAACATTTTAGTACATTATTTTGAATTATACAATATCATAAAATTAATATACATGTTTTATTAGTGGCGCGATGTCTATGACTTATAGCGTTATGTGTTATTAAAGCAAACAACTTTTTAGTACATTATTTTGAATTATACAATATCATAAAATTATACAGGTTGCAAATTAAAGCAAACCAGAAGCAAGAAAGACAATTAGAAACGATAAAGATGAGAACAATAACCTAAAACATTTAAATTATACTAATAAGAGCATTACGAGCAGATACTGTATTTGAGTTGGACATTGGCAAGAATTTCCATTTTAACAAACCATATCTCAATTGTTTTGGGGACAATTTTAGAACAATGGAAAGATAATACAATAAGCATTCCAATAGTGTTACTTTCATGTGCGTTTATATTTTTAATACTTTTATACTCCAAGTTAGAAATTTTAAAAATGCTAAAAACTGACGACAACGTAAAGGGAAATCGTTTTATTTTGAATTTACAAATTTTATTGGATTAAAATGCGCGGAGTTAAATTTTATTAGATATTGCTGAGATTGTATAGCCTATTTAGACCTGGAATACTAGTTCTAATGGATATTCATTTGTATTTCTATGACTACTAAAACAATGTTACGACCTACCAATAAACAAAGAATATCTCGAAATCGATACGATAAATCGACATATACAGTAATTTCTAATATAGAAACTAGTTTCACTTTTTCTATGTAACAATTTGATATGTATTATTTGTCATCATGTCGAATCTAAATATGTTTTCGATAATTATGTGTGTTAACATTTTTCTATAATATAAATCTTTTACGTTTAGTATTGATATTTAAAAATGTTGAAGATATTGACATTATATAGGATGATGTCAAACTTATTTATTTGTTTATTTATTTTGAACTTTCATGATTGTGCATAATTATTTATTAAGGTCTTCCGCAACATAAACTAAGGATTTGTTCATAACGGCGGTTTTGTTGAAGATCAGTTCTTTGGAACTATATTATTACAATTAATTATTTTTTAGCCTCGTATCTATTTGTTTTTATGTGTATATGAATGGTGTTTATTTTTATTAATAAACTGTCAATTTTTTCTGATTTTTCAAAAAAGTAAAATACCAATATGTTGGAATTATGTGTTATTTAAATGTTGATTTCGAATTTAAATCATTTCGAAACGATTCTGAAGTGATTCTCAACATTAGCTTAGAGATTTCCATACATAGATATATGTGTATATATATATATGTATATATATATATATATATATATATATATATATATATATATATTTGATTGCGAAATAATATTATTAAATACTCATTTATATCAGTTCTAATAATTTATCACCAATAACAGTTTAGGCATACGATCGTTTCTGGGATGAAATGTCTTTATTGGGAGCAATGTGTGTCTTCATAAAGCGACGGATTTCAGACTAGCAGAATTAGCGGTCGAATAAAACCCAAACATGCAAGTATTATTCAACAGCAAATACACAGTAATTAGAAAAAAAGGGAGAGAGCAAGACTACCACTATTTGTATCTTTCGTAAGTCGCGAGAATTCTTTTAAATTCACATATATATGTTTATATATTTGTATGTACAGTTTTCACTCTAAAACAATTAACCGATCATTATAAAGTGTGGAACCCAGTTGCTAGGCATAAGCTAATAAAATATGGGTTATATGTATTTATATGTGTGTAACGGAGTGAAAGCGCCTTTCGTGAAAATTCAGATACCTTCTGTTACAGTGGCCGTTCTTACACAGGAGAAACTACACCGGTTGTCACTATAAATAGTGCAAGTCACCAGAAGACAAAGCAAAGTCTTGTAACTGTCTAGCCAAGAGCTAGTCACTTTCTTACTTTGTTAATACACTTGTTAAACCAACCCTCGACTTGACTTCCTTTATTTATTATTTACTCGTGAACAACTTCACAACACCTTCGTGTGTTGTGAAATTCAACAATAAGTATTAGAAATTAATTAATAAATATTTGCCAAATTTCAATTTCTTTGCAGTAATTCGAAGGGTAATCAAACACAAATTAAGCAAGATTCTCTAAATTTTAATTTATTTTTTAATAACCTCCAAAGCTTAAAGCTTACATGTTAGACATTTACGTAAATAATGTATTTGATTTTGATCAAAATGTGAATAAGGATTCTAGAGATACAGTTTAGTATCATTATGGCATGTTAGTCTACGTAAAGGGGAAATAAAAGTAGTGCAAACTTGTTCTGTTCGAAGAATTGATTTTACATGCAATTAGACAGGTATTCTTCTATTACTTTTCATTGTAAGAATGAGTCACTGCTTATAAAGTCCCAAAGCCCACTCAAGGCTAAATCTTACAGTTTCAGGTTGGCAGTGAGACAACATCGTGAGGTTTGGAAAAGATTTTTGAAACTCAGCAGAATTGCATTATTAAAGAGCACGGCTCAACAAGAATCTGTTAACATTAGACTTGAAATCGACCGTGTTGTCACTGGGAAGCAACTCTGTAGTGGTGTGTTATGGTAAAAGTAATAACATTGAGAACATTTGTAGATTAATAAATGCTCCCTCCAGATGGTAATGTACCTGTTCGGTATAATAACCGTGGTTGTGCAACTAGTTTAAGGGAGAGAAAAGTCTGAAATAACTCCAGATGCGTTTGGATTATGTCGGCATTGTATCCAGTTGTACTGGAATTATCCTTGCAATTAGACTCAAGTGAAAGTTGTTCAGGAGAGACGCGGTTTGCGATTATGGTACATTTCATTTTACTTATTAATTGTCTTTCGAGACTGAAAGGCCAACTTTTTCATACTAATCAATCATCTCAAAGAAGTACGTGTTTGTTTAGCGTCTTTTAACTCTTTCAGAACGTCGACCGTGGAAAAGCGAAGATGTGAAACTAACAGGTCTCAGCAACGAAGGCAATTATAAAAAGTCGACTCAATACTGCATCAGAAAGTGTAAACAATTTAACCTTGTTTTCTCTCTTGAACAATTATCAGACGTGCTTCGATGCAGAAATATCCTGATAATCGTGAACAGCAGACGGGGAATCGACATCTGTAAATGAGTGTATGGTTACACTAGTGCATCTGATTATGGATACAAATGGTGACCAAAAAATACCAATGATGAAATGATTACTAAAATGCACAATCCTTTCAACAATCTGATTATATTAAGTATACATATACTTCGGTACTGCCTGACTTGTCCACTACCTTTTAGTCATCAATATCCAAGCGTCTTTATTTTATCGGTGTTCAATTGTATGCATAAACTGTGCATTTCTGCAACTAAGCACACCTGGACACAACGTGTAAAATCGCCAATAACTCAAATACTTTTCCTTTTTTCTACTGTTCTCATTTTGATTGTGATAGCAATCTTCAGTTCGGGAATATTCGGGTGATTGTTTTGATAGACATCGTCTTTGGTATAACCACACAGATAAAAAAATACTGGCATGGCAGTTCCAAGTTCATTTAGAATGTTATCTTATTAGACGATAACCAGAGTGTTCTTGCAGCTATTCTACCGAGTCATTTGAAGTGCGGGGAGTTACAACATTCTGTTAAAAACACTGTCCACCCTCACAACTAAAACTACGTAACCAGCATTAGGTAGCGTTCGGTATTAATTCACACAGACCTACCCATTATTCTTACGGGGATTAAAAAAGACTGTTAGATATCATGACTGACACTTGGTGGGCATGTAAGACATAGATTGAAGTGTATTTGTACCAAATACATTTGGATTGCAGAAAGGATTGTGTATTTAGTAATTATGTAGTTTACGGACCAGGATATTGTATAGATAGGATTTTCAAGTAAAATTCAACTTTTGCGGTGTCCTTTGTTCATTAAATTCTAAGATGAACGTTGAGAATAGTTAATAACCCCCACGTCTCCATATTAAGAATGTGTTTCTTAATTGTAATGTTATTATTTGAACCCGGTTCGTAAACTGCATTAGTACAGGGAATTTTATTAACAGTTATATAGGTAACAATATTTAGTGGTCATTTTGTATATAGCTAAATTACGTAATATCTACATTTACGTACATAAACATAAGTATACTAAAAGAATACAAGTCCCTGGATTAGGGAAATGAATAACTCGAACAGTACAGTTTTACACAAAATGTATATACTCTTACAAAAATAAAAATAAAGAAAAAATGATACTAAATCTTATGTTTAGAATCCTTATTACAGTTTTAATAAAAATCAATTACATGAGTGTAATATGCAAAAATGACTACAATGTAAAGCATAATCTTAAGGAGTCTGAAGAAATATTTAAATTCAATGATTCCTTTTTAATTGGTGTAGAATTATAATTGAGCAAGTTTAATGCATATCTACAAGATTGAATTTTCAAATAAAACTTGTGCCCATATACTGTCCCCTAAAAACACTTTAAATTACTTAAGGGGAACCTAAGTGTAATTGTCTAATAGCTATTGTTCAAATTTCAGAATTAGCAGATGTATATCAACTTACACAAAGGAAGACAAACCTCGTTTTGCCCTTTTTTCAGAAAAATAAATTAGACTAAATATACCGTACATTGTTCACACTTACGCATAGCAGCTCAGTTAAAAAATTCGTTATGATTTGTTAATTAGTTTCGAAGTGCATCTTATGCAGATAAATATATAAACATATATACCTACCTGAATGTATATAACTACTAGCAGGACCCTTACCCCGGCCTTGCCCGGGATAGATATAAATTACATTTTTTCAAGATGTAAGTATTAGAGTATTAATTCGTCAAAAAGCAGTTGAAAACAACCCTGTAATTTACATCATTACAGTAGGATTTATTGATGAATCAAACAAAATAGATTTCTCTACCGCGGTCTATGAAAGTTTTCTTTTAAAATTAATAAATAATTAAATAAAGAGAAAAGTAAAAACAAAAATTGTTGCAGTCTAGAAAGATGTTTCTTTCCTTGACAGAAAAAAAGATAAAGTAACGGATACTGCACTGTAAGATCAAGTATACTTAGAAAAGTAGAAACAAAAATTGTTGCAGTCTAAAAAGATGTCTCTTTCACTGACAGACAAAAAAGACAAAGTAACGGATACTGCACTGTAAGATGAAGTATACTTAGAAAAGTAGAAATTAATATATTTTGTAATATCAGTATCATTATTAGCGTCGAAGACAGTATTTAAAATGTAATGAAATAGATGTGAATAATGTTGGGTATGAATTAATATCGAATAATGTACTATAAATAGGTAAATATAGATGAGAATAATGATTTTAAATGTTACACCTGTCTCTGTTCGTACTTTCGTGAATTAAACAAAGAGTAGTATTCGTAACTGACGTATAATCGTTGTATATTTCGATTATTGAAATCGGTGAAAATGTAAAGACGTGCTTTTCATTAATTGTTGTGAATGAATAGAGAGAAAGAGAGGAAAAGTAGACAAAGAACGAGAGAGAGAATGGACGGTTGTAATATGTAAATGTAAGAATGAAGGGAAGCGTATACTCTTCCCACACACACAAACTAAATAAAAAGAATATCTTACGGTAAAATGAAACACAGAGTTGGATTAATGTTAGATATGTATGGATTGTCAAAAGTGAAACAATAAACTTGTGTTGTATTTTAATGAACAGTGGAAGGTTCGTGAAGAAACTGATATTATATGCTTCCATGGAATTGGTATCAACCATTAAATGTTGTCGAAATGAACACTGAAGTTCTTTTTCCGCTATAAGTATTTTGGAAAAGATTGTTAAGCCTTCCAGGTGTTATGTATTAAATTGTGTAAGTGTTTAAGTAAAAGATAAAATCATACCTAAAGCAATCAGAGTTTGCTAATGGGAAATGTCTAAAGTCGCTTCGGTTAAGTTATTGTAGCCGCCATTTAGAATCATGTACAGTATACGTGATTAAGTTCGTAAAATGGATTCGGTTAATTTCGAAATGGGATGAAATAGTTCAAAATAAGGTAATCCGATATTCTCGAAAAATAGTTTTATATGAGAGAGCGTCAATTAAATTTGTGCGGAATGTATTATATTATGTATTTAATTTATGGAAGATGCATAGGAAGCAATAACGGTTTCGTTTCTCTAAAGTATCCGTTGTGTATTAATTCCTGGTAATGAAGATGGGAGTGTTAGTAGAAAACTATTAGAGAATAATGTTTTTGCTACAATCTCTATGGAATATGTTTTGGGAAAGTATGTGATGGTAGTTTAAAAGTAGTATTCATTGATAGATAGAAAAAAATAATCATACATGTTTCAACCACGTTCGAGTGTATGAGATGAATAGAGTGGTGAGTTAGTAGCCTATGACGCATGTGGTTATTTTCTAACTCTCATCAACTGTAGAGAAATAAAACGTCTTCACTTATATATATATATATATATATATATATATATATATATATTTATATATATATATATATATAAATATATATATATATATGTATATATATAAGTGAAAACGTTTTTTATACTTGTTTATATATATATATATAAACAAGTATAAAAACATTTAAATACCATTAAATTCCCACAAAATTTGGTTAATAGCTCAATAGTGTATTTCTAGAGTTATAAAATATGAAATAGTAATTTATTAAGTGTTCTGAATTTTCTTTAACAACGCATGTTTAGTCATAAAGATTTATCTGCAAATTTCTAAAACAAACAGTTGTTCGTGAAAATAAATTAAAGATGTTTATAAAAGGGGTTTTTCATTGAGTTGTTAAGATCAGAGTTGGCCCTAAATGCAGAACCGTTAACATCAAAATTATTCTGTTCAAATGTGTGTATATATATATATATATATATATATATATATATGTATATATCACTGTACGTGTGTTGCGTGCATTTCACTTATGTTCCTGTTTGATTCCCTCTCTTTCTATTACCAAGTAGTGTAATAAAATAAAATGCCTAGACATTTATTCGTAATATTCAATAGTAGGCTACGCTCAGCAAAGTTTTGTATAATTCTACAATCATGATACACATAGACTCAAATATATAACGACAATCGGACAGAAATACGAACCGAAAACCTCAATTTTGTATCGCGAAAATAACCGACTGAAAAACAAATAATTTATTTCACAGCAAACAACGTTTATTCAAGATCTGTTTCCCCGTTTATTTGTTTATGAACAAAACACATTAGTGGAATAAAACGAAAAGCGACAAGGTCCTTTATCATGAGATAATTCGATATTCAAATACAATGCGTATTCACGTGCACTGGCTTTCCATACTCTCCGTCATATCCAGTAGCGCATAGTGTGAGAGTCTGGCAGTGTAGTCATTTAACTGGTAAAGAACCCAGTGCAAATTGTAGCAAAAAGGACATAATGATGGCAGAAAATAGTTGTTTATGCATGGAATAAATACGGATTGTCTTTCTAAGAAAAATGTGGAAAGCAGTAGAATGCAGGATAACCTATTATGGAAAATACTGAGAAGTTTGAAGGTACGAAACAATCTACATAACTAGATCAGCATAATATAATATAATAGACTCGAATGGTTTATGGGCAGTTTAACACAATGTTCTTAAGTGTATTACGTATTACATCGAATATATTCTTAAGCGTCTCACACATACACGCACACACACACATATATATATATATATATATGTATATATATATATATATATATTTATATATATATATATATATGTATGTACACCAGTTTACATCCTCCATCAAAAATGACGCAAAAAAGTTCGCTTATGTTCGCACCCGTGATACATTATACATACGTATATATACAGGGTGATTCGTACGTCACTTAGCTATTTATTTTTGAAATTCTGAAGTTTAATAATAAGGTAATACAAAACAGAAAGTTTATTCAACAAATCCATTCATGGGAGTTTAAAATTACAGCAAATTTTCAAAATTTCCACCTTCGTTCTGCATGCATAGATCTATTCTTTTTTGCAAGGAATTTACGACTCTTTGTAGCATATTTGATTGATTATGGTGTTGTGCGAAGGGGGTTTTCTGTTCACATCACGTTTCCATTGCCTTTCAACAAGTGTAAGAGATTCATCAAATTTGGCCATATGAATAACAATAAAAATCCGCTCTTCAATTGTAAATGACATTTTAAATAGCTAAGTAAAGTGACTTATGAATCACCCTGTATATCATAAAATTTACCTCAGTAATTTAATTTTTGCATGTATAATTGTTATTATTATTAATTTAATTATTATTAGTAGTAGTAGTAGTAGTAGAAGTAGTAGTAGTAGTAGTAGTAGTAGTAGAATCATGTTTGATAACCACAAGAAAAAGCACTAAGAGTTGATTTTGTATTGTAGAATGGGGATGTATTTTTTTATTCATTTCAATTGGCAATGGAAGTCTGTTGGTTGTCGTACTTGCTTATCGCTTCATCGCCTTATTCTACCACTTGAAATGGCTTCGCTCGTGAACTAGGAAAAGGTACGTCTTTCACTCGGCAAATATTTGCATAAGTGGATAGAATATATATGTATATATATATATATATATATATATATATATATATATATATATATATATATATATATATATGTACACACTTTGGTGTTTATTATCTGATGGAGGATACTAGACCACTCTGGACCCGTGACGTCACCAGTTCGGTCGTTCCTGGGTTCGATGGTCACCCGTTACTACTCGGGGAAAGTTTCCGTCCTGATGAAGAAGCAGACGCCTGGTCCAGCAATCACTCACTCCCACATTGTGTTTGTTTAGATAAGTGAGCGATCAGCTAGGTTGGATCCGCAACTTTGTATCGCTGTGAAGTGAAAGGTCATTTCATGCAGATCAGTTAAATAAAAGTAAGTAAGTCTGTAACGATGTGGTCTGCTGTGGGTTTCTTCGAAGAAGAATTATTTTTAAAAATAAAGAAAAATATTTTACACTTGTTTTTTACAAAGCAATGCAGTAATATCAAACTTCAACTCTGTGGGTTTTTTTGTTAAACCGACGGACTTTTGTAATTTGGGCGACTTGTTCGTTTGTCAGCGATAATTTTGTGTTAGATTCTGGCGAGAAAAGAACACAAACGGACTGATATCATTTTTCGTCGGGGTGAATAGAAGCGTACTCTATTGTAATGTTTTTTCGCGCACCGTCTTATCACTGACTAGCTGAAACTATTCTATCTTCTCTTTTTATTGGGACCCACTAACCGAATTTTCCTTTGTCTCTGAAAAACAATTATGGCCTTATCTTACACAGATAAGTAATTTATTTCTCTCATGCTATAAAAGCAACCATATCCTGGCAGCTGATCCAGTTCATAAAAGCACTTCCATCTAACAGTTGATGGATGACTCCTTTGTCTCTGAAATACAAATTCGGCCCCGGCCTTTATCTACTTCATATACTAATTTATTTCTCCATAGAGGCTTCATAAAAGCCCTCCCAGATAGCAACTGACCGAAAACTCCATTGTCTCTGACTACCAAATTACGGTCATCAAGTTTCATCTACATTTGAGAAGGGTCGATAAAAAATGTATATATCTTAATTACCTATACCACTTGACAAGTAATTATATTGCTGTCCTTGGTGTGTGGTAAGTATGACTTGAGATTTTATTACTCAGCTGTTACTATGTCAGATGTTTTTATGGTTTTCTTTTTCTCCATTCAAAGTAGTGCGATATCTTAGGCTCAAACGTCCGTGGGGCTGTTCGATACTGCAACACTATTACTTAAATACACAATTCAATAATTATTCTTTTAAATCTGGGATTTCTAAATATTTATAAAAATCTTTAAATATTTGTAAACTTTTTCATAAGTATTTGATAATCTATTACTAACAGGAGTGCTGGTAGATATCTGTGTAAAGCCGAAACTATACTATTGCTTCCATATGTGAAACGGATAGTGTATATCTATTACTAATGACAATTTAGTATATTTTAGTCTGAAGTCGAAACTGTACTATGACTTCTATATGTTAATCTGATATTGTAATTTATTTCAATGTTCTATAAAGCGAGGATTGGTGTAGTATCTGTTCTGTTTTCATAAGACTAGCTTCCCAGGAATTACCTATACTTTTTTTAATTACTGTAGTTTTTTTTTAAAACCATTCTTCCATGCATTATCTCATTCTTCGAGGCAGTGTAGTATATGTTAGTTTTTGTTTATAGGATCCTCATAGGAATTGCATTCTCCATTTTAGGTGGGGGAATATTTTCTGTGGGTATCATACAATCTTCAAAAAATTACTTTATTCTTTTTCGGGAGACTGTAGTATCTGTTTTGTTTGCATAACCCGCCGAAGAACTTCTTTGTGGACCCAGTGTAGTATATATCCAATTGTCAGGAGACACTCTTTTAAGGCATTAACTAATCCTTCGGAAGGATAGTGTGCATCAACATGAAAATCCTACAATCAGCTTTTTATTAGCAAACTTAATCCTTACTTAATGTATATACCAGCAAAAGTATTATTACTAGTATATATATATATATATATATATATATATATATATATATATATATATATTACACTATTGTAAATCCGCTTAAACTGTAGTGTTAATAAAAGTGCTCAATAACAAGTAGAGCTGTTCTTTAGTATAAATCCTTATTTATACAAACGTTATTGGTTACGTATATGCATACATGTTTCGGTTGTACTGTTCACAGAGAGGCAATCTCTTCAGACCAAAGAAGACAAGGAAGTAGGATGAATTTGAAAAACTTTATCATTAAATAAATCTTTTTGGGGGGTGAGATATGTTTATAATTTTCACCGGTCAAGCTCAGTATCAGATTACATTCTTTATTTGTTAACTCTTTCAATTAGTTTATATGTGTTTCTATTATTTTTATTCATTTTTATCTCCTACCGTTCCTTATATTTCATTTTTATTACTCACATCCCTTCGATTCCTATCTTCTCCATTTAACACTTAAAAGTGTTAATTTACGTACATACATTTTGAGAATAACTCTCTGATCTCCATATGAAAAACACACTGCGCACAAATCTATAGATACCCAAGTATATATATATATATATATATATATATATATATATATATATATATATATATATATATATATATATATATATATATATATAAAATAAAACAAACACATATATATACGCATTTATACATACACGGACATACACATATATACATACGTATTCGTATATATGACATGACATGCCTTCCGTTCAGTCTAGAGAGACTATAGACACCCCTGTAAGGGGCTGGCCTCGCGTGTAATTGGTTCCGCCATTCCTAACAACACTTCTCCTGAATCAGCACAGCTTGATTCCAATGTCAAGGAATTCAAGACGACTGGAAAAAAAGCCAAGATAAGCAGAGAACACATACAGCACCTGGTATTCCAAAATGGTCACCCATTTTAGTACTGGCCAGGCTCAACGTCGCTTTACTTCGGTGATCTAACGGGAACTGGTGTGTCAACGTGATTATGCCGTGTGTGTGTGTGTGTATATATATATATATATATATATATATATATATATATAGTATATATATATATATATATATATTTATTATTTATTTATGTATATATTAGTGAAATTTAAGGTGAATTAATTCTACACTTGATTATTGGGGAAATGGTCGTTTGATCAGTACCATTGGAGAGCCATGAATATTATAACTGTCCTGTTTTTAAATCTCTGAAACAGTTACATGGTAAACAGCTGATGATCCCCGTTTTTATATTAGACGCTTACGTTAAGGTCCCCTGTTTTTGTTTCACCGTTAGATACTTGAATTTTCTTTTTTTCTTTTCTTTTTTATTTTCATTTATGAGTTTTCCAACGCATGCTAAGTCTGCGATATCTTGGATTTAGTTAGTTTCTCTGGGAATTAAAACTGCGTTTTCTGGTTTTTTTTTCATTTGTTTAAAATGACTCAAAGCTTATTTTGCCTATATATCGGGTATTTAGATTTGTATGGCTAGGTTTCCTTCCTCTTATCTACTTGCCTATCTAGTACCTAAGGTACTTAAACTTTTTTGTTTCAATTCAATTTTATTTCTATATAATTTTATAGCTAGCTACCATATTGCAGAATAGTTCTTTGGTGTATTGTTTAGACAGTATTTTAATTATTATTATTTTTATTATTATTATTATTATTATTATTATTATTATTATTAATGTTATTTGATATGCAAATTACCAGATAAACACGGTAGTTTTATGGGTAATATATTATCATTATTATTATTATATTATTATTATTAATTTATGTATATTTTAGTGAAATTTAAGCTGAATTATTTCTACACTTGATTATTGGGGAAATGGTCGTTTGATTAGTACCATTAGAGAGCCATGAATATTATAACTGTCCTGTTTTTAAATCTCCGAAACAGTTACATGGTAAACAGCTGATGATCCCCGTTTTAATATTTCACGCTTAATGCTTTATTTAACGAATGCTAAGTCTGTGATATCGTGGATTTAGTTAGGTTCTCTGGGAATTTAAACTGAATTTTCTGGGTTTTTTTCATTTGTTTAAGATGACTCAAAGCTTCTTTGGACTATATATATATATATATATATATATATATATATATATATATATATATATATATATATATATATATATATATATATATAAACATACACATACGTACACACATACATAGATAGACGCATGCATACATATAAATTCAAAAATCCACACCTACTTGTTACATTATCAATGATAAAATGTCGAGCATATAACGTGGCAGGTTTTTCTGGTTTAGGGGTTCAGCGCTAGACTACGAATATTTACATCGAGGGTCAAATCCCTGCCCGGGTAGGCATGTCCATGCACGAAAAATTGAATATACAAACGTTTAGAAGACATTTATATATTCTTTTAGAAAAACGCTCAGGGTAGCGAAAAATTATAAACGCACCATAAACAGCGGTCTACTAGCACCAGTAGAAAAATAACAAAATATCAGCGTATATATATATATATATATATATATATATATATATATATAATCCAGGTAAAACATCCACAGGGTAGTAATCCAAAGTATCTAAACCGGGTTTATAAAAAGTGCTTAATATCAAGTAGAGCTTTTATATATGATTATTTTGGTTTACACAGACATGTACAAAATTTGCGACACTGGCATGTCGATGTTATTGATCAACAGTAAGTAAAAACTGAGATCTCATCAGGCAGAGTTAGAATCCGATCTTAATCTTAGATTATATTTGCAAAGAATATATATATATTTAAACAAAATTTACAGAATAATCACATGGACTAGATTAGTATGGTAAATTTCCACGTAGCGTTAAATTTCCCCCCATTTAAGATTAAAAGAGGTCCACGTGTCTTGGCTGTGACGTTACTTGTACAATAAGACTATGTGACAAACTGGTAGAGAGAATCGGGTATATTTCGCCTGGCTGTTAGATAGCTGCTTCCTACTTCCATGGCGATAAGGAGTGGATAGTTTGACGTGTTTACATGAATACTCTTAAGAATAAGTAAAACTGCAAAGAGATGTGTAAAGCCCCATTGCATTTGTTTATATTTCTTATTTTAATAACGTTATTAAAAAGTAAAGCACAGCGACGGCAGACAGAAATAGGTGGAAGCTTTTACATGGTCGAAACCTGAGCAGTGAATCCCGTCCACAATGTAGAGTAACCGTGGGATCTTAGGGAATAAGAACACCCAAGCTAATGTTTGAAGTAAACAAATCTATATTCTTCCAGAACGTACTTACATACACACATATATATATACATGCATAATTACATAGAATCAATTATGAAACTAAAAGTAAACATTTAGTAGATAGAACCTATAGTGAAATGGTTAAAGCTCAATATACGAGATAGAGCAATTATAAAGATAGATAAAAGAAGAGTGATAAACATGTACGAATGTCCAGATTTATTTCAAACTTCAATTGTTCAATGCCAGGTATATTCTGTAATAAAATTATGTTCATTATTCTTTCCTTAAGCCATACATATATATTATTATTTTCCCCGCGATATACATAAGAAATATTGTTATTATTAAGGAACAAGAAAAAAGCCGGAAGTGTTTTTTCTTGTCGGTACACCCCACTCCCAAAAATAGAGACATGCCCTCAGAAATTAAATATACACATGCGTATATAAATATAAATACGTTGAACACACTTTTTCAGAAGCTTATAGAATCTCTACAGGCCGAAAAGACATTATCTACATGAGTGTAATTATACTGTCTGTCTCTATCAAAATAATCTATACTAACCAAACTGAGAAAAATACTGTTGGTCAGTTTGTGTGACTATAGCAATTCTTATGTACTAATAAGTTATTAAATATCTAGGCCTAAAACACTCGATGATAAGGGTTACTGAGAATTATGAATAGTCAGTTTTATTATGAAGAATATTATGAGAGGATTGTAAATGCTCAATGGAATACACACATGTTTAATTTAAGCGATGTTATGTTGTGGATGCTGAAACAGGGATGTAGTTCGAGTGGGGAGATTACACCGAAATTAGGTGAGGGAACTAACAGTTAACTCACAATATAATTATGGAGACCTTACTAGTGTGATAGATGATAAAGCGAAATTCCGTTAAAAAGTCACGAAGATCCTTGCCATTTCTACGACTACACGACGATAATACACATATAGAATTAAGGCAAGGAATAAAGACGTTTGTAACATTTGAGCGGGAGAAGAATAGAAATTAAAGTGTTAAAAACGAAAGAAAAGTTATAATTACATAAATCTACTAAGCCGGTTTTTGTCCAAACTCATTGGAGTAAATACGTGGAAGTAAAATTCATGCACTACGATTACAACTTGAAATATCGAGTGAAATTTAGATCAGTGTCATATATATATATATATATATATATATATATATATATATATATATATATACATATATATATATATATACATTTACCTATGAAATATTCTTTTCTATTATACTTGCTTATATTAAACTCCATCAGAATATTGAGAATAATTAAAATATAATTCAGCATAATCGAGACACTAGTCCATAGATGAATCCTTTGACAAATAATATATGTCTCACTAAAAATTGGTGGAGCAAAATCAATAACCACTTTCAATATTTAATAGCGGTTCCCTTAATTGGTTTGATGGCTGTCTCAAATATAGTGAAGTCTCTGGTGCAAATTAATTACAATTTCACACCTCTCCTCTTGACTTGTCAACATAAAAGTGCTGAAATTCTAACGAATCTTCTGATGAATTAAAAATTAAAATTTATTTCATAAGAATTCCGGTCAAGAATGAGATTTAGATTGCTTTAATTACGGATTTTATTCGCAGATAACCAACTTGTTGAAAGCGTATTATCTGAACTATTATAATGCTTGAAAAATTCAGTAAGTGAAGGTTCCTTAAATATGTAAGCAACTTACTTACATGTAGAGCTAAATACATATTTCTCTTAATAACTTCATTAACTTTAATGCATATAATAAACTTTTTAGAGATAAACAATCAAAACCCCCTCAAAGCCACTACCATATTCGACAAATTGAAAAAAGATATGTCAATCATAGACTTTTCGGTGCAAGACAAAAACAGACAAATGCATCCACCTGCTATATAAATAAGTACTTTAGTCTCGTGCCCTATTGAAAGGCATATATACTAACTTATTGCCTAGTAATAAGCATCGTATATATATATATATATATATATATATATATATATATATATATATATATATATATGTATATATATATGTTTATATGTTTATGCATATATATACATATGTTTATATGTATATGTATATATATATATATATATACATATGTATAAATGTATATATATACATATGTATATATGTATATATATATGTATATATATATGTTTATATATATGTATATACATATGTATATATGAATATCTATGTATATGTATATATATGTATATATATGCATATATATAATAAGCCAGACACATCGTATATATATATGTATATATGTGTATATGCATATGCATATATGTATATATGTATATATTTATATATATATATATATATGTGTGTATATATATAGAGAAATATATGTATATATATGCATATATATGTATATATATGTATATATATGAATATATTTATATATATGTGTATATATGTATGCATATATACATATATATGTATATATATATGTATATATACATATATATGTATATATACACGTATATATATGTATATATATACATATATATGTATATATACACATATATATATATGTATATATGTATATATACATATATATATACGTATATATATATATATATATATATATATATATATATATATATATACATATATATTACAATTTCATGTATCCACATAAAATTTGATGAGGATATATAATTTTGTTATGTATCAGTTTTCAGTTTTTACTTCAACAATGCTCGATACGTAAGTAGAGCTATGTAGTAAGCTATGAAAATATATTCATCGCAATTAAGCTACACAGAGGCTCCTGCGTTTCATCCTCGGGGGAATATTCAGGCTAAAAAGCATGGAGTTATTTTTGCCGGGCGTTTTAATATACTAGGCTGGCTAGGTAAATATAAACATTGGCTCACGGGATTTATATAGAAACTGTCACTTTACCTCCCTTTTTTCAAACCTTATTAAACCTTCCTTACAGTAAATTTAAACAAACATACATAACATTCTAAGCAAATAACGCGACCAGACGATAGTTACACGTGACTTCACATTTCTGAAATAGATGACAACACAAGCTTAAGAGAGCCGGTTTGCAAAGTCTTTCTGCTATTGAAACCGACGGTACGAATGTTGTACTAAGTTTTTAGTACCAAAATAAATTAATATATATATATATGTGTGTGTATATATACTTATATATATATGTGTATATATACTTATATATATATATGTGTATATATACTTATATATATATGTGTATATATACTTATATATATATATGTGTATATATACTTATATATATATATATATATATATATATATATATATATACATGTGTGTGTGTGTGTGTACATGAGGCTTCCAACATTTATAAATTAAAGAAACACCTTTTTTGAATTTTTACTATTTAATAAAAAAC
>OY744523.1:36258599-36281099 GCA_963556195.1 Sepiola atlantica | reverse complement strand
GTGTGGAATGTTGAAATGGAGTGAGGATACATCCACTGTGACGACAATTACGCTGTTAGGACAGTTGTATATCCTGTGTAGAATCTGTAAGAATTTTTTGGTGTCCTTAAGGTAGCTGGGGGTGTTCGACAACAAAAGGTTGAGGATGTTGTGATATATATATATGTTTTCAGTGAGGGTTCCAATACCCGAAACGATAGATCTGCCGGTTGTAATGTCTATCATTTTCGCGTTCCTTGATCGGTATCACAGTGTTCGTCGTGTTGTCGGGTGGGAGGTGGTTGTAGTAAGTTGCTTACTATTATTCGGAGTTTGTCAAATTTGAAGATGGTGTTGAAGATAGTGGGATTGGAGTGTTAATGTGTCCATTTGTTTATAGCAATTATTGTATTGTCTAGATTGCTAATTAGGGTGTTATTTTGGCTTTTAATGTGTATATTGGGTCAGTGGGGAGTTTTTTTGTAGAATTCCTTGTTGGCTAGTTGTGTATCTATTTCTGTTATGTATTCATTTGTGTTCGTTATGGTGATTACTCCTCCCTTGTCTGCTGGGTTTATGATAATAGGTGGGTTGCTTGGTAAGCCTGCTGTTAGTTCTGCGTTATGTTATAGTATGTGTTTTATGAAGGTGTTTTCATATATATATATATATATATAATGCATTTGTATGTAATTGTTTTTATTGGTGATGGTTACGTTTGTTTCTTTGCTATACTTCGTTTTCATTTTTCCTAATTTTTCACTTCCTAAGTGATACAGATTAATGCAGAAGATTGCATTATACGTCGCCCATAACTTTATAGGACGCATTTTTCGTTTATATATATTCTTATTATCTTCATACGAACATAAAAGTAATTCATGGACACATGTCTCTGGCTCACAACTGTAATCAAAATAGCTTACTCAGACAAGGATCGAACCTTCGATATTGATGTCTATAGTTTGGCGTTTTTCCTCCGGACCATGACACCCTTCGTGGAAATATGTACGGTTTTTCGCACCTAAATATTAAATGTATTGTATGTAAATGTTTTTATTGGTGATGGTTGCGTAAGTAACTTTTTCTTCATTTTCCTCATTGTTCACTTCCTTAAGTGATACAGAGTTATGCTGACGATTGTATTATTAGTTGCTTTAAACTTTATAAAGCGTATTTACCGTTAATATATATATATATATATATATATATATATATATATATATATATATATATATATTATACGTACATAATAGTTAATAACAAGCCGCGCATGCGTGGTCCCCCTTTGTATGTGACTCGATGTAGCGAGTGTAAAATGCAATACATTTGGGCAATTTGGGGCATTTTTGACCCCCTGAGGGCGCGGACCAGAATTTTTTTTAGGTTAAGGTTGCTCATTTTATATCCAGAATAATTGCCTCTACATTTTGGCCAAGTTTCAGAAAAATTGAATGGATGGATCAAACGTTATAGGAGCAATTGGTCATTTTTTTGACATTTTAGGGGACTTTTGACCCCCTGGGGGCGCGAACCAGATTTTTTCCAAGGTCAGCGATGCTTATTTTCTTTTAGGAACAATTGCCTCCACATGTTGGCAAAGTTTCAGAGAAGTTAAATCGATGGATGAAAAGTTATGGGGCAAAACATGTCATTTTTTGCCATTTCGGAGTCCTTTGACCCCCTGAGGGGCTAAGAAGATTTTTTTCAAAGAATTGGAGAATGTCACTTTCTAACCTGACCAAAGTTACAACTTCATGCAAAAGTTCAGAGAAATTCAATCGATGGTTGCGGAGAAAAATCCGGACGGACGGAAATGCCTAAAAAAATAGGTCCCCCGATTTTATGAATCGGGGGACCAACAATTATATACTACCATTAAATGTACTACTTTTGTGATAGTCAGCGAAGTTAAACTAAACACTATATACTTACCTTTTCTCTGCTGTGAAACTCGCGAAAGAAAAAGCATTACATTTTTGACGAAATAAATAAAAAAAATTGTTTTCTGAGACGAAGACATACGGGTATTCGCTGAAATAAAAAATAAAGAAATTGAAACAATAAATGAAAATGGTTTTGCATTGATTTTTCTATTTTCATTGAATGCAACAATAAACTATATATGTTCTAAGCTTGTAATACAACTTCATTGTTCTTGCAATTATAAACATTTTAGGATATTATAAGGAATATATACTTGAATATATATTTTTTTTGTAAAAACTCACAAATATATATATATGTGTGTGTGTATGTGTGCATTTATATGTATGCGTATATGTATGTCTGTATATGGGTGTCTATGTCTATATATTTTATTGATAAAAAATATATATAGGGATATATGCTGGCAAATGGAA
This sequence comes from Sepiola atlantica, assembly GCA_963556195.1. NCBI lineage: Eukaryota > Metazoa > Mollusca > Cephalopoda > Sepiida > Sepiolidae > Sepiola > Sepiola atlantica. Next base: position 36,278,757 of record OY744523.1, on the reverse strand, counting down.
CCAACGCTTTTACACACATAAACACTCATCTCTAATCCGAATATCACGAATAAAACCGAATTAGCAAAGCATGTGGTGTTTCTAAAAAAATATGGCATTAAAACCAATTATTGAGTGGTCTATACTATGCAATTCTAGTACTCCGAGGGGATTCAGACATAGATGCAATCTATGTCTTGGGGAAAAAATAGAATTTTAAAATACGCAGACAACAACATTCTAAATAAAAGGGACGAATTGTTGGCAAAATGCAGACACCGCCATGAATTTAAAATAACTAACCTCTGATATATATATATATAGATATATATATATATATATATATATATATATATATATATATATATATATATATGATGATGATGGACTCTCCCGTCGATTGCGACGTATGAGGTTCCAACAGCTTTCATTTGTGTCTAGATCGTTCATGACACCTGAGTCCAGCAAGAGACCTGCAAGGAAAGCCGCAGACAGTGCAAGAGTATGAGTAATCGGATGCCAGGTGTGGAGCACTCTCTCTAGCTTTTCGCCTGACTCTGGCAGTTCTCATATTATCCACACAGGTCTCGTTGAATCTTTCCAGTCCAATGCAACAAGCTGCTCGCCATGTCTTCCTGTCTTTTGTACAGTCTTCAAAGTTTTGAGGGGTACTCCAATTGCCGTCAACGCATCTTTCAATTTATCTTTGTACCTCAGCAAGGGCCGACCAACATTTCTGTTACCACAAGCTAACTGACTGTACATCAGTGCTTTAGGTATCCTCCCTTTCTCCATTCTTGCTACATGACCAGCCCATCGCAATTGAGACTGCAACAGGAAACTTTCAATTCCACCAATATGGCATCTGTTGTAAAGATCGGTGTTAGCGACTTTGTCCTTCAAACTAAGTCCGCATATGGTCCTAAGGCAGCTCATGTGGAATACAACCAATTGGAGAATGTGATGCCGGTAAGGTGTCCACGCCTCACATCCATAGAGAAGACCTGTCAATATTACAGCCCTATACACATTGATTTTTGTCTTCAACTTAATGCCTCTGCTACTCCAAAGACGATGTTTCAGCTTGCCGAAGGCATTTGCCGCTTTTGCAATTCGGTTTACGATTTCATCATCAAGTGAAGCAGCAGAATTAACTTTGCTACCAAGGTAGGTAAAGTTTTTGACATAGTTCATTGGTCTGCCATCCACTTTGAGTTTTTCTAATGGAAATTCATGGACAGGCTGATTTTGTTTCACTCCTTAAACTTGTTTAGGGATAGGGCATGGTTGATGGACCACCTCAGTCTTTTTTAAACTGATTGTTAAACCAAAAGCTGTACATGCACCTGAAAATGTTGTCAAAAGATTCTGAGCTTCTTCAAAAGAAGTCGCGACCAGGGCAGCAGCATCTGCAAAGAGAAGGTCCCGAATGATGGCCTCTCGAACCAAGGTTTTGGCTTTAAGACGCTGATGGTTAAAGAGCCCACCTGTGGTTCGGAATTGAATATTAACACCTGTGTTTCCCTCAGCGAATGCGTGCCGAAGCATCACCGAGAAGAACAATGCAAACAGCACAGGTGCCATCACACAACCCTGTTTCGTACCGTTGGTTACTTCAAAAGGCTCTGAGGTTTCCCCATTGGAAACGACCTGTGCTTTCATCCCTTCATGAAAGGAGATTATGACATCAAGTATGTTGTTGGGGATTCCAAGCTTATGAAGAACTTTCCAAAGTGCTACGCGGCTGACCGTATCGAATGCTTTTGTCAAATCAATAAAAACCATGTACAGTTCCCGATTTTTTTCACGAACTTTTTCCGCAACTTGACGAAGGGCTAATACCATGTCGATTGTACCTTGACCAGAGCGAAAACCACATTGGGACTCTGGGTAAATCTCATCAATAAGATGTCTTATGATCCTGTTCAGAATCAACCTTGCAAAAATTTTACCTGCAACAGAAAGCAGAGATATCCCGCGATGATTATCGTAAGAATTCCTGCTTCCCTTGCTCTTATAAAGATGCTTGACATTACTATCCTTAAAGTCCTGTGGGACTCCGCCAACTTTCCATATCTCCACAAACAAGATGGCCAGTTTTTCCTCGAGTGCTCTTCCGCCATGTTTGTACACCTCAATGGGGATGCAATCTCTGCCCGGTGCCCCTGACGATAGCTGTTTTTTAGCTTGAGATACTTCCTGAACTGTAGGTGGAAAAGACAGTTCCGGAATTTCGGGATGCTGCGGAAGAGAGGAAATGATGTTTTCGTCAGTCACCGATGCAGAGTTAAGGACAGTTTCAAAGTTCTGCTTCCAGCGCTTAAGGATAGCAGATTTATATATTTATATATATATATATATATATTTTTTTTTAACTTGTAAATAAAACCTATATAAACTTCGTCATACTTTTAATTTATCGTCACATAATAAACCGTATTTTAATCGTGTGCAATTGCAGTACTAATTTTAATCGTAATTTCCGTACTTTCATTTTTAGTAAAACGTAATTAATTTAATTTTTAAATGTATAACATTAGTTATTTTAATTCAAACTTTTGCATTGTAACATAATTTTAAAATAGTTATAATCATACTTTTAAACGGACACATTAAGGTTTTAATCATGATCAGTTATAATCCACCTTTTAAATCGAAGATTAACTTCTTGTAAAGATAAGAAATTAATTTTATTTTTGTACTTTGACTCCACATATTTTTATACTTCGCTAATGCCACCACCCTACTTTATTAATTAACATAATCACCCCTTCCCATCCTCCCTATATTATAGAGACCAATCAGTAAATAGAATGTCGGTGCAATTCGTTTTATTTTTATTTTTATTTTATTCTTTAATTTTACTTTATTTTAAAATTATTGTTAGATATATAAAGGTGTTAACACTTTTTCATTTAGGTTTGAATTGCGGTTTGAAACACATCCGATGAGACCTAGTTATGGTCGGAATAATTATAATTTGTTCAATCCAAATGTATATCTAGTTTATTTAAACCTCAAAACTTATTCATGCTCTGTTTGAACGAACATAGAGCTCTCTGATTCGAATTCCTATCGAAACTATCGAACCTGCAAACTATATATATATATATATATATTTATATATATATATATATATACATATATATATATATATATATAAATATATATATATATAAATATATATATACATATATTCATATATATATATATACATATACATGTATTCATATATATATATATATATACATATATTCATATATATATATATATATATATATGAATATATGTATATATATATATATACATATATATATATATATATATATAAATATATATATATATATACATATACATATATTCATATATATATATATACATATATATATATATATATTCATATATATATATATATACATATACATATACATATATTCATATATATATATATATATATATATATATATATATATATATATATATATATATCTACTAACACTCATACCAGGATAGGTAAAATTACGTATCCGAAAAGAACAGTTTGCCATAACTTTTATACTCTATTATAATATTATAATATAATAGATTAATATAATAGATTTTTAAAAATTCAAATATATTAATATTATGCTACCTGAAACAATAGAAACTGTAATTTAGAAAATATTTATTAACAGGTGAATAACACCAAGTGTAAAAATTCTAAATAAATCAGAGGTATCTGAAAGTTTATCGAAGAGTCTGCCCCCTTTGTTATTCTTTGCATAACACTAAATTATGCTAAATATATCTCACGTTTATGCCAAACAGCTCTGAGAGAACATTCATAATGATCGGCTAATTAGTTAATCCTGTAAATAAAAACATATAAACGCATTTACAAATGTATATTTTAATAAAATACATTATTTATACAAACATTTTTGGTTGCATATTTGCATACATGTTTAAGCTACCACTTTATTTCAAAACTACGAGCTTCTGACATAACTTTTTTTTAAAATTAATTTCATGAGTGTGGAATTTTTTTATACGATAGTGACGGGTGATGATAAATAATGAAAGAAATAATATGAGAAATAACTCAATACTAACAATGTTTATACGTACGTATATATAATATGATGAAATAATTTAAATAATATTTTACTTTTTTAGTAAATAGAAAATTCTAAAACATTATTTTTTCTATAAACAATTTAAGTTACAAAAACAATAATAGCTTAACAACAGAAAAACAGTGAAATAAATATGAAAATTAAAACAAAAAATAGATAAAACCAGCATGAACAGGTAGAAATTAGTCAATAAATGAAAAGAACAATCGCACCTCGGCAAATATTGCAATATAATATGTCTATTTCCATAGAATTAAAGGGTGTAATACTAACACATATACGCTTGCGTGACTAAAATAAGACAACACACACAAACACACATACATATATTCATATATATATATATATATATATATATATAGAGAGAGAGAGAGAGAGAAAGAGAGAGAGAGAGAGAGGGAATTACAAGATTAGAATAAAAATTGTAAAAATGCAAAATCAATTAGGTCTTCAGTTTTTCAAAAAAACAGTATGTATATATATATGTTTTTCGTATGCTTTGACGTGTTATATATATATATATATATATATATATATACATATTGTAGTGCATGTGTATGGTTGTTTTGGTGGTCGTTAACCTTGTTGTACTTGCAATACCCAAACCAGCTTCACTGTAAAATTGAATTGACCATGGAACCTGGGTGAATGGCTCATAAAAAGAAGTGACATATATATATATATATATATATATATATATATATATATATGTTTATAAAGGTATGTAACTTAACGTAGTATATATGCTTTTAGAAATTTGAACATATCGGGAAATTATTTAAGTTCAATATCCGGAATAGAGCAATAATATGGATAAATGAAAAAAGAGAATAAAAAAGTAAATATGACAAATCTATTTCATCTTCAATTGTTCAATGCAAAGTGTATTCAGTAAAAAATATATTTATTTTTACTTTTCTTTAAGCCAGGCTTTTCAAAGATTTTAATATTATCATCAGATGGATTACATCGATAGATAAGTTGACAGCGGAGTAATTAAAATTCAAAATTGAAGAAAATAACAGCAAATGGATATAAGTGTAACAAAAAGTAGTTAAAATGTAAAGTATACAATGATGGAAAAATGTCCAATGACAAAATGTCCAATGGCAGAATGTTGAGAAATCGAAAGGCAAAGATTCACCGTTTAAAAGTCTGTGGAAACTGCGTCAAAGTTTGTCAATATATTGTAGATCCAGGCGAAAAAAATCTAAGAGAATATGTGATTCTGTCCAATAAATTTTGGTTAGCAGGTGTATTGGAGATCTGCGGCTATTTTAAACACTCGCATGGACCCCAGTTAAAGAAATTCTAAGGAAATGAGTTCAAAATATTGCAAAGATTTCGAGTTGAAACTGAGAGAAAAGCAGCTTCACTGCGGATGATTTTTTTATCCGAAGGCTTCTAGAGACCGAAAGAGATTGTAAGGTCAAATTCGAGAAGCTTAGGGATGGGGTAGGTGTGAAAGGGAGTGGAAAGCAAGGGTTTAGCGCAGGAATAATTGGGCTGACGCTTAGTTTGAAGTGGAATGGAGGTTTAGATACATCTCATAATTATTATATAAATAGATTTTCATGACCGCTGCTTTACTTTGCTAAAGAAAATATGGTGTCAGTGAAGGGTTGGCAGTTGAGACGGAATAATGCTGTACAGTAGTATGGCCAAAAGTATGTGAACAGATCGGGAAATAAATTATTCCTATTGAGAAGAACTAACATAGGATGTTTTGTATTATAAGGTTTGAACGCGTTTTTTTTCTTTTTATTTATCTATGTATCTATGTGTATATATTTTTTTAAACCTAGCATGAAAGAATGTATGCTCGATATATGAGATAGAGAAATTATATAGACAATTAAAAGATATCAATATTTAATGTTCTCTTCCTGAAACCATGGCTTTTGAAAGAATAGAAGTATTATCACCGGGGAATACAGAGCGATAATTTACTAAGAGGTTTACCAAAGTCAACATTTGAAAAAATGTATTTTATATGAATACAAATAGAAAGTGCAAAAAAAGATCCAATCAAAAGGTAATGAGTGGAAGATATATGTAATAATAAACTGGTTTAATAGTAGTAAATCCGGGTAATATTGTACAGTCAGTACAAGTTTGGAGAAACTTGAATGCAGAAAAAATGTTTGTATGAACCTAAATTAATACTAGAATACAGCCCTACTTATTATTGAGAACTATCCTATTAACAACGCAGCTTATTCGGATTGACACCTTACACCTTACAAACATGAGCCTGTTCATATATATATATATATATATATATATATATATATATATATATATATATATATATATATATATATATATATATATACATATATACATACATATATATATACATATATACATATACAAATATATAGTATTATTAGTAGTATAGTAGTGTATATACATACATTTATATATATACATATATACATATATTTATATACATATATATACATATTTATATATACATATTTATATATATATACATATATATACACATATATATACACATATATACACTTATATATATATACATATATATATACATATATATATATATAGTAAACTATGAAAATATATTTATGGCAATTAAGCTACACAGAGGCTCCCGCGTTTCGGGGATGAAACACGGGACCCTCTGTGTAGCTTAATTGCCATAAATATATTTTAATATGATTAACACATAGCTCTACTTACGTATCGAGCACTGTTGAAGTATATTGATGCATAAAACATTATATATAAAACATTATATCCCCTTATAAAATTGTATGTGGATACATGAAATATATATATATATATATATATATATATATATATATATATATATATATATATATATATATATAGGGGGTTCACTCTATTCCCGGATGATGTGTTCCATAGGAAATTCGATAATGAGTGTAGATAATCGTTTATTCTTACCGACATCAACTTTATAAAACTACTAACAATATAGACAGATAGACGAACATACTGAAATCTCTCATGACATCATGTACATATATTTGTTTACACACTGAAGTTAGATAACCGGCAGCCAACTTTTAATTTACAAGCCAAGATCTCTGAATCTTTTGGACCCAAAAACAGTTAACACGGCAACCAGAAAGCATCTAAGCTCGGTACAAATTAATTTACTTCTGTGCATCGGCAACACTGCCGACCCCGCGAATCGTTCCGTTTTGGCGTCTCATCGCTGCAGAACAATTGCATGTGGGTTAAGAAGAAAATGTTCTCATTTCCTTCAACCAGAGGCTTCGGGTTTTAAAGAAAGGTCAGGATGCGAGAGAGATAAGATTTTCGGATCGAAGCCGGAAATCCCGAGGGTTGAAAACGTTCGACTGTGTATGTGTTTATTCGCTCCATCGCATCAGGTAATTCACCAGTCTAATTGTTTATCGTTCTAATTCGTTTTATTGTATTTGTGTTATGCATAGGCAACGAAATGAACAATGCTACTTGTGAGGAATTGTTCTTATTTACATTTAGATATGAATAAACACAATTTAAAGAAGTGTCAACGTCAAATTAAAGAGAAAACTAAATTAGAACGTTAATATGTATTAGTATTTTAAATGCATATTTTTTTTTGTGGTGCAACTTTTTTCCATTAAGGATGAGGCTTAATTTAATTAAAAGTTTACTCTGCTTTATCTCAGGTTAATTGATTAACATAGTTTTAATTTGAAACTAAACTATCTGTAAATAGTTGGGTAAGTATATATATATATATATATATATATATATATATATATATATATATAAATATTTTTTTTGTCGTACAAAACTTTAAAATGGCATTGAAGAGACAATATTTATTATTCATAATGAATTTAAGAAATTAAAAAGATGAAAGGGCAGCTGACCGGTTTCGTACATCGCTCAACAGAGCCAAATATCGAGGTAATGTATAAGAAATATAAAAAGATGCTATGAGAATTATAGCGAGGGAAAGGGGTAAAAAAACAAATTAAAAAAAAAAATAAAAATAAAAAAGTTCAATCAAATAGAAACAACATTAAGCCCGAGGAGATTTTCTCTTTGTTTGCAAAGAGAAGGTCTCAAGGACTTAAGATAAATTGTTTCTAGGATCTAGAGATGATAAGGGGAGTGCGACTTACTAAGAATGGAGAATAAGTCGACACTGAATTTAGAGGCACAGGTGCGGTTATTTATATATATATATATAATAACTTGTTACTCTTTGTAAATTTTTCTGATGATTTTGTAATGTTGCATGGACGATATTTACATATAAATGTTGTTTGGCACAAGAGAAATGAAACGGACCGTAAAAATATATATCACAGAAATGTTATGATTTTTGGAATTGTGAAAAAATAAAAATTATAAAATAAAAATATGGTTATTAGAATATGATATGAACCTGACATATATATATATATATATATATATATATATATATATATATATACATAATTTATATATATATATATAATTTGGTATTACGGACAACTTGTGTCTGCATATCTTTACTTTAAACCATTTATAAGTTCTTTATTATTTTCGTGTTTCGAGCTAGAACTGGCCGATGTATTTGCTGTACTTGTTTTAAGCCCTAGTACTTTTAGATCCATTTTAATAATTATCAACAATTCTTTCCCCCTCAACTCGCGTTTCCAATAAGACAAACCTAGTTTAAATGCCCTTTGGAAGAGTAAGTCTCTCAGAGTGAAGAAAGAATATGAGGCTTTACTCTAACAGCTATGTCGATACGTTTTGACTATGCACTTATTCGATAGAAGTCTTATAGCTTAACAGTTAAAAGCAAGACATGTGTGCCCCTGCTTTAAACTTCGAGAAAACCATTGTAGTTACACAAATAAAATACTACATTAAACGAACATACTAAAACCATATATATTAGAAACCTTACACACAATAACAATAAAGCTATCCATCAACAAACTAAATGTTGATAAGAGAGAAAACATACTGAAATGTTTATAATACTAATAATACTATAATAACACTGTAATCACACGGTTCCCGCTAAAACCGTTACTAAATATAAACAATACACATTCTTAACTTGATAATCACCCTTTATAATAGATCTTAAAGTACTAGGGCTTAAACAGGTACCGCAAATACTTTTTTTAACGTAAAAAAATAAAAATGTAGTCTAATAGAAATAAAGTTTTGTCTAAATAAGTCTCGTAATCTATGTTAATGATAACGCACCACGTTGACTTTGAATAACCATAACTATTGTATTCAATAATAAATATTTATTTTGTACAAAAAATGTACTAAACCGCACGAAGAACTTTAAAATATATTAAAAAGAGTTTAAGAATAGTAAAGCGATGAGCAGCTTAAAATGACGAAAATGCCTATTGAGTAACGCTCTTCATGCCCTTTAACTAGATATAACTTTAAAATTATGAATATAAATTATTGATGAAAAGATAAAAGAGTACCACCAGATGAGCTGATTCTAAATGTGTTAGTATTAAAAACATTGGTTCCATAGAAACCGGGATGGGTCACTTGTAGTAAAAAATAAAAATGTGATAATTGACTTTTATAGTGAACTTGTTATTTTTTTTAAACACACCCACTTTGGACAATAGTCAATGCTCACTTTTATTAAAATTTATTAGAAAACAATTATGTTTCTTAAATTCGAAACAATTAATAGTACTATGAATTCGAAACAAAAATGCGTCCCCCAAATTCGAAACAACAATAAGTCCATTAAATTCGAAACAATAATTGGTCCCCCAAACTCGAAATAACATTTGGTCCCCCAAATTGGAAAAAAAATAAACACTCCAGGTTGAAGCAACAATTTAGATTCCGATTTTTTATATATGCTTTCTCATGTAAAATAAGGATGAGAACATTAGAAAAATAAATATGAAAAGCAGTTAATTTGATGAGGAAAAATTCATACAAAAAAACGTGCTGAAGCCCCAGCAAAATATAGGAGAAAAAATAATAGTGTATTTGCAAAAACTATGAGCAACATCAAAAACTATATCAAACAAATTATGAAGAAAAAAATCGGGAATTATAAAACAATTTATGCTTAAATTTAGAAAATACATATTGAATATCCAAAAGAGTATCTAGAAAAGAAAATAATAAAACAATCTAAAGTTAAATAGTATGTTCAATATTAGGAGAAAAATTGAATATGTGATACATATATAAAACAAAGACAATTTATCAAACAAGTTATATAAAGACTAAATATATATATATATATATATATATATATATATATATATATATATATATATATAAAATAAAAACTTATAAGAAGATTAGTTTTTACTGGAAAGATTTTTTTTAAACATTTGAAAATATTTTCAGATGCTTTGGTTCACAAAGCCATTATAATTCACATATTGACAAAATCTTATTTAGTTTATAAGAAAATGAACAATAGAAGAAGAAACTACAAGAAAGAAATTTGATGCTCAAGCAACCAGAAAATTCTGCAAAACTTACTTTGTCAAAAATATTAAAACGTCTCTTGGCAGTTGATTGGTTCATACTTTTACTAATGAGCAATTTTGTTTGAAGGGAATAAAGTGGCATTGTATGTTTTCAGATGTGATGATTTCGAAACCACTCAATGGCAAACGAATGTATATGAATGCAAAAATCAGCGGTAACTTCATCAAAATAATTATAAAAGAATTAGTCAAGATAACATTGATTAAAGGAATTGATGATGAATTTTCGATCTATTGATGATTAGATCGGCTCATAAAGAGTGTCCTGGTGAAAGAATAAAAATACGTAAAGCAATTCAAAAGAGTGTACCTGATTTTACCGTGACGGAAATTCGCAAATAAATGAAAATATTTTATGTATGAAATGGCATTTATTGCACCAATAAGCTTAAAGTCATACGAAATATATATACGAAATATAAATATAAAAGTGTATACGAAATATAAAGTCATAGGAAATATATCTCCCACACCCCCAGACGTCGAACATTGGTGACTTATGTCTACAAATTTAGGGCTGTATGCATTTTATTGCATTTGTATGATCTTTTGACAAAATAAACTGACCATTGTTCAAATAATTAGTTTAAAAAGAACAATTAATCAAACCAGTTCTGAAATTATTGGGAATTTGCTTGAGAGTACAAATCAAGTTGACCATTCTGAACAAAGCATTGTTAACAAATTTTGTCCGCTCATAATAAATGTTAATAAAAAATGCAAAAAATGTAAACTAATTTTTGTGACATTTGAAAACAAAAAGAAGGTGACAGTGATTAGAAAAATCACTTAATGGGATTAAAAAGTTCCTTAACTCATAGAATAAATTCTTACTTTGCCATGTATACGTGTATGAATTGCCAATTTTATTTAAAATTGGGGAAAATTCCTTCACTGACTCCAATAAATTGTCTTTAACAACATTCTTTAGTAATTAGAAAAAATTGAATATTTATCAACACATATTGATATAAAGAAAAAAATGTTTTATTAATGTGATAAAATTTGTGCCTTAAAAATTCAATGGTCTTTAATCTCATATGTTGTCTGCCATCAAAGACATTGCAACTCTTTTGCCAATTCTTATAGAAAACAGCATCAATCATGTCATGTACACATTGCCATCAAAACAGCACAATTATTTAGAAATTGTTGTTGACGCATTGCCAACTAAAAGAATAATTTTGCAATCATTAGTCAAAAGACGAAATGTTTTGAATGCACTGTATTAGCTTTAAGAAACCACTGAAATGTACAAAGACATTGAAATTTATGGAACTAATGATCTCTAGGAAATTGTCTTCTGTACTCGACAAAACTTAAAAAACGATTCTGATCATGAAGATGCTGACCATGAAGATGCTGAAACATTCTATGAGCATCACATTGTTAAAAAAAATAGACCCATCTTTACACGGTGAGAAACACATTGAATGTTTAAATAAATAAATCTAAAAATGATTAAATGAAAAACAACAATTCAATATTTTTTATGTGCCTTCCGATTTTGTTTCCATCCAAGTATAATGGAATGTTTCAAGATAGAAAATATGGAAATGTCAGACCTCAAATGTTTGTCAGAAGCAGATTAGTCATTCCCTAGATTTAGAAGAAGCATCCAATATTTTTACAATGTTGACAAGGCTGACAATAAGAGATTTGGATGTTAGAATTGTTGACATGATGAAGTAAATGAAAATAGGAAAAAATGAGTTTGTTAGAATTCAAGCAAAGATTACAAAGTAATGGCACAGATCTGGAAGGCAACATTTCAATGATGATGGCAAATGTCAGGGGTTCAAAACAGTTTTGGAATAGAAAGATCTTCAATGAAAAATTTGCCCCGCTACTCTGTTCATTACATAATCTTGTGCTGAATATTTCTGTCTTTATTTGAAAGAATATTTGAAAAAATTCAAATGCGACATTGCAAATGTTAAAACAGCCAACACTAGCACACTTTGTTTTAATGATGCTATTGCTGTTGGAAAATTCATTTTCTATCGGCTGAATTAATTCATGAATAAATTGATTTTGTCAGAGAATAATCCAATGTTTATAAAGTTACTCATTATGTCTGAGGAATTGAGTATTTAAATAAAGGGGCCACACATATCCATCTAAAATTACGTTGTGATCAGCCACTCATTAATGACAACAACCCGTAAAATAAATTCACTAATTCATTGAGCAACATATCACATGAAGAATGCCGTCTCCTGTATCTTGTGAGACATTACACTATTTTGTGTATAAATACATTCTTACAGAATATTTGTTTGCAAGTTATATGCAAAGAAAATAGTCTTGCAAAAAATGTCGATTTCCTAGAGCTGAATAAGCATTCTTTTTCTTTACTCTGGCTGATAATGTCAAATTGAAAAGGTGTCAAAAAACTTCACCAACTGCAAAGAAAATCAACTAAAAATATATCAATAATTACAATCATTTGCTACTTTTTATTTGACAAGCTAATGTTGATGTAAAATACATTGGGGAAAATAGCATAATTTAGGATATGTAACAAGTTATCAAACAAAAGCTGAAAAAATGAAGCTTAAGGAGTTTGAGAAGATTGATGACGCTAAATCAAAATATGAGAGATACGAGTCATCTTGTCTTCAGCTCATTAGAAAAAAAGATGTTCGTGCATATGAATGTGCTGACAGTTTGTTAGGACACTTTATTTAACTCATCTGATCAAGTTATTTGGATCGGTGCTGATATTGCTATCAACAGAAACCATAGGATCAGATCAAAACAAGAATTGAAAGAAATGCCACATAATTCCACAAACATATTTCATGAAAATATGGTTGAAAATTATTATTCAAATAGATTATTGTTCTTGGAAGAAACTTCTTTATATGAAAAGGTGTCATATCTACTTAAGGAGAACGAAGAAGCAGAACAAATTGTCATGACAAACAATAAAGGCTATTTAAAAAAGTCAAAGAAAAACTTGTTAAGACTCCAAATGTGCCTTTGAACAAATACAACAAAGCAAGTTATTAGCACAATATACTCATGCTTTTTAAACCTTGGAGAAATGAGAAAATTGATTTATTGAACGGTTTTAGTTATTATAAAGAAGTATTTCAAAATTGTTATTCAGAATTACAAGCACTAGCTCAATATAAAAATATTTAAAAAATAATGTCTGTTACTATTGAATTGGCAAAACAATTGGAAATAGAAGAACATAAAAGTTAAGGAAAAGTAATAGATGCATCAAAGGATTACAATTATACTATTGATGATTTAATCGAAAATCAAATGGAAAGAAATGTGACTGATGAATTAGTGATTAAAAAGTAGCTCAACTCAATCAATATAAAAAACCGAATTTACCATGAAGTGATCTCAATTATCAGAAAAAATAGAGCTTAACTAGAATAAAGACAAGTGCTCTACTCAGATGCAGATGTTCATTACAGCTTCTCAAATTTGTTTCTGGTGGGGGTTGGGCAGGCAGCAGTGTTTTTATTGATACATTGTCTGACAAAATAAGCATCATGACTGATCATTCTAATATTTCCTCTGGCATAATATGTGGACCAACACGCATGAGTGCTTTTCAATAAATGAAGTATTCTACATAGAACTCTAATGATTGGAGCTGAGCATGCAAAGTTCCCAACTTACAAGAGATTCCAGAAAGTGGACTTGAAAATGTAACGCCGTACGTATAGAACAGTCAGACTGTTCATAATTGACGTAATAAGTATGGGTAGTCATTTAATTCTGGCATTCATTCAAAAAAGGCTTGATAACATCTATGTTATTGTAACAGTTGTTGCGGTGATTAGATATAGAAACAATGTTGAAAAAGTCTGTTTGTTTTCTGATACCAATGAAAACAGTTTAGTATATATATATATATATATATATATATATATATATATATATATATATATATATATATATATATATATGTTTCGATGTACAAACTTTATAAATTGCTTTAAATAAATACGTCTCCGAAGATTTAGTCTAAAGAGCTCTTTCGTTCAACATCTTATTAGAATAAATCGTTCGAATCCAAAATGTAAAACTAAATTCACAAGAAAGAGCAAGAATAGGGAAATTATATGCCGATGAGATGGCGAAATTACGTTTTAAATTAATTTAATTCTATAAACCGAGTAAAAATCGTTTAAAACGTAAGACAAGAAAAAATGTCAAATAAATTTCCCGAATAAGAATCAATGACTTTACGAAATATTTCTGCTTGCAAATAGAATGTTTTCGCAACTTTTATTCTACATTTTTTAATCGACGATTTTTCAGGGTGAGATGTTGGACAAAAGAGCCATAGAGAGTAAATTTTCGTATGTTAAAACTCAGCTTTTATTTAAAATGATATATATATATATATATATATATATATATATATATATATTTATATATATATATATATATATAGATTATATGTATATATATATATATATATGAACATTTTTGAATATTCTAATATTTATGAAGGATTTGTATTACTTTGCCTGTTGTTATCACAAGGTGTTGACCAGTGTAACGTTCGACTTTCTTTAGGTGCGTCTTGTCGAACTCTGAAATCATTCTTCAGAATGTCTGAATCTATACAGTATTGAAATAAACATGACCCTTTATTTTATCCACGGGATTTAATTACTCCCTTTCCATCATCAATACCCGGGTAATTATTTTCAAGCATTTTTTTTGTATTCACAGTCAGTATCTTCCATAGTGAGAATTGTTGTTTAACGCTCAGCAGGCTGCATCTTAGAACTGATAATTACTTAACAAATGTATGCATTACCCCACGTGTCTCTTAAAAAGGTTTTCGGTTGTCTAAATAATTTTGGGCCACATTTCCGTATTTCAAAATATTTATGAAAACACTTTTGAATTTGTAAATGTTTTAATAAATGTTTAATAACATACAACAACTGTTCTTACATTGATAAGACAATTTATTAATGCACCATATGTTTTTGCAATACTTTTTGTGCATTTATCTTGATTTACAAATATTAAACCTTCTATTTTCGTTTGGCTCAGCTTAACGGAACAGATCACAGGCCGTGTTTAAACACACGTTTACATTCCGATGTCATCATTAAAATGTTCTCCTCATCTTTAACCACTCTACGCGCTCCTCCCGCCACTCTTCAGATCTATTTTACTCTTTCGTCTTCCTCTTTTAATAGTTACATCATTCCATTCCATTTCCACAATAAATCCTGTTATTATTCGCTGTCAATTATATTATTGGCTCTTAATCGCAATATATGAATTTATTTATGTATTAATGAAGTGTGCACGGTGACAAACAAGCAAAAAAGCAAACACACAAGAATAAAAACTATCATCAGATTGAGTAGTGTACTAGGAACAATGTGACCCGTTAGGTCACTCAGTTAAGTCAAGTTAGATTATTGAATTAGGATAAAGGCGACGGACAATAAACTAAACTTTCCGAAAGAGGAAGTAATATCTGTGAAGATATCCTCCTAAGACCCATTAGAATAAGAGAAAGATTTGAAAATGGACAAGGTTGTTTCTAGGTTGCCAGAATGCCCCAATAAAATATCCCGGATGATATAAAAAAAAATAGTAAGTTTGCAAAGCCCGATGATTTTTGAAACCCTCCCTCTTCCTTCTTCTCTCTCTTTCTCTCTTTCTTTCTCTTTTTTCCACTGCATGTTTTGTAATTTTCTTACGTTTATAATAGACTATTGTCATATGTTAATGTTTTCGTTTCTTTTGTAACTTCGATTGTTAATAAACAGAGAGAGAGAGAGAGAGAGAGAGAGAGAGAGGGGAGAAGAGAGACAAAGAGAACGCAAATGATGCAGAAACGAGAGTTGTAGATACCATATAGAATAAGAGGGGGTGCAACAACATTATTTAATAGAAGATGAAAGTGATTGATAGCAGGTTAATCAGATTTAGGTCAGTTGATGAGTTATTTGCTAATTAACGTTAAGTGGAACATTCAAACTTGTAGTTTTTCCAGACATAATCTAATCTAAAATCTGACGAAACCTTTAGCATGTATATTGTGTGATTAAAAATATAACAGTGTATTATTGTGTGCCAAGCTTCAAAAGAAATGTTGACAACGCCTCGTGACACTATTTAGACAATCGGTATAGATAATAGTTAGGTACGTGCTAAATGAATGGGAAATCACCAAAACGTAAGAAGTTTATTATGCCTCCCTTTTCAGTTAAAAATTCACTAAAATTTAGGACATTAACCAATTTTTTTATGAAAGTTTTAATATTAATTAATTAATGATGACGGAATCTAATGAACCCGTCATTTTTGTTTAATCTTACTGAAAATGTATTATTTTTTGTAAACAAAAAAGACTTTTACTTAAGTACTAAAACACGCATAAATTTATTTATTGCTTTTTTTATTAACTTTTAAATAAATACCAAACATATTTCGTGTATCTTATTGAAAAAAGCCCCTTAATTCCATGTTGATTAAATCAATATACTTCAAAGAAAATTGTATTGCTCAGATTAACGTTATTATAATTTAATTCGATATTTTTATTCAATATTCTCATAACAAAATAACATAATTGCAAAAGGTATTTTGTGATTTTAATGATAACCGTTAACGGTAAATATTAAAAGGCGGTATTGTGATGTTTCTCCTGTGAGAATGAACGTATCATCATCAGCGTAAGATCCTTTTAATAACTTTGAAAATAAAACAATAATTTTTTTAAATTAGGAATCTGAGCCATAACGGAAAAAAATAATTTTCAAATGGAATAATTTATACTAACACTATTTATCTTCGTCCCACAAGGTAAAATCTGACACAAGGTCGGAAAAGTGGGAAAAAAACAGCGCTCAAGAATTTGAGCACTCTGGCCATTTAAAAATTGCCTGGGCAGACCCGTCGGCATTTCCCGGTAGGGGCGCCTCAGGCAGTAAGCAATAGATTTATAAATAAGGAATCTGAGCCATAACGAAAAAATAATTTTTAAATGGGATAATTTATACTAATGATTGACTTGGAAAGGTATGAATGACAGTTGCACTCCGACCATAACTCCCTACACGCCGTAATCCCAATTTTATTTTCAGAGATTCAATCACTTCGTTTTTTTAACATTTCATCGTCAATTATTTCGAAAACGTAAGTGTTATTTTTGTTGTAGTTTTCTCATTAATAAATAATTAATTATTTTCAAATTTGAATTCCATATAATTATTAATAAATAATTGTTTCACTTGTTACAATGATAAATTGTCAGTGTAGTTATTGATTTTAATTTACTTTTTCACACTAAAAGTTAACGTTTAGTTTTGTTTTAAAATATTGTAATTCATTGTTACGACACGTTTAAGAATTACTCGAGTAATGTGATTCTTAAGTTTTTATCATCATGTTAAACAAAAATTCTCGATTCAACTATATTTCTTAAGCATTTTTGTTTAATAAATCTTGATTGGTATCAGATAGTCAAATTAAACATCATTGAGATAAATGAAATATAAAATTGCATTAATAGATGATATATCTTGTTGAAGATATAATGACAAATAACTCGAGTGGAAGGTCTTTAAAATAATAGGATTAATATATTTTGTACATACAAGATATGTTATAAGAATATAGAATATGTTATAGAGCAGACCGACTAGAAAATACGTAAGGCAGAATATTCAGACTGTATGTGCTTTAATTCGAATATCTCGACTGCTCGCTATAGTCGTACTAATAGTTCGACGAGTCTATCTAGTTTTTCTATCTATTTTGTGGATGAGAAAATCAGGTTATCCCATCACAACAATAGGTGAAACAATTAAAACTGTACAATTAAATTTTTAAAAACTGTCTATATTTAGTCTTGTAAAATTAAGGTTTCGGCGCAGATTAGGGTTCAAGCTATGTCGACTTAGCGTCGTTTAGGTAAGGGTTAGCATAGGTTTAGCGTGAGGTTGAGGGTTAGAGTAATAGTTCGCTTGGGTCCTTATTTGCACCAGTAACGAAACTAGATATAAAGGAAAAATAATTACAAAACCATCTGTTCGAGATAATAATGAAATTCAAATGTGTGGTTCGGGCCTACCATACTTGTCAATTTAATGAAGACATGTTTTTTATAATTTTAAAAGATAAGGAAATTACTGTATAATCATTTTTTTAATTCATACACACTATTACAAAACAATATTTTCTATATGAAAATAAAAATATTAAAATTAAATATTACTGCAGTCCCAGTCTTCCACACATACAGATTTGGTAGCCATATTTTGTGTTTAATATTGTACGCAAACGTTTTTAACGTAACTTTGACTTTTTGGGGATAATAAAGCAATTCTTAGTAAAAAAAGGTACATATTCTTTTTAATTCAGAATCTTAAGACTTAAATGTAATAATCATGTTTAAAATAATTCTAGAAAACTTATATTTATCATTCCAGCAAATTAAAAAAATGTTTTATTCAATGTGAAATTATAAATGTTTTGTTTTTTTGTTTTTAGCTGTTGTGATAAAATCTTTCGTTCTAATTTTATTTCCACATAAATATACATTTGTGTACTTTTAGATATTAACTTTAGACTTTTATCGTTCAAACACAATCAGAATTTAAACGAAAACTGCTAAAAATGTATGATAACCCACTGTTAATTATTATAGCCGTATAAGTGACAGCCATTTGTACACGTACTAAATAATAGTGAATTCCAACCAAATGCCGCTTTTATAAGACCAATAACCGAAACGAAACAACTATAAAAAACATGTATACGGACGTATATACTGATATCTACTATGCTAGTATAGATATATTGTATACACACAAAAGTTGGAACACTGCCAGTAATACTTCGATATACAAAGAAAACTCTTCAAATTTTTTAGAACCTAAAAATAGCTACAACGGCAACCAGAAAGCAGCCTAGTTCGGTTCAAAACACTGCCGACCTCCGAACCCAATCCGTCATTACTGTGTCTGTACTGTGCAACACAATTACATATGAGTTGGAAAGAAAATGTTCCCATTTCCTTTAACCAGCGGCTTCGGTGTTACAACACATTTCAGGATGCGAGATAGATAATATTTTCGGATCGAGACGGAAGTCCCAAAGGTAGACAAAACTCGCCTATGTTGCTGTCTGTTCATTCCAGCACATCGGGTAATTCTAACGTTGTAGAGGTTTATCCTTTATAGTTATATTTTATATTTGTTATGCATTGAAAAAGAAGTGTGCTGCTGTTTTTTGGATGAGGAGTTTTTTGTTTAAATTATTTATTTTTGAATTACACCTTTGTAATCTCAAATTAAAAGAATATCAAATTCAAATTGAAAAAGTTGAATTCAAATGTAAAGTTGTATTAGTATTTTGAATGCGCAATTTTGTATTTTTTGTCAGAAAAATTTTCAATTTGGGATCATATATTTTAATTTGAAGTTCAACATTTTTAATATCAGGTTTATAGATTTTATATAATTTTAATTTTAAACTAGATCAGCTGTGAACAGTTGGATCAGTATATATATATATATTTACTAATGCAAATGGTGTATCTGTCTGTCTGAA
>OY744523.1:36233599-36253599 GCA_963556195.1 Sepiola atlantica | reverse complement strand
CATGCTAATAATCAAACTCTCTCAAATTTCTTTTCTCCATCATTTGACCCACTTTCACGTTGGAATTATATGAACACATTATCATTTGGATCATTGTTTTACTGGTTGAATCTTCGAACAGTTTGCCTTAAGATCAACGCTGCTATCAATATGAAATAACGCATATCTTTACAAAATGTGCGAATGCGTTGATCGTGATTAAGCGAAGAAAACATGTGATATTCTAGTGCAAAAGAAAATTGCGAATGATTAATTTATTAAATGTGAATTGGTTAATTAAAGTGAAGAGAAGCGCGACACCTTCATTAAACGCCAATTGTTTTATTTCATCAAAATTATCTGATATTCTTACGCAAAATAACAAAACACAGAAACTAGTTGTGTATTGAAATACATTTGGTAATCCTTCTAGTAGTTGCGCTCATTTGTAAAATTTGAACAAGCTCTGAATTAATGTTATACACCATTAGATGCAATCAATAATTACATTTTCCGAACAGTATAACAGATTTAAGTCGATAAAATATGAGCATTATTTGGGAAAGATAAAAAGTAAAAATGGTATTTTACAACATTTGTTTATTAAATTATTGAAAAGCATATTTAACAGAAATCCAGATCTTCATAAGTTGTAGGGATTTATGATTTTACATGAGTATAAACACATTTGAATCGAGTCAAATTAAGATATAAGTGATTGCACGCACAAAGGGCTCCATATCCGATCAGATAGAGCAATATAACAATAATAAATGAAAACAGGTGGCTCAATTACAACTTTATTACAGTTTCATATATCATCTAAGCATCAAAATTGCATTTTAAAAGTTAAAGGTGTATGAACACATGTCCATACGCGCACACACACACACACACACACACACATATATATATATATATGTATATATATATATATAAAATTTTATTTTTACAAAAAAATTGGTTACATATGTGCATACATGTTTCAGTTGTCACCTCTTTCGAGCATTCTCTCTAAAGTTCTGAGGAAGTTGACGCTCGAAGGAGAGGACAATTGAAACATGGATGTACATATATAAGCAAAAATGTTTGTATAAATGAAAATGTATACAAAAAGACAGTTCTACTTGTTATTGAGCACTCTTTATAAACTGGACTGTAATTTGATTAACACCTATAGAAACAAATAAAAGACATGTATTATATACATATATATATATATATATATATATATATATATATATATATAAAAGAGAGATAGGTTTGGGAGGCTTTTACTTACCATCACGTTCAGCATCTCATTTTTCCGCCGTCGATGTTGTATTTAGCACACTCACTCCCAACTCATGAATGTGTGCATATAACGTTTGTAAATAAATAACGTCAAACCATTGTGGATAATATTAAGTAGGTTTTACCCGTCGAGTGAATGTGGTATTTTGGTAATTGGAATTAGTTAAGAGAGTAAGCCTACAGGTTGACAGTCGAACAACCGCCCTCCATCCAATTTCAGCCTTGTGTCACATCTTATTTTATAAAAAAAGTTGTTATAGTGTGAACTTTTTTGTAAAATTTTAAAGATAAATAATATATATACATATATATATATATATATATATATATATATATATATATATATATATATAATCAAATATGAAACTAAAAGTGAACTTTAAGTAGATATAACCTATAGTTAAATGGTTTAAGCTCAATATACGAGATAGAGCAATTATAAAGATAGATGTTAAATGCAATGGTATATTCTGTAATAAATTATGTTTATTATTCTTTCCTTAAGCCAAAGCTTTTCAAATATCGAAGTCTTCTCAGCAGAGGAATTATATAGATAGATAAGTTGGCAGTGGAAAAGCCAAAATTCAACATTTGAAAAAAATATTGAGAAATGGTAAGTGAAAAAAAGTTCAAGCTCCGGGCCAGGAAGTATTTTTAAAATGGTCCAATTTCTAATATTAATTCCGATTGAGTACACTCCACCTACGATCTAAACTCAACATCTCACTATTAGAGTTACTTGATTTTTGAACGCTTTTAAACGCTTTTCCATGCTGCCTACACGAAAAACTTTTCTTCTCCATCTAAATATTTCATTGGATACCTCATCAACAGAAGATTACCAACTGGAAAAACCCCATATCTTTTTTTTACACGAACTTTTTATATATATATATATACGTATATATATATATATATATATATATATATATATATATATATATATATATATGCATATATGTATATATGTATATATATATATATATATATATATATATATGTGTGTATAAATATAAACATATATATTTATATGCATGTATATATATATATATGTGTGTATATATAAACATATATATTTAGATACATATATATGTTTATATATATACATATATATTTATATATATATGCATGTATATATATATATATATGTATATATATATATATATATATGTATATATATATATATATATGTATATATATATATATATATATATATATATATATATATATATATATATATATATATGTATGTATGGCCTTTAAAAACTCTGAACGCTTTTTCTGTTAGTGTCTTTGTCATGGACTTAATCAACTCTCAGCCCTTGAACCCACATGATTACTTCGCGTAGTGCAGCGCGTCTTGCAAATGTAAACTGAAGTACATAACTATTATGATTTTCTCACTCTTCCTTTCGTAATTAGTACACTTGTGTTCTTTGTTCAGTACTCATTTGGTACTCATTTTTCCATGTACTGTACATATCACATATTTCTTAACATTTGTCTGTGTTTGTCCATGACAAACTGTAAATGAATTAAAACTTATTCTATAGACCACTTTTCTAATTTTAATTTGCTTTTCCGACACTTTTTTATGTAAGTAACGATAATATCAACGGCGATCACGTGCGCAGAGAAGATAACACTTCGGACACGTGGTCGGCTAAAATGATCAAGGTATAATATTAAATAGTCATACTTTATACCAAATGATCTCACGAGAAGGCACAAAACAAATAATCCTACTTTATACTGTCGTGGAAATGTTTTGTTCTTCTTACTCCTAATTGTCATATTGAGATGATATTATTCAGTATGTATATTATTTACTTGATATCTATATTAATCGTTCACGCGATAAAGAGCCTGTGTGGTCAACTCATGTTGAATCTTATATCTTAATAGCAATGCACATAAATGTGATTCGTTTACATTATATTTAATTAAATCAATATGAATATTTTAACATTAAATAAGATGCCCAGAAACATATTTCCAAGTTTTATATTTAAATTAAAACAAAAACTGATTTTTCATTTCATTGCATATATGGCGAATAACATTATGAGTCACCTTATTTGTCAAGCATTTAGATTGTCCTCACTAAAGATGCATGAGAAACAAAATATTTATATCAATAAATAAAATTGATATGTAAGCCATTAACAATGCGAGATTAATTAATATATATATATATATATATATATATATATATATATTTTACATTAATCTTATATTTCGGAATAAATTCCATCTTCAGAGGTGACCAGTTATTGAGTCATTTTTTTATCAATAACAAGATTAACCAAACTTATTTCTTTGTTTCTTGATAAAACGTCTCTCCGCCCTGATGGTGTTGGCGGCCTGGATTCAAATTCCGGTGTCGAACGAAGAGCCTGGCTAGCTCATGTAGGTAATAGTATATGTTGGTCGTCTATTTAATGCATTGTTGGATATGTTAATAAAATTGATATGTAAGCCATTAACAATGCGAGATTAATTTATATGTATATATTTTTTTTACATTAATCTTATATTTTGGAATAAATTCCATCTTCAGAGGTGACCAGTTATTGAGTCATTTTTCTTTATCAAAAATGCTTTAAATGGACGACCAACCAATACTACTTAACCTACAGGAGCTAGCCAGGCTCTTCGTTCGACACCGGAATTTGAATCATGGCCTAAAACACCACCAGGGAGGAGAGACGTTTTATCAAGTAACAAAGAAATAAGTTTGGTTATTCTTGTTTTTGATAAAAAAAAAATCACTCAATAACTGGTCACCTCTGAAGATGGAATTTATTCCGAAATATAAGATTAATGTAAAAAAATATATATACATATGAATTAATCTCGCATTGTTAATGGCTTACATATCAATTTTATTAACATATCCAACAATGGACGACCAACCTATACTATTTATATTAGTGTATTAATTAATTTTGTCTGCTAAGACTGAAAAGAAAAACTGTTTATGTATTTCATCATTTTATTGAGTAGGTGTTACATTCTAAAAACGTGATCATTTTGATACCATCAATTTTCAGTAACAGATAACCAACCATCAAAATATTATATTTCATATAATTACTAAACTTTCGCTCAATTTAGGCACGTTACGTTTGACCATATCCGTATAGCCGACAATACCAATGAAATATAACAAAAACTAATAGTTGATGAAAACTATAGAGTAAAATAGATATAAACACATCAAGACTAACCCTCGACATATGATGATTTGATGAGTCAAATCGAAAGTACTCGTCAGGAAATCGGAGACAAGCCAAGGGAACTTATATAGAATACTTTGATTTAAATACAAAATGAACTATTCTGAAAATTGAAAAAAAAACTATTAAAAAAATAAATTCGCGTAATTAATAATATATTTTCTATGATATATATATATTTATATACTCATCTATAAACTTACAACATATGCTAAATGTCATCTACACTGAATGAAAAACGACTTATTAACACACAGTATATGACGAATTTATGACGGCAAACGTAAATTTCGTTTCAGTAGAGTTAATAATCCTAGTAGCATGGTATAATACAGGTATAATACAGGTAGATACATGGGGCAGTGCAGGATTAGTTACATAAAAACATAAAAGGATCAGAATATTAAAAAGTACTGAGACAAAAAAAAAGTTCCATGAAAATTGTAGGACCTAGGATTTTAAATGTATGGGATATCTATCGTAATTTGAGCAAATCAAACTATTTCAAATACCGCATGGCAATTTTTTATTAACTGATATACTTGTAAGGGTTGTCTATGGTGTTGATTTTAGTTTTTCACTCCTTTAACTATATAAAAGGTGCTTAATAATTATATGGTGAGTACTTACACCAGAAATTAGATTTCTACTTATCACTAATCATTCAGCAATTTCTCATTAAATGTCTTTTCATTAAAAACACTGGAAAAGCAATGGGTATCGTAAAAAGAATTTAGAGTTTTTTGGATAAAAATTTTACGCAAATTGGCAGGGCTTATTGCTGCAGTGGAGAAGCTAAACTGTTGTAGTTTCAAATATGTTTAGAGTTTGATAAAATAAGCAAAATAAAAAGGAAATATACGCAGAACGGGAACATGAATTTAATTTTAATATATTAAACTTTTTTGTCATATATTCGACCAAAATTCAATGCTAATATCAAGGCTAAACGTTGCAATCGACATCACAATTCTATGAAACTTAAACTTCAATATATTTGAAGATATTTATACGAAACTGAGGCAGAACCAGAACATTACTTTCTTTTCTTAAATAACTTGACTTTTTTAGGTATTTTGTACGCGTCGATGGTGCCATATTCGGGATTAGAGCCGCAATGGACACATCAATTTCCAGAATCACGATTTACCAGTTCTTTGTATCAATTACAAACTCTCTGCAAAGGAATGCTTGATATTCAAAAAAAATTGAAAATTAACCTCCTCAGCCGTCGACCACCCTTACCTCAGCTCATATACACTAAACAGAATTCTACGTCTGTAAGCGGTGACAAAAAAACTCGTAATAACTTCGAAATCCCAGTAGAACTTCAAATAATTGGCGAGGATCGGAAAATAATAATAATTAAAGAATGCTAAATATAACTTTTCAGAATACCTCAAGGCTTCATCAACAGAAATTGATATGATGTTGAATAAAACTAAAGTTTATTTTATTTATTCATTTTTGTTAAGACAGGCTATTCTAAATGTTTCATAATTATAAGAAAAGAAAACAAGCAATTGCTTTTTTAATTCATCATTTAAACTCTTTGAAGTTTTTGACGCGTGCTTGTTTTGTTTTTTCGCCACTAGCGTCGTTTTCCTTATTTTACATGTTGCCGCTCTTCAGTCTTTGGAGATTTTAAAATAAATTACATTTATAAAGCAACAAGAAACGTTAAAATATAGTTTTTCTTGTGAACATTTAGTCATGGCGTTCTTAGAGTACCAAATTGTTTAAAGGAAAATATGAAGAATCAGAAAAAAATTAAATTTGCAAAATGTTTCAAAACTATTCTTTACATTCTTAAGCATACTGTACATACATATCAGGCCATATTCGTATATGATCGATACTCTCTAGAACATTGCTTAAAACAGTTGTTATTTTGGGAAATAAGAAATGCAATTAGTCTTCATGAAATGAAAAAAATGGAAATAGTTAGAAACTTTTTATCAACATTTATGGTTCAAAATCAAAACTTTAGCAATGGAATTGTTAATTTCTATAAAACTTTAGAAAACAGTTATAATTGCAGATATAAACTGATGAAATATCTACAGAAATGGCATTTTTTTAGCTTCTAAGACCATGACTCAGAATTAAGGTCTACGCAATTTAAAACACGGACGAAGTCGTCTCAGCTCGAAGCCACGTATAAAATACTACCATAACTAATACTACTTATACTACCATTTCTACTACTTCTACTACTACTACTACTACTATTACTAGCACCACTACTACTATGTACAATAATAATTATAATAAAAACAAGTTTAAACGAAAGAACACTTGAAAGAATTATTATAGATAGAAACTGAAAATCGAACATTCCTTTATCTCTGACGTTAATAACGTGACGAAATGGTCAAATAAGAAATATAACTTTGTCAAAATGTTTTTAAATGATTGTGATTTGACATTTTCTCGAGAACTTTTCGACAATTGGATAATTAAGTATCTGGATAAATTTGGTCAGAAAGGCTGATATAGTATTACGTAAACAAATTTCAAATAAACACGCAGACGGTCTGACAGATATGTAGCGAGGACACAAGGAATCAGAAGTTATGCAAAATTATGAGTAGTGTTCTATTGTCTTGTGGGTGAAATGAGCGTAAAAATGTCTACGTTTTTATACCAAATCGCTGTCTTTTGTTTTATAAGTTCATGAAAATTACTTTACCACTAACAAAGACGAACATACTATTCGTATAATCTACCTAACATGCAGAATGATGTGTATAATTAAAGATAACTGAAATTCCATCTCTACCCTGCAAGATGTATAGGTCTATGAAAATTGGATGCTTTTACAATAAAAAGCCGAAAAAAAGTTTGTGTCTTTATGTGTTGGAGAGGTAAATAAAGGGGCAGGTAACTCTTTACAACAGCTCTAGCTTTCGAACAGTATTTTCCTAACCCTAAACCCTAACCCTAAACCCTAACCCTACACCCTAAACGATACCCTTAACCTAACCCTAGCCCTACACCCTGACCCTTTTATGTCTAATCGACGTTCTCTTTGCACAGTAGCCACATGTGCAACGCAAATTAAATCCATCAGTTTTGATTACTGGAAAATCGTGTTTAAAATTTGTTGTAAGAGTTACCTGCCACTTATTTACCTCTCCAACACTAAAAGACAAAAAAAAACTTTTTTTTGGCTTTCTATTATACAAGCACTGAAAATTGTTGTCACATGTAAGGAGGTGCCGCTCTTAGCATCTGTTCCTGTCTTTACAAAGTTAAACATTTGACTTCTCTTACCTATAAGCACATTATCAGATAAGATATGTTGTCGGTTTTCTCTGCTTTATTGTTATGTTCATAGTAGGCGCTAGACTGAACATCCATCTATGATCTCTTCCTGTACAACATTCTCAACAAAAACTCGTCAAACAACAACCGCTATCAATGATTCTCTTTTCTACCACTGTGTAAATGGAGCTTCCATAAGTAGAATTTTTTCTTAAAACCGCCTGTCTCAGAACAGAAATACTGCGAAACTGCTTCCAAGGTCACTACAACATAGTCGTTTTCAAGTCCAATGTAAACGAATTCTCGTTGAGCTGTTCTTTTAAATCATCGAATTCGTGACCAAAATCAACAATTAGTATCAATCATACCGCTGTTGTCTCACCGCAACCCTGACAAACTCATAAACTCTTATCCTTCAGTAGCCTGAGGGTCTTGATAAGTGGAAACTTGCTAGTAAAAAAAAGGTGCAAAGCACAGGTGTCAGAAAAGTTACATTGAGAGCGATGTACAAATGTAAATCGTGTTAAAAGGCCGTAATTGCGAGGGTAAATAATGACCCCAGAGTGAGAAAACCCTCACAAATATAATTCCCAAATCTCAATAGATAATTGAATAATGTGCCCTCTATTGTCTCGAAAAAGTGAATGAAAGAAAGGTTTCTGTGATATCTGCGTTATGACGGATTTGAGATTCAGTGTAAAAACCGCATGACATAACAAGACTCCCAGCAAACAAGTAGGCAGTGGCCCGCTGAGAGGCCGTCGGTAGCAACGCCGGCAGACTTCTGGTACTAGGAACCATGCGCCACCATCATTTTTCAAATCGCTACACTAGCGGTCTGCTGGCAGCATGCACCAACGGTTACTTGATGGGATTCACCGACAGCGACATGTAAATGCCGGACCACTGGTGGAAGATATGGGCGGACCACAAGCTTGTGCACATCGATACACCACTTGCAGCAACAGACAATTAAACAATGTTACGCCTTTTTAATATATGTTGTATTTCGAAAGTGAAATAATTTAAAGGGATAATAAAACAGTATAACGGGTATGTTTTTAAGCATTTGTCATTTTACTTACATTTGTAAAAGTTGAACAATATTTTATTACACAATAAATGTATTCTACATTGTTCTGTTGAACAGTAAACACAAATAAAATAACAAATAATTTATAGCAAACGTATTAGAATTATATTCTATACCGAAGCTATATAGTTTTAACTTCTGGAAACTGTGAGTATTTAGTGTTAAAATTGTATTTCCATGACGACTGTCATATCGACACTCGAAAAAAAAATAATAGCGACACAGATGATTGCTTAATTCTGTTTCTGATCGCCAATTAGAGAAACGTGTTTTACTTACTGTTTTTATCCTTTTATTTTGCGTTTAAATTCTAGCATTTTAAAGTTAACAACAATACGGTGGATTACTTTTGTTATGGTGCTGTACCTACCTACGGAGAACTAATGGACTCGTCCACCTTATAAATACGGGAAGCACGTGACACTTGTTCTCTTCTTCCCAGGCAAACCGGAAATGGCGGTTGAGAGCAACATCTCCTTGTATCTCTTTCTTTCTATTATATAATATATACCTTTGTTCATTTAAACCATGTGTTCCTGTGTCATTCATTCGGCCTTACCCAGGTCCACAACTTTCTTTGGGACTATGTGTGGTTTTAAAGGGTTGTTTTAGGGGGTGGCTTGAAACTCAGATTTAATGGAATGGTTAAATGAAGGGATTGGTGGAGGGGGGCTTAGCATTCGCACTGAGGATTAAATGTATGTTTAAAGCGGGTGATCGGGAACTTGTTCCCTGGACCTCAGGTTAGAGAAAAGTTTAAAAGAGTTTGTTTTTTTTATCAAGAAGGCGCTTGTCACTCTGATCCAGTGTTAGTGATAGTGTAAGTATTTTTACTATTTTTTAGCATAACACTTTCACCCACACAAAATAACGTGAAGGATATTACTCCCATAACAAGACAAATATTTGTTAACTAGTCTAAACAGCTGGAATGGTCCGAAAACAGAGGATCGTTTTATGTTGTAGTTATATGCGAATCTGATCTCCAATTCTTACATTTTTAATCTATATAAAAAACGACAAAAAATTAAAGAAATACCAAGAATAGAACAGTGACACTCTAAAAGAGAGCGAAATCAAAAATAGGTCACAAACAAAAGAAAAACACCAATAAGAAAAGAGAAAGAAAAGACTTAATATCTGCTAATTGTCGATAAACAACCGTGTAAAGCTATCACGAATGCCGCCAATATTTTTTCGAATGCCGATAAGAGAGTTGTTATCGAAATAAAATGTAAAAATAAAAAAAATCTCACGGTTTTTCTCCGTTAGAACCGTACGGGTTACATAGAGTATTTAATTCTAATGCGTTTGCTATGAATTATTTGTTTTTGTGTTGGTTGTTGCTCGCGAGATTGAACTGGTAACTATCTTTATTTTCATGGTTTTGTTTATTCTTTGCTTTTTCCGGAAGCCAATGTATCCGTTTACAGACCCCTTTAGAAAACTTACGAATCTGTGAACTGTTTATTTTTTTTCGAAACAAAGATACAATGAATATAAAAATATAGATCGTCATATCTGTTTTCAGTAGAATATCAACATATCTAGAGTGAAGTGATGTCTAATGCTCGAATCATTGCTTCATAATCAGTGTTTGTCTCCAGTCGTTTTTTTTTTAGTTTTGTTAAAAGTTGAAGTAAATATTTTATCTCATTATTGTTTAACGAAAATAAGTGTTTTCTACTACTCTTACTCGGGGTGTGTTATTTTACCAAATATAAATAACATAATATAAGTGTTATTTAAAAAAAACACTTCTCAATGTTACTTAACTCATAAATAGATGTAAAAAAAACTAAAAAGGTACTTAACATTAACGAACCACAAACTTAGTGTTGTCAAATTAAATGAATGATGCGAACCGCTGAAAGAATCGTAACACGTGTAAGACCCATTTAAACTTTGTCAGAATGTGTGTTGCAAGCGAAGAGGCCGCTTGGGGATATTTTACGACGCTCAGCAGAGTAAAAACGCTAAAAAAACAAATATACAACAAATAAAAGAAACTGTAAGCTGTAAAAGTTAGGTTCAAACTTGCATGTGCTATTTGTTTGTGTTTTAAACCCGTTTGAAGTGCTATTTATTAGAAATTTAAGTTCGACACACGGTCAGCGAAGAAATCAAAATGGCCGATTTACGTAATAATATAGAGGGACTGGCGGCCATTTTTCTTTGCCAAATTAGACGTTTAAAAAAACAAGAATTTTTTTTTTTTTAAATCTAATAAAAAGCCATTTATACTACGTAAAAATACAAACAAATTACATAGGTTAGTAGAAAAATGTCTATTCTAGACATAAGTCAACTTTACTTGTTGCAAATTTATGTTTTTAAACTTTTTCGCGTTCTTTTTATGGACCCCGTTCGCGACTGTGCTGATCATTGTAAAAGATTCCCGGCCGCTTTCTTTTATTTCTTAAAGTAAGTATCCCCTGTTAAAGTATCTGGCTTATTATTTCTATTTTATACTAGCAAAAACTACGGCATTGTTGGAAAGATGAGAATAACAAATTATAAAGATACAATATTAATTAGAACATCAAAAGTTCAGCGTGTTATTCTTTATCAAACATTCATTGCTAAAATAAAAGCTGTTTTTATTTTATTTTTTTGACGTGTTTTTGTATATCTTTCACCCTGCCTATACGCTCTCATCTCAACATAATACTCTTTACCTTTTGGCACTTATTTCATATTTATTTCCATTTTGTTTTATTTTATATAAGATTTTTTTAAGTTAAATGTTGGCGATAATATTTACAACTACATTATCGGCGTTTCCCTATCCTCTGATGAGAAAAGTTAATCTTTGAAAATCCATGGATTAAGGAAATGAGGCTCCTCGCTCTGAGGTTTTGATGTTCTAAGAAATATTGTATCTTTATAATTTTGTATTCTCATCGTTCACCTCTAAAATTGATTGCTCTATTCAATATATTGAGCTTTATATTATCATGATAGATTATTATTATTA
Organism: Sepiola atlantica; assembly: GCA_963556195.1. Classification (NCBI taxonomy): domain Eukaryota; kingdom Metazoa; phylum Mollusca; class Cephalopoda; order Sepiida; family Sepiolidae; genus Sepiola; species Sepiola atlantica. The sequence goes on along the minus strand of OY744523.1, from coordinate 36,241,751 downwards.
AACGATAATTCAATTATCGTTATTTAATTCAACATTTAAACATTATATATTTAAATATATATATATATTAATATATTTATATATATAATCATATATACATATATGTTATATATATTTTTATATTTGTATTTATATATATATATATATTTATTTAGAGATGGAAGAAAAAGAGTAATAAATATGCGACGATTGTCTAAATTTATTTCAAATTTCAATTGTTCAATGCAAGGTGTATTCAGTAATAAACTAATGTTAGAATAATAAACACTAGTTTATTACTGAATACACTTTGCATTGAACAATTGAAATTTGAAATAAATTTGGACAATCGTCGCATATTTATCACTCTTTTTTCTTCCATCTCTACAATTGCTCTATCTCGTATATTAAGCTAAACCTCTTCACTATAGGTTCCATCTACTAAAAGTTTTACTTTTAGTTTATATTTGATCCTATATATTTATTTATATACATATATATATATATATATTTATATATATATGTATATATATATATGTATATATATATATATATTTATATATATATGTATATATATATGTATATATATATATATTTATATATAAATATATATATATATACATATTTTATATATATACATATATTATATACATACATATATTATATATATACATATACTATATGTATATATACATATATTATACATATATAGATGTATTATATATATAAATATATTATATACATATACATTTCTATATATCATATATATGTATACATATTGTGTATATACATATATCATATATATATTTATATTTATATATGCATATATATATTATATATATTTATCTATCATATATATATTTATATTTATATATGCATATATATATTATATATATTTATCTATCATATATATATATGTATATATAATATTAATATATATATATATAATATAAATATATAATATAAATATATATATATATATCATATCATATAAATATATATATATATGATATAAATATATATATATATATATATATATATATATATATATATATATATATATATATATATATATATATATATATATATATATATATATATGTATATAACCTTCCGAAAGAAGGAAAATGCCTTCAAAAACTATTATAAATCAAAATACTTTTTTTATCATTACTTTTATTCTAATAATTTCACTCAGTATCACGATCCTTGTCATCAGGCGCCGCTTGAACAAGACCAGGAAGGACTGCTCTTCAGATCAAAAATAAAATGTGATTTTAATAAAAAAATATTTGCATCTAACGCATGTTTTAAAAAGCATTTAGCCTTTCTTTTTTAGAAAACTAACACTGATTTTGAGCGCAATTGGTTGGATTTCTCTGTAACTTCTTTGACGTGTTATATTCACCAGGTAGTCTTTGTAATAATCTTACATAGGGTAGCTCCTATTATTACTAGAACAACGGAGATCTTAAGATTCTCGTTTCGTTAGATATCGTATATTATACCTTGCTATTCAGTTACATCTACCGTCTCGTCTCTGTTTAATCCAGCATTATTGGTTATTATGTTTAAACTAGAAGTCAATGTATGCTCCTTCATTAGTTAAACACTGATGTTATCGACTGCCTATCGCGCCAGCTCGGCGTTATAAGTTTAAAACTCTCACCAATTTATGTGGTTGTTTACTGTGGCCGCGTGGGATTATGTGTAAGAATTTGAGTTAAAATATTGACTCGTGTTACGCGTTTCCGAATCCTGCGACCTGGTTGAATAATTATATCTAGACTGATGATTCTGGAAGGATGATATATATATATAAATTAATAAACATACATATATATATATATATATATATATATATATATATATATATATATATATATATACATATATATATATATATGTAAATTAATAAATATATATATATGTAAATTAATAAATATATATATATAAATTAATAAATATATATATATATATAAATTAATAAATATATATGTATATATAAATTAATAAATATATATATATAAATTAATAAATATATATATATATAAATTAATAAATATATATATATATATATGAATTAATAAATATATATATATATATATAAATTAATAAATATATATATATAAATTTATAAATATATATATATATAAATTAATAAATATATATATATAAAATTATAAATATATATATATAAATTAATAAATATATATATATACATAAATATATATATATATAAATTAATAAATATATATATGTATATAAATTAATAAATATATATATATATATATATAAATTAATAAATATATATATATATAAAAATTAATAAATATATATATATAAATTAATAAATATATATATATATACATTAATATATATATATATATATAAATTAATAAATATATATATATATACATTAATATATATATATATATATACATATATATATATAAATTGATAAGTATATATATATGTATGAATTAATCAATACATATATATGGATAAAATTATAATAAAATAAGAAATATATACAAATATGTTAATATTGTACGTACAAAAAGTAAAAGTATATATATATATTTAATATATATATATTGGTGTGTTATACAGCTCTCTGTTCGCGATTCCACATGATTGCTTCTGTTCACACGCGTTACTTTTTCTTCGAGACACGCTATATTATTTCATGTAATACATTTTCTGAGAGTCCTTCTTCCACGATACATCTCTGTTGCTTTTTTCTACAAGTGCACGACGTCGGCGACACCAATCCTTGGTTCTTTTCTAATCTGCAATGCGATGTTCATAGATTCAATTCGTTATGCGTCTATAATGTTCACAGTGACACTCTCAACAACACTAAGTATTACTAGCAAACAACACATCACTCAATAAGTATCAGACTTAACATATCGATGTCGACTGCTGGCTGTTTTAAGATCTTAAAAGTATTCTTCATAGATAGAGCGTAGTGCTCCTATAAAGAACTGATACCGGAAACTGAAGCGTATTTCGAATCCAAAGGCATAACATTGTTAGAGAAGCGTTGTAATAAGGGTATCAGCTAAGAAGGAGACTATGTTGATGAATAAAATCGACGTTGGTCAAAAAGGTTTAATTGTATTAGTTGGGATTTATGGAGCGGTGTGTGATATGCCCCCTTCGGTCGCGTGTTCTGCTAGCCTATGGGATTGTATCATAAGAATCGAACATATAAAACACTACCCCCTAAAGGACAGTTTACTGCCTTGGGGAATGATCTTATTAAAACAAATACTACACAATACCCTAAACCAACTAGGAAATTCCCGGGACGATGTATTATGGATAACAAACATATATTACACTACCCTCTAAAGGAGAAGGTAATAGCTTAGAGGAGGGTTTTATAATGACAGATACTAAAAACACCTCCCCCCAAAAAATACAGGTAATGGGAGGATGGGTTACGATGAAAAACATATACTACACTACTCTTCAAAGGAGGAAGTAATGCTTGTTATGGTTGCCTTATAACAACAGATACTACATTAAACCCCTAACGCGGGGGATAATACTTGGAGGATGGTAGTTGTATAACAGAACAAATACTAAACAATCCTCTTGAATCGAATATTAAAGTATAGAACTATAGTATAATTAATAAAAGTGATAGTATAATTCTGACTTTAGACAGACAGATACCAAATCGTAATTAGTCATAGAAGTGTAATAATACAAGTAATAGCAGTCATAGTATTGTTTCGACTTCACACACACACAAATATTATATCTTTATGAGTAATAGATGTATTATGAAAATATCGCCAAGTAGAAAATGATTATTTACTTGAAATAAAACAAGAATTATAAGTTTGAATGATTAGTAGTGTGTGCTCATGTTTGTTTTTGAAAACATTCCAAATTTTACAAATCATTTCTTTTCGATTTACTTTTTTATTTTTTAAAGTATGTGATAATATACTTATTCTTGTCTATCCTCGGCCAGTGAAGAAGAAATCCGGGCGTTTTTAACGGGTTAAAAAAAAAAAGGCAAAAAATCGAACTAAAACACGTTTTAAATAAGTTAAAACACAAATAAACTTATCCAGGTTAAGAGAAGAGTAACTAATATTGCCTTTGGTAACATTTATTTGTTGCCTATTTTGTTCACTCCTTTTTTCGTTCTGTTAGCTGTCATTAAAAATGTCCAGAAATCTTTCTACACTGCTGCATTTTTTCTTTATTGTCCAGAATAATGATTTGTGGCTCCACATTTCTCCCTTCCTCTCTCTCTCAATCTCTCTCAATCTATCTATCTATCTATCTATCTATCTCTATTTCTTTTTATTTCTTGATTTACTTATTACAATAAAAAAAGATTTCTTTATTCAACTTTATTTCTCATTTATAATTATCGAAAACAACAATATTTTATGCAAGTTTAATTTGACTTTATACGTCTTACAGATGTACAATTCATGTATTTTAGGTTTGTTTTTATTTTCTACTAAGTGTTATGATACAATACTTATTATTTCTCTAGTCGGTCATCGAAGAATAAATCTTTCTAGACTGCAGCAGATTATATTTTTCCCATGTGATGAATTTGGTGCACTCTCTCTCCATCTATCTTTATTTCTTTATTTACTTATTACAGTCAAAAAGGTTGATTTAATTCGGTTTATTTTCATTAATCAATTTTAACTTTTCAAAATATACTTCACCTTACAGTGTAGTAACTGTTAATAAATCTCTTCTCTTCTCGATCAGTGAAAGAGAAATCTTTCTAGACTGCGGCAATTTACATTTTACCGATTACTTTTGCTCTATTAAACTATTCGTTGATTTTACAAGAAATATTTTTTAAACTGCGGCAATTTTTATGTATTCCCAGGGGGGGGATTATCAATACATTAAAAATCACAATTGTGTAAATCTCCTTTCCTGGGAAGGAAACTAAAAGTCGTCAATGATAAAAGAGCAGCTCAATAAACCGTCGAGAAATATAAAACAAAATAACAATAACAAATGCCTTGCAGCAATTGCCATATATTTCAAGCAAGGTCACAGTTAGACTTAAGGTGGATTCTTTACTTTTGTAAATTCAATGTCCAACCCAAATGCGCACTGCGGATTAAGATAATCATTACCCTCATGTTTCCTTCTGATTGTTCCATCACTGACCTTAGGATACTTCACTCATATGTTTGAATCACATATACTTACTTTTTTGAGGATACAGTTGTTTTGAATTTTACCAATAAATCCCTACATACAATCGTAAGAGAGGTGCGGGGCAGTAACCCAAAAAATAGAGAAAACTAATTTGCTTGATAAAGGGGATAAAACGCGGGAGCCTTTGTGTTGCTTAATTGCTAAAAATATATTTTCATAGCTCACTACCTAGCTCTACTTACGTATCGATCACTGTTGAAGTAAATACTGAAAATTAGTACATAAAAAATATATCTCCCTATAAAATGTTATGTAGATACATGAAATAGTAATATATATATATATATATATATATATATATATACACTGTTTGTTCTGTGATGCTATTCCAGCGTTGGTGAAATTAAATTGTCAACAACTTTCTGGAACAATGCGATAAATGTTATCTGCGCGTTTCTCCGCCGTCTTTTTAAAAATTATCTTCTTTCTCCAGCGTTTTTGTTCATTTTCTTTTGACACCTGAGGATGAGTCGAGGAAGGATCGAACACGTTCGTGAAACCTATTGAACACTTTTTTTTAACCCTCTGAAAAAATTGAAAAAATAAAAAAAAGGTATAATTAAAAAGACAAATTCTGTTATTTTTAACAATGTTAGCATAAATATATATATATATATATATATATATATATATATATGTGTGTGTGTGTGTGTGTTTTTTGTCCAGTCACACAAAAAATAGCGAGTAAATAACTGGCAGATTAATCTACTTCAGGTATTAAAAAAATTACGAAAACAAGTAGAACGTCAGACATGTCCTCGAATTTAATCTATTTACATAATAAGAAGGTATTGTCTTTATTTTTGTTTTATATACCGATTTATACGTGTTTTTCTTTTCATTCTTTCTTTTAATTAACTGTTCTTGATCTATACGTGTTCTTCCTGTGTTTTTTCTTCCTGAAACGGCATATTATACGAATTTTAATATTAGTGCGAACAGTGCGAAGCGTATCTGTTATCCGTTATTTAAACGAAAGGTATGAACTTGTATGCGAATATTCTTTCTTTTACAAAGAAAAACACACATCATGATTAAAACATTTATTCGCCAGTCGAAAACTGTTTATTCATGGCAAGCTTGAGCATAAATATTAAGGTGCTTTGGAAGAAATTATTAATGTGAATGAATTTTCATTGACGATAATCCAATCACAAACAAAAATGCTAGGTGTTTTTATGTATCAATTTTTTGCTTCATATAATATTTAGGACTCTCTATGTCTAATCCAAAACATTTCATTCTTAAATGTATATCCGCACATCACATCATGTGATTATCCTCTACTTATTTCAAGGAGACTAAATTCATGCAAAGAGACAATATTTCTATGAAATTTCCAAAATGATGCAAATGTCATCTAATCGATTCTCTATTCAAAAGACCAGAAGTAGAGCCCGCGCGTCGTCACATATTGCTTTCACTCTATTCATTATCTTAGGAACGTTTTCTTTATAGCTGATCATTTAGCTCAACATGAAATAGAGTTTATTCATATTCTGAAGATGCAATACTTAAGAAAGGAATCGAGGAGCCGCCTGCATAAAAGACTGATTTGAAATGAAAAATGTACGAATATGACAGTGAGGCATTGCCCTAAAGAAAGAGGACATACTTAATAATCAGGCTAGTTTGAGTTTACACACGCACACATCTATAGGTGTGTGCAAAATATATGTTTTAGCATATATTTTCTATTCTTTATGAATACCAACCTCTTCAAAGTGAAAGTTCGATGATTGTCAAAATGTAACAACATTGCATATATAAATAAACAACATTTTGCTACATTCAAAAGACCATGATTCTATCCATCTTACGAATAATATTTTCAACACAAACACATTTAGTACAATTACGGGCCCGTTTCGTTCAAAAGAAAACCAACCGATATGTGTATGTAAATATCGGATCTTTCTTCCTTGTACTCATCAGAAAAAAAAAGTTCTGAATTAGAAAAAAATACATAGCGATGCGACGAACAAAAGCTTTGATAAAAGATAGTAGAAATAAAGACACAAACACATAATTAAAATTAGACCAAAACTTGTTTGCTTTTCCTTGTCATGCATTCCACGCTCTTGCATATAATTCACCAACACGGCTTTGATCCAACTCTTTTCCTCCCTTATATCCTCACATTTTCCTCTCCTCACGTAATCAACCCACAACATGCAACTTCTTTTTATTCTCTAACTTTTACATTAGCCAATTTCCTCGGATGGCCTTGTACGCTCCAATGTATAAAATGTGTAGTTATGTTTAATAAAGCTTATTTATACCAAATAAGTATGGTCGAACCAGTCCACCAAAATATCTTAGTTCATGCTTAATTATGTGTTATCGTCCTTATTTATACTTGTATGTTCATACTTATTCACTATTCACTGAACTAATCTTCCATGTATATATATATATATATATATATATATATATATATACATATATATATATATATATATATTGTGTGTGTGTAGTAATGCGGGATACCAATTATTTGAGTCAAGTAAATTATGCTGGCGGTGGCTTATTAAGTAAACTCCTGAAGTTGTGCTATTTATACGTAGCAGTAGTATGATCTGTTTTTGTTTTTTTGTCCCAATCGTAGTTTTGTTGATAAGTTTTCTATCTGGGTTTTAGCAATTCTTTTTCAGTTTTAATTGTTATTTTACATCATTAATAGTACGACATGGATCTTCCCGTACTAACCCCATAGATAGACGTATAAACTTCTGAGAAAACGGCTCCCTTTTGCGGTTCAGAAATAAGATAAAGGTTTTATCAGTTTTTTTACGTGCAACTTGATACTTTCTGTCTGGTATAGAATACTTAATTCTAATTATTATCTTTAACTTATGATAGAATTTTCCGATTGTATGATCAATCTACGCCCTCCACACGCACACATATATATATATATATATATATATATATATATATATATAGAGAGAGA
>OY744523.1:36216099-36231099 GCA_963556195.1 Sepiola atlantica | reverse complement strand
TATGATTAAATGATAAATAAAACTTTCCCTAATGATGTTAAAAAGGGGTGTTACCCCGAAACATCATTTTAGAAAATACAGCGACAACAACTGAATATGAAGCAACCGGACACCACTCCAAAAACATGCATCGATCCGGCTCTCCGTAAAATATTACAACGGCAACTTGCGCGATACCTCAAAAGGGACAATGTTTTGCCATGCATACACTGAACCCTTGTTGTTATGTTTAAGTTAGAATTGCTTTATCAAATAATTTAATATCGCCTCAAATATCGGAGTCATTCCCGAGATAAAAATACTCCACGAATAAAAATTTGTTTGTGCTAAAACGAAAGCCGGAACAAATTGAATTAATGTGATGAAACAAACATTGATTCTTAAGGAACAGGAAGAATGAAAAACAAACCCCCCCAAAAAAAGCTGTGATTATATTGTGGGCTACAACAGTTAGAAGATATGGGCAACAATATCTAAAATCCAAGATACAAGCAAAGACGAACATGTACAGAGATAAGAAAAGGGCATAGATGTTACACACAACACAAACATTTTGAAAATAAATACACCTTTTTTATCATTAGATAACTAGGAATCAACTGTAGTTAATATCACTTACTGCTAAGCGAGTCGATAATCTCTTATTATACTAAATGTGAATTAATTATAATTTTGTTTTCTTTAAGATAACAAATAATTAATTATTTTAGTTCATACTTTAGGCATGTCATTGGTTATGTGAGAGATACATTCAGTTTTAATTGTAAAGTTGCAACTTATAATCAACAAACAAACTATCGATGTGTTGTGTCACCTATCTCAATCTAGGTTGATTAAACCACACTCTAATATCTCTTAATGTATCTGTGAGTATTCAGAGAATGAGTGTCTCTCTTTTTAAGCGTCGTCGGGTTATTTACTTACTGTAAACACCACACAGATATATGTTAATTAGTTACGAAAAAATAAGGTCCTTTACTTGCATATCTGATATAAATATAGAATTGTCCGTCCTGCAGTCACAATTTTTTAAACGTAATGAAAATATATTGCTAAATTTGCCTTATTTCGAAATATCAGAGATATTCACTACTTTTAAACATTTAGAACGCTTCATTAATAGTAAATAATAAACCAAGCGAATACCATGACGGAAAATCGAAACCGAAACCTTGGATCTGAGATTCTACAAATTAACTTATTTAGACATTATCATAAATGCACCTAAGAAATGACCTGAAAGATAAGTAAAGCCTTGGCTAGACGTCATATGATTGTGCATTTAAAAACATAAATTCATATATAAGCGATTATAATCTAAATAAATAAATGATGGGTAAAATTTATCAAACCATTAAATAAAAAATTAATTAAATCAAATGTTGTTACTTAGATATAGCAGGGGTTCATTAGAAAATGAATATATTTTAGTTTAGGAGCACAAATGAACAATAATACCTGGCTTCTGCATTTTTAACTTTAATTCAAGTCATTAAATAAAAACTAAGTTAAATCAAAAGTAGGTTCTGTTATATGACAAAAGCGCGTTTGAAAATGAATATCCTTTTTGTTTGAGAGAACAAATTAACCATAACACATAGCTTCTGCATTTTGAACTTCAATTCAAGCCATCAAATAAAACAATAAGTTTAATGAAAAGTTATCCTATGATAGTCTTTCTGCCAGTCACAATTTTTTTTAAATACATTTTGGAATTTGTCTCATTTTGAACTATCAGAGATCTTAACTACTTTTAGAAATTGAGAATATTGCATTGATAGTAAATAATACATTCCCAACAAGAAAACGGATGTCATGACCGGAACCGGAAATGAGAACCGGAATCGGTACTGATATCGATCATGAACCAGTTTTCGTAGGGGTTCGGCTCGGAAGCGTTCGGCTGTCCTACGCAAACGCCCGAGAGTTGACAGCCGATTTGTACCAGACGACAATTTTGATACGGTGCTGCGTCCTATGATAATAATGTTTTGCTTGTTTTTTTTTATTTTTTTTGTTAGGGTTAGGGTTAGGGTTAGGGTTTAGGGTTAGGGTTAGGGTTTACGGTTAGGATTAGGGTGAGTGTGTGGGTTATTGTTAAAAATATTTATTTGATTACAGTAATTTCGCTCTGTTTTGCTTGTTTTATTTGTCTTGTTGTTTAAAAAATTTCTTGCAACTATAACTAAAAATTATAGAACGCAGCAACGTATCAAAATAAAAATAAAAATTTATTTGATAACAGTAACTTTGCTATGTTTCACTTGTTCTGTTTTTTTGTTGTTTCTTTTAGAAAATTTCTTGAAAATATAACTTACAATCACAGGACGCAGCACCATATCAAAATTGTCGTCTGGTACCATTCGGTTCGTGAACCCTCGGGCGTTTGCGTAAGACAGCCGAACGCTTCCGAGTCGAACCTCACGAAAACTGGTTCAGGATCGATATCAGTACACGGAAATCTTTAGATATTCAGTCTGATGTTCTACAAACTAACCTATTCGGACTTTTTTAGATAGGGCATAAACTATTACCGTAACAAAATAATTGCAGCGTTGGCGATATGTCATCAAAACATGAATAATAACATAAGTGATGATAAAAAAATATAAAAAATGAATGGGTAAACATTATCAATAGCGTTAGATATTATTTTAATACCTCAAAACAGTATATTTGATTTACTTATGTATTGCATGTGGTTCTTTCACAATTATGTAATCATCCATGACAAGTAAAATATGATATCCAGATGATGATGATGATGATGATGACAGCGACGATGGCGACGATGATGATGATGATGATGATGATGATGATGATGATGATGATGATGATGATGATGATGATGATGATGATCGTTATAATAATAATAATAATAATAATAATAATAATAATAATAATAATAATAATAATAATAATAATAATAATAATAATAATAATAATAATAATAATAATAATGAGAGCAATTAGAACTATTCCGAAAAGTCTGGAAAAAAAACTGTGAGAAATTGAAATCAAAGAAAACACTGAAACTATACAACGGACGACAAAGATAGAAACTGTTAAAACATTTATGAAAATCCTCGAATGCGATAGCCAACACTCATAAACTTCAAAAGCTAACCAGCCACATGAAAGTTGCAATAGTAATGTAAAAAAACATAATAGTAACACCACCATATGAAGGAAATGAAACTAAAACTGCAAGATGTTTTAAAGATTTCACCCCTCGAAAAAATGATGGCATGAGCCTCGGCTGATAGCATACAGAATTATTGTGAATAGTCAAGGAGGATGAAAGGACAGAGGGGGAAGAATACGAACGAGACATCCACTGGAATAGCGCAGAGAGTATTAGGATGTTGATGTGCTTATTGTCACTCAAATCCCATAGAATACCAATGGTCCTTGCAAACAAGAAATGAATCGTAAACAGCTATTGCGATCACGCAAATGCATTTGCAATAGTAATCGAAAAAGTTAGAGAGTTCTAGAAGCCTAGGGAGACTTGTTTTCCCGCAGACTCCTATCATTAGTGAAAAATCACGGATGGGGAGATGTGTGAGACCTTCTGATGAGTACATCATGATAATATAAAGTGAAAGACTTATTATTTTTAGTTATGCAAAAAGAATATCTTAACTTTCAGTGAATTTTCGAATGGTTATAGCAAAGGTTAACGGAGGAGGTTAGTTTTTTCTTCGATATTCGAGGTACTCAGAACTTACAATGAAACTGTTAAAGTCATAAAATGTATAACACTGTCAGTTTGTGAAATACAATAAAAGAAATGACGACCTATTGTAATATATTTAATATCGAATATGTAAACTAGTTTAAGATAATTTTGTTTGATTTTTGTGATACATTGCGTTTATTTAATAAAAATTAAACACAGGCTATATATATATATATATAAATAAATATATATATATATATATATATATATATATATATATATATATATATATATATATATATATATATTACTATTTCATGTATCCACATAACATTTTATAAGGAGATATTATTTTTAATGTATCAATTTTCAGTATTGACTTCAACAGTGCTCGATACGTGAGTTGAGCTAGGTAGTAAGCTATGAAAATATATTTATGGCAATTAAGCTACACAGAGGTTCCCGCTTTTGATCCCCTGGGGGAAATCTCCAGGCTAAAATGCATGGAAATATTTTTGCCGGGTATTTTTATATACACTGCTAGCTAGTTAACCAATAAGATTCTGTGTTGTTCTCTCAGCCAATCGTTAGACTTCCCACGAACAAAGGTGTGGTTAGTGTTATTTCCTATATGCTGTTCTATTGTTCTGTTTTCTATAGATTGGCCTATATCCTGTTTCCTTTGTTGTATCAATATAATAGTGCATTTATTTTAACACGTGGTTTCTTTTTCATTTTATTTTTTTAATTTTTAGATTGTTAGGTTTTTGTTTAGTTTAGTTTTTTACTTATTTGTTCATTTATTTATTTATTTATGTATCTTTAGCCTAAGGTAAATGTATTTCTATGTAAACAGCTGTGTGCTATCTCACTTCAACAGTTTGATAGATTTCAGGGGTCCTTAAAGTTTAGGTTTCAAATTTGTCATTAAGACATAATTTACACGGGTCTTCTAAATGTCTACATGTACTGGCCTATCGTATTATTTTCCATTGAATTATTGGTGAGCGCTCATTTTCTTTGAGCTTTCAATAGTGGTTTGCTAGTGCTGTTTTAATTCGACCTTCTCTGTTTTTAATTGTGCTTTTGTGGTCATGATATCTGGTTTTAAAATATAGGGAGGGCATACCTACGTAGTACTTCTTGTTATTCGGTCTTTCCTTGGCAAGTATTGTGGCTTGGTATACAATACTTTTGGTTAGGCATTTATTTTGTAGTGGACAAAGTTTACGATTTATGCACTTACATATTTTCTCTTCATTGTTAACTTTTTCATTTCTATTCGTGTGGTTACTATTACTGTTTTCTTTATTTTCATTTGTATTGTTTATATTTCTGTTCTTTTTAGTGTTATTTTTGCTATATTTTTCACTTTTTTAATGTAATTTGTTACTTTTTCTCCTCTCTGCTGTTCTCTTTTAGTATGTTGTTATTGCGTGCCTTAATTATAATTTCTAGGTGTTCGCAGCAGCTGTGGGATAGTTTTAGGTTATTTTTATTGAATATTTTATGCAGAGGATTTGCTATGGGGAAGGGTTTTTCAATCAGATTTAGGAATTGTTTGCCCAGTTTAGTTTTTAGCATCTAGTTATAGGGCGGTGTATAGTAGATTATATTCTATTTTCTTTTATTTTTTAATTTTGTTGTAATTATTCGTGTCCTGTTTTTTATATTTAATTTCGGTATTACAGTAACCACTATTTTTTAGAGCTGTATTGTAAATGTTGCTTGATTTTTTAAAAACACTTTCGTCGCTAGAATTATTGATAAGCCTACGTTCGATAGAGTTTGGAATCTGTTTTATAATTGATGAGGTGTGATTAGACTTTGGGTTGTTTATATGGAATTGGCGTTATATTTTAGGTATAGTTTGTAAGTATTTTTTATTTAGGTTTAACGTGACATCTTTGAAGTCAGTTGTTTTTATGTTAGCCAGTACTTCTACTTTTAGGCCTCGTTTTTTCATTTCCAAATGTATACTTTTCTTGAAGTTTTCTCCCTTGACTTTGTTGGAATCTCTTATTATCGCTAATCCATCATCTCTATCAAGGCCGATATCTGTATTATCAAATATATGTGTGGGGGTATGTTAAATAAATAACCCCATAAGATCTGATGCCTCCGCAGAGTCAATCACCCCTCATCAATCATAAAACATATTCCGAACTGTATCGAACGTAGGCTTATCAATAATTCCAGCGACCAAAGTGTTTTTAAAAAATGAAGCAACATTTACAATACAGCTCTAAAAAATAGTGGTTACCGTAATACCGAAATGAAATATAAAAAACTGGACACTAATTATTACAACAAAATTAAAAAGAAAAGAAAAAGGAATATAATCTACTATACACCGCCCTATAACTAGATGCTAAAAACTAAACTGGGCAAACAATTCCTCAATCTGATAGATAAACACTTCCCCATAACAAATCCTCTGCATACAATATTCACTAACAATAACCTAAAACTATCCCACAGCTGCTGTCAAAACCTAGAAATGATAATTAAAGCACACAGTAACAAAATATTGAAAGAGAACAGCAGAGACGAAGAACAAAATAACAAATTTCATAAAAAAGTGAAAAATATAACAAAAATAAGACAAAGACGAACAGAAATATAAACAATACAAATGAAAATAAAGAAAATACTAATAGTAACCACCCGAATAGAAATGAAAAAGTTAACAATGAAGAGAAAATATGTAACTGCATAAATCGAAAACTTTGTTAACTACAAAATAAATGCCTAACCAAAAGTATTGTATACCAAGCCACAATATTTGCCAAAGAAAGACCGAATAACAAGAAGTACTACGTAGGTATGCGCTCCCTACATTTTAAAACCAGATATTATGACCACAAAAGCACATTTAAAAACAGAGAAGGTCGTATTAAAACAGCACTAGCAAACCACTATTGGGAGCTCAAAGAAAATGGGCGCTAACCAATAATTCAATGGAAAATAATACGCTAGGCGAGTACATGTAGACATTTAGAAGACCCGTGTAAATTATGTTTTAATGGAAAATTTGAAATCCTAACTTTCAGGACCCCCGAAATCTATTAGACTGTAGAAGTGAGATAGCACACAGATGTTTACATAGAAATACATTTACCTTAGGCTAAACTACATAAATAAATAAATAAATAAACAAATAAGTAAAAAAAACAAAACTAAACAAAAACCTAAAATAAAAAAGAAACCACGTGTTAAAATAAATTCACCCATTATATTGATACAACAAAGGAAACAGAATATAGGTCAATCTATAGAAAACAGAACGATAGAACAATATATAGGTAGTAAAACTAACCACATCTTTGTTCATGGGAAGTCCAACGATTGGCTAAGAGAACAACAAAGAAGCTGATTGGTTTACAAGCAAGTCGTGTATATAAAAACAACCAGCAAAAATAATTCCATGCATTTTAGCCTGAAGATTCTCTCCTGGAATGGAACGGTGGAGCCTCTGTGTAGCTTAATTCCCATGAATATATTTTCATAGCTTACTATATATATATATATATATATATATATATATATATATATATATATATATATATTGAATAGTTATTACCTACTGACATCGATGTTTCATGCTTTCGCAATCTCTAGTGCAGGAAGTTAATTTTCGACGGGCGGCGGGCGCGAACTCCGATCACAAATCGCCACTCATTCACAGTCAAGACCGTTTCCCGTTGGCCACCACAAATTAGCTTGGAATTAAGAAGTAATTTAACTTTGTAAATGCCAAGTCGGCGGGTATTTTACAACGAGCAGCGAATAGTGATCTACAACAACACACTGTGTTGGATCTCGCAATGAAGCTAGTAGTTCTATGTATATATGACTATGAGAGTTTCAAATTTACTGATGGTAAATTCGTGGGATTTGCGACAAAGAGGACACAAATGTTTAAGGAGGACAGACTTTAACAAACGATAACCTCGAAGCTGGCAGAACGAGGACAATCTAGCCTCGTGGATTTAATAAACGAGTCAGGTCAAAATTAGTATATGTTACAGAGTTCAAACTTAATATCATCATGTTCGCATAGATGCACTGGAATATGGTCGGATATTACATTGGTGAAACATTGTGAAAATAATAACCAAGCTGAGAACAGTAGTCCGAATAATAGAAATAATACCAAAAAGTACTACTTAAATTTATAATTAAAATAAATAAGGAGTGCTGCCGTTGCATCGCAAATACTGAGGAGCCACGACTTCCGGTTTGAGTTAAATTGAATTCGTCATTATTTTCTACGTGATTGAACTTGCTGTATAAACATGTCTTAAATATATTCTCTTGTTTGTTTCAGGTGCAGAGATTCTCGAAACAAAGTCGTAGCGACATGCTGGTTTATGCCGAATGTTAACAGGATTATTTTGAAATATTGTTTGAATTCGTTCAGCCCATGATTTGCAGATTAAGTAAAACGTTATAAAAATGCTGCAATGCATTTGGGATAATCTTTTCGGATGGGTTTACCTTTTGTCTTGACTTTCTTATTTCTTCTTCTATTTTTATTTAGTGTTTTTAAATTTTTATTTTTTGTTTTTCATTTCATTGCATTTCACCTTGAAAATGTAAATCAACTAGCCGAGATTCAAAACATATCCGGGCCAGACGCTCGCTTTTAATGTCACTACTATATCTTATATATAAACTTTAAAAAAAATATTAACCAGTTTTCAGTTCGGGTAAAATTAATGCCCTCAACAAAACAATCTTACACTACTTTTATGTCTCCTTATAGATATTAAAATGAAGATATAATTATTTACCATTTACTTCTTATGAATCAGATGATTCTATTGTTGGCAGTGGTTACTCCGATTCCATTTTAGTTAGAATTCTTTCTATGAAGACATCGAGTACATACGGGAGAAACCACGTGAAGGTTGTCAGCATTCGAAGTGATAGTGTTTCTCTGGAACGAACTGGATTATAGCTGGGAACGCTCAGGTGACCAGTCTATGTCGTTAAAAACAGAGCCACCGTCATTTCTAAAAATATAGTTATAACAAACCTTATGGCTAGAATCCTTCTTCTAATTTTGATCAAAACACATTACATTATTTTGACTCTGCGAAATGTCTCAAATATAAGTCTTTAGATTAAGAAGAAAATCAAATTCAAGACATCTCGCTTAATTGGTGTTTAATGACTATGATTCAAATTAGGGCACATCTGAAATATTGGAATTTTAAAATCAGGCTTGTGCTCATATAATGTCCTATGAAATCTCTTTAAAATACTACAAAGGAATTGAAATTTGGAGAATATATATTAATTGATGTCTAACACCTATTGTAATACTCCTATAAAGATCAAAGCTATGTGAATTTTACTGAAGGGCTTCCACCTCCCTTTTACTCTATTGGCATACATCTAAATGAAACTAAATATAAATCACATTACCACTCCTTAGGCCGAGCAAATATGTTCCAAAATGTATATTGATCAGTTCGTTAGTGAATCCTGTACACATAAATATATTACACGATATAAATGCATAACTTTATATTGAGATTAGAATCAGTTTTCCTTAATTTTGTTATTAAATACTTTCTAAATAAGGGGTACATATTTAGATTAGTCGTGTACGTGATCTATGGCAGATATTGGTATGTCTTATAAAAGAATAAAAATTGTATTTTCAATCAATGTTATTATTTTAATATTTAATCTTTATTTATTGTTATTCATAAATACATGTGTTGGGGAGTTTTCTTCCAGTTTAAGCTCTTTCCACTGCCACCCATGACACCAGGAGACAATTTAATAAGACCACTATGTACAGATTCATTGGTAGAAAAGATGAAAAATATATATTATTCATCCTATTTGCTTTCTGTTTCTCTTCTTTCCCGTTGTTGTTGGCTGGGTAACATTCGGCTGTACAGAAAGAAGAGATTTGGGGGATGGGAAAAGAAATGTAATAAGAAAGAAGGAAGAAAAAAGGAAGACAGAAATAAGGGTGTATGTTCAGGTTTTGACCTACATCTGTCCGTAAAAAAGAGGGAGACAGGGGATGTTATGTTTATGTAGTTTATGCCACTGCAAACAATATTTGTGCTTACGTGAAAGTAATGCACACATTTAAAATTATTAATCAAATATCATAATTAAATCATATCCTAACGAAATGACTTAGAAAATAACGTATAAAGTTGTAAACGACAACCATTCAGCGTATTTGTACATATATTATATGTCCACTTACCGATCACTGTATACGTGCTTATGCATTCGTGTAATCGTGAACCTAGGCTATATTAGTCTGCTGACGAAATCGCTCGGACGCCAATGTTGATATATAAATATGTTTATTTAAAAAGAGAAACAGTCACAAAACCATCAGACGCACGGGTCACTTTTAAACGCGTGTGAAAGAGAAGAGCAGGTATATAGGTTTACGAATAGCTCGTATCACTGCACACAGCAACACTGTGATTTCCATTCTTTGAGGGCGAAGCCCTAAAAACGTTGTTCTTGCTTGAAGTATTGCGTATCAAAAAGGCAGAAAATGTCCAACCGGAAATCACGTGGTTTCGCAACTTCCGTCTTCGGTCACGTTTGACTCTTAAAAGTGTCATTTACACTTTTGCATTAAAACACGACCCTCTTTATGTAACAAATAGTCGTCACTTTTTGCCTGAATTGCCATGAATTTTCCAGGTCTGAATTAATTAGCCAGATAGAAATAGATTCCCTGATTATGGATCGCAAATGTAATTTAACTAAGTATACACGTGTATCAGAATTCTCTTTCCGTAAGAAAATTGTATTTAAAATATAATTTAACAGTGTTACACGTAGTTACCCGCGTGTTGTATACATAAATAAATGTGCTCTCGCTCACCTTGAACGAGAAGCCGGGGAAATGACAATGTTGTCCGTTTTCATGACAAGAGCGATGCAATTTGATGACAAGTTCCAAATGGAATAATCAATAAAAGATTGGGAATTCGGCTTAAAAGTCTCACCTATTGTCTTAAGCAAAGACTTTGTCGTAGTAATTACGTTAATGTCAATGCGTGCTTCAAGATACGAGTGTCGGTCTTTACACAATCTAACAAAAGAATAATAAGTATTCCTTAAATTCTTATAGAAGAGTAAACGTGTAACTAGTTAAAAAAAAAACTTGGAGAAATGTGTGGATTATAAACTACTGACAACTTATGTGTAGATAGAGTTCAAAAACATGCACATAGATATTTGTTTTATATATAGAAAGATTATCAAAATATAACACTGGACAGTAAATTATATCAAGCAAGCAATTTTATTAACAAAAAAGAAACAAATACAGCAAGCCATGCAAAAAGACTGTTAGACGATATTGCAACTATATAGAGTCTGTATGTTTGTCCAATACGAGTTTAAACCTGGATATGGTAAGCATCGTTAAAACCTCGCTTGGAAGGCCGTTACAGGGAGCAGAAACACGGACAGAGAATCCTGCCTTACTTTTGTTCGAACAAAACCGACGATGGTAAATCCTCTGTGGGTAGTCGTAGAGACCCCAACTAATTGTTGGGGTGAAAGAGCTTTTTTTAAAGTAGATTTATATTTATGTTGATGATGCTGTAAAGTAGATTTATATTTATGTTGATGATGCTGTATGTCAGAATTAAGTCCCCTCGCATCCTTCGCTGCACAGATTAGAACAGATTTAGTCGTTGAAGCCATTCTTTGTATTTAAGCGTAGAGAATCCCGTCACGCTCAATCCATTACTGTTCTCAAAGCCGTTCGTAAGAGGACACATAAACAGCGTAGCGAAAAAAACGTATTGACGTACACTGTCTTGCGTAAATCTACGCGGAATCGACTTTTTTATTGGTACATTGTTACAACATTATAGCGAGGCGAGTATTTTTTAGAGGCTGGGAGATGTGGCATTCTGATTAAAGTGCTGCAGAAAGTTATGTCAATTAAAAGCCTCTTATGTACGCACGTAATAAGAAAATGGACAGAGAATTATTGATTTTCCAAAAGTAATTTTCACTGACGCATCTATCGGTGAAGAGAGTTAGAACTTGATAGTTAATGAATGAAGCAATCAACAGCTTTTAAGAGGCCAGGAATGTTAGGTTGTTGGTTGGTTGTTGAGATGTATGGCCTGTCAACTCCAATTATATCAATTTATGTCGAAACCACACGTATTTACTGTGTCAGAATTGGTTGTAGATTAATTCGTTTTCTAGCTGCAGAATTTATAAAAAGAAACCGGTAGACAATACTTTCAGTCAGTGACGTGTAGAGAGTAGAGCGGCATTGTGCTAGCCTTGATTATCCAAATTATGGAAGGGACGCATCTAATCATATTTATTATATTTTTCTCATAATTTTTCTCAGTAATAGGTATTATACTTGAGTCTTTGGGGCATAGAATCAAACAGTTAGCCCGGGTATCACCAGCTCATCACCATCCCTGTGCACACCACTGATTTAAGGTTATGGGAAGTCCCTGAGTCTTACTTTTTTGTTATTGACCTCAACTCAGGCATATCACCACTGAAATGTAAATGGCTACTATTATAAAGGTAAGATTTATAGAGGGTCAAGCTGCCTAGAGAGTTCGGCAGCAAGATCTTTATTGACATTACATTTAAAATACTGCATATTGGTGCGATCTGTGAAACAGTAAGCAGAATAGAATTCTGAAGACAACCTATCAGAAAGTAAAAGCTATAATAGTAGAAAATCATCCGGCATTGAAGGTGGAGGTGATTTTGCTGTAAGTCGGCTGGGTCGGCGGTATCTTCCTTTAGGGATACAAGCGGTAATTACAACAAATTTGGTAAGAATGAACCTGGTTGTTATGGTAACCTAGATAATAGTTTGGCATCATCATGAGAGGCAGCTGTGTTGCAAGACATAGGAATTTTGGAGATTCATCACGTCTTGGAACATATCGTTGCTGAATCATTTTAATGTGTATAATATATCATTGCTATATAATTCTCAACATTGTCGGATAATTTATGAAAATATAAAACGTTAAAACTAAACCGATGAAAAAATGTTTAATTAATGATATTTATAATTGTACAAAAATAAAACTATTATTTTTATTTAAATATGAAAAAAATAATATATGAAATGTTTTAATAAAATATAACCACCGCAATAACATAGTTTTAACCTGAAAATAATACATTACCACAGCACTGCTTCTCTACAGACTACAACATAACCGTCTCCAATTTCAATGTAAAAAATACTTGTTATCAACCGTCCTTATAAGTAATAACATTTTGTTTCATTCTGTAACTACTTGCAATCATCTCATAATATTCTTCATCGTTAAACTTACAATCCATTCACCGTTTTAACCATTTAATCTTTGAGTAGCTTGTTGCTTCGAAAAAATGGTGATTCATTAGCAAAGAATTACAATTTACATTTGTTATTTTAATCGTAAATACATGCAAATAAAATAGATTTACAATTAACGACTATTTCATCGTAAAATGTACGATATTATTTCTAACACCTTATGTAGTGCGTATGTTTTAATCAGATGTGTGCATATTATAAACACAGTCGAATATTTCCATGTATGGCAGACTGCCAAAGAATATTATAGAAATAATTTAACGTATATAATAACAATTAACGTGTATGTGTCTAGATACCTTCAATAATTGCGTGTTCAAATTGAATGTTTATGAGCAAACAAAGAGGGGCGTGATCTTTATATTAACTGATAATAATAAAAAAAATTGTTTCACTTTAAATATAGACACAACAATATTCCTTTACTATTATTATTATTATAGTTATTAAAACAAAATAAGAAAGAGAAAGAGAGATAGGCAAGTGTGTCTTCTTGATCTTAGCGATTGTTATTTTTTCTAATAAATTAGTGTTGGCTTCTTATTTTTATCGACTAGGTCTGCCTTTATTAGTGTGTTCGTATTTTTTATTAATATAAATAAAGAAAAACGAGAGAAAGTTTTCTTTTCTTTTCTTATCGACAATATTCGTTTCAATGATTTCAAGTAATGAACAGTAATTAAATTGCGAAACGATAGCAACCGAGTGAAGTCTTATAGTTTATAATACACGAGATACTGATTATAATGTTTCTACAACTACACAACTTACTTTACTCTTTATTCATCGGCGTGAACATAAAAGCGTGGGAGATGCAGTCGATAGGAATAGGTGACGAGAAATGGTGGTTGCAGGAGTCGTTTGGCGTGAGAGACGGATAGTGATAGATCAGTAAAGAAAGTCTTAGATAAAAAAATATACGACAATCACAGCGAGCACTAGCTATTTCTGGAGACAGGTTTCAAAGTTTATTTCCGCATGAAATAAGTGGGTTTTTTTTACTGGTAAGACACAATTATGAAGAAATAATTTTGATACAAACGATTCTATATAGATAAACAAATATAATTATTTATTATATAATTACAAATTTAAACAAATTACTTTGTAATGAGAATGTAATTCATTGTAGTCATTTAGTAAAACTTAATTTTATGTGGTTCTTCCAATGTCGGTTACTCGAATGCAAGGGACATAACCCCTTCTTCCCAAAATGTTGTTTTGATCCATCCAGATAACAAAGGACAAAGTGTTGCTCCCTTTTCTGAATTCAAAACGTTGAATAGTTATTCTTAGGTGGAAATCTGCTTTCATCTCACACCAACCAAGCAGTAGCTTATAAGCAATCAAGGGAAGTTTCTACGTAGATAAAAACTGCTTTTCTCATTTTTATCATATCAACAGTGAAGTGGTCGACCATGGTCGAGAGTGACATGATGAGTCCCTTTTCATTGGCTACTAATATTGAGGCGTAGGGGTGGGCGCCACCTATTTCCCAATGTTACTCCTCTTACACTTGATCCGCCCATTACAATGCTGTGTGTTTAGCAAGGGGCGATCAAGTACCATTTTTTAGTCTTTCGTATGACTCAACCGAATATGAAACATTAGCATCCGCATAATAGTTAGCATGTTCGGTATTGAGCCCAACGGCGAACACTAAAAACATTATACTAAATAGGCCGGTTACGATTAACCACATTTTATCATAAAATACTGCTACGAATAAAACCGATAATATTAATCAGGAAGTTTGATTTCGTATTTGACAATGCAATAGTTATATATTGATATATGTTATAGATGAACATTTTCTTAACAGTATTCAAAACTCGTAATTATATGAAGATTTTTCAGAAGCGAGCTTCAAAGTCGACTCGGGGATTATTTAAAACTTAGTGAATTCACATTCCATGGCGGGTAAAATTCATTCCCAGAGCAGAACAGCTTTGCACTATTA
>OY744523.1:36111099-36211099 GCA_963556195.1 Sepiola atlantica | reverse complement strand
ATTTACTGCCAACATTTAATGTACACAGTTCAACATCAATTGTTCCTTCGGCCCACGGAAGTATTTTTAAAAATAGCCCGAATTCTCAAAATTAATTCCGAATAAGTGCGCTCCACCTACGATTTAACTCAACATCTCACTATTGGATTTACTTCATTCTTGAACTCTTTTCCATGCTGCCTTCACGAAAAACCTTTATTTTCCATCTGTAAATCTCCTTTCATTGGGCACCTCATCAACGGACAATTACCAACTAAACAGAGCTCATATATTTTTACACGAATTTTTTTTAACTCTCCATTACTTAATATATTTTCAAAGTTTGAATTTTGACTTTTCCACTGCTAACTTATCTATGTAATTCCTCTGATGATAAGACGTTGATCTTTGAAACGCCTTGGCTTAAGGAAATAATAATAAACATAATTTTATTACCGAGTATACCTTGCATTGAACAATCGAAGTTGAAATAAATTTGTCATCCGTACATGTTTATCCCTCTTCCTTCATCTCTCTCTCTCTCACTCTCTCTCTCTCTCTCTCTCTCTCTCTCTCTCTCTATATATATATATATATATATATATATATATATATATATATATATATATATATATATGAAGAGGCAAATGCAAAACGCGATTAATCCATGTTGTTTTAATCGAGATATTTAACAAGAAAGGGACAGATCTATTAAATATGGTGATCGACTAAAAGTTTAGTTTATTTGAAAGAAACTAAAAGTGATGCCCTTACCATATTATGTAAAATATAATTCTAGGGTGTCGTTGAGTGTTTAAATGTAACACTTTTTGTAGTGATAGTTTCGTATCTTTTTAAATGGCGTTTATCGCGTTTTGCATTCAAACTCTTCATTATTGATGTGCATACGTGCGCGCTCTAATGCGGTAAACATATTTTACATAATATAACTGAAAATGTGATGGAAGGCTGTACATTTCGGTATTAATTATTTGTATATCGCTTATTTTAAAATTTTGCGGAATTTTGGGAGCAGTCTCCCTAGATAAAATTTAAAGTTTATAAAGATTCAATATGTCTACGTTACCCACCGTATTGTATACAATGTGTATGACAGTATTCATAATGATCGGTGTATTAATTTAAGAGTGAATCCTGTACATGGAAATATATAAATAGAGAGATATACAGAATGACTAAAAAAAATGCCACCGTTGGAATCATTAATAAAATGTAGAACTCTTTCTGCAATGCAGCCATATAAACGTCAGTATATGTTTTTCTTGTACACCAAGTTCCAGTCATTAATGTGCTCCAGTATTTGCTTTATCGTCGGTTCATGAAAAGCACACGTTGTTACACCGTGGAAAATTGTCAATAACTCTTACACACTCTTCCCCTGGCACAGCCATTGATTTGGGTTGCAATAGCCGTTATCAGTTCAAGGATGTTCTGTCATTATGATGATTGACATTATCTTCGAGATAACTCCACAGATAAAAATATACGGGGGTTTTGAATTCAATAATTGCGAAGCCCATTCAAGATCACATCTCTTTTCAGATGACAAAAGTTGCCACCTATATAATTGAACAGTAATAAAAGAAAAGCCATTAATGTGTTTCTTCCTGAACGCTCGGTATACCAGTCAGACTCATACTAAGATGTATTTGCATCAATTATCCTTGGATTACAGAAATATTATGAATTTTATTAACGATTCTATTGATAGCAATGCATTAAAAATAACAAAATCTTATCATTTTTCAATAAATATCGTCATATATTAAAAGATTATTATTTTATAGAGAAAAGTTTAGTATAAAAAATAAAATCATTTTATGCGATTCATTTTCTAATAGTCTCCTAATTTCTCCTGTAAAATTCATCTGCATGTTTAGCGTTTAGTCGTTTGCAAAATTAGCAGGTTTCTAACTTTTACAAAATTAACTGTTTGGCATGTGTATCTCTTGTTGTTCACTATTATCATGTCCGGTCTTCTTGATGGGATTGGTTTATCCGTTTTTATTTTAATGTCCCGAGGATTTGATACGTTTCATTTTAAAATAGTTGCTCCGGTTAATGTTTGCATCATTGATCTGGGTGTTCATATTGCATTCCTTTATATAGATCCCAATAAACCACATTCAAAACCCAGGTATGTTGTTTCCTTAATTAAATTCATGGTTGTTTGCTGCATTTACTTATGATACGGTTAAGCGTTTTGTATCTTTGTCAATAGAGTATATATATATATATATATATATATATATATATATATATATATATATATATATATATATTACTCAATGGGAGTATTTCGAGACTCTATGTAAAAACAAGTTCACCTCAGAGTTCTAGTAATCTTCATCTCTTTAGATCAGCGTTGCAAATCACTTTGAGTTTTCGCAACAGCCGTTCACATTTGATGCTGATAACGGAAGTTATTTTTCTCTAAAATTTTAGTGATATAAACCCTTTTTAGTATTACAATGCTTTTCAATAGCCATCTGGAAATGTTTTTTCTCCTCAACGTTTTCTATCATTGTTGAGACTTTACGATCATGTGCTGTAGTTGATCCCACTGCGTTGTATTTTGGGGATAGAGATGATGAAAGCAGTGTCAGATTATAGGGATTTTTCTTAAATATATATCTTATAATTATTATTACTAGCGGAACCCGTGTAAATTACACGAAATGATGTTTTCAGTACTAATTATCTTGTTCCTAACCTATACATGTTTGAATAGAATATGATAAAGTTTGACTTATATATTACTTTTTAAAAATGAACAATAAATGAAGCAATTTACAAAACTTCTTCATATACAATATTTCTAGTGAAAGTAATTCCTTTTCTCTGGCCATGAGTAGAATTATTCCGAGGACACATTTTCACTCTTACACTGTTCATAGACCTTGCTCTTGAGAAGGCTACATAAAGTTGTCCATGAGTATAGCAAGGTTGTGGTAGGTAGATCCCAACCTTATCGAATGTTTGTCCTTGAGCTTTATTAATGGCCATTGAATATGATAGGCGGATGGGAAATTGAGTCCTGTGCAAAACAAATGGAATATTTGCGTCACTGGGATTAAATTTAATTCTTGGAATTAAAACTCGCTCCTGAGCATGAGATCCACTCATGATTGAAGCTAGAATACTGTGGTTATGAAGCTCCAATACTTCTAAACGCGTTCCATTGCATAGTCCTTGCGTTATTGACAGGTTTTGAAGCAGCATAATAATAGATCCAACTTTTAGATTGAGACGATGAGGAGGCATTCCCGAAGGCGTAAGTGAATTTATGAATTCCATTGGATAATTATTGGCTTCCATTTCATTGTCTGATGATACTGAATCTATACTTAGATATGTTTCGCTCTCAGTTGGTAGTATTCTTAGAATATCTTCATTAACTTCCAAGCAATCTGCATTTTTGGTGACAAAATAATTCTACTTTCCATTTCGTTTTGGGTGCAATTATCAAATATGTCTGATATAAAAGAGTCATTGCATACACATTGTTCTGGGATATCGATAGTATTATCAGAAACGTTATCAAGTTAACTCTGCACTTGACCATTTCCGATTTGTAAGAGCCATTGTGAGAAAACTTATTCGTTGTCATTAGTCCTCATATTCTGAGAGAGTTTAAGTTGATGAAAACTGTGCCACATTGGAGACTTCTTTAGACATACATCCAATACTGCAGCAGGTGGAGCTCTAGGAACCACAGGCAGAACTTGCCTGAAGTCTCCTCCTAATATGAAGACTTTACCACCAAATATGCTATTATTATTCATAATATCTTGTAAAAAATTATCAATGGCATTTAATGCATATCGAGGATCATCGACGCCTCATCAATAATGAAGACCTTCACCTGCCTGAGAATATTTGCTTGGTCAGAATTAGGCGAAATATTGCAGGTAATTGTCTCAGTGAAAGGAACAGGAAGTTTGAAGATACTGTGAAGTGTTTTTCCATTTTTCAATAGTGTCGCTGCAATACCTGTCCAAACAGAAGTACTAACAGCCACATTTTGAGCCACCAGGTAATCATGAATCATGTTGAATAGAAAGGTTTTGCCAGAACCGCCAGGTGCATCCAAGTAAAACAGTCGATGGTTAGTCTCCAATACTCTATCTCGTTCACTAACAGCGTTAATGACACTATTAAATACACCTCTTTGCTCAGTATTTAGTATTTCAGGATTAACTTCTTGAATTTCTTCCATATGTTGAATGGCAGGAGGCTCACTGATTGGTTCTAGTAGACCAAGCATCGCACAATTCATGCCGGTTTCATTCAAAATCATGTTTATGTGATGCAGAGCGATATTCTCTGCAACATTATCATCATATTGGCGTAAAAGGTCCTCTATCATAAGGTGTTTGTTATCATTCCATAATTGTAAGGCATTTTGTGGTGTATTGTATAAACAAATCATTGCAAACATGTTAAGAAGCTGTCGTGGCATTTGATATATTGCTGCCTCATTCAAAGCCATTTCTAGTTCGTTGTCATCTTCAAGCAGTTGCAATCGAATACAGGCATCCTTAAAGGTCGGCAATTGTTCACCTCCTACAGTTTTCAGGTTATTAAAAGAAGTTGCACCTGGTATATGAAGAAGAAGCATCCTTAAATGAAATTTCTCAGCATTTCTAGGACTGGCAGAGTACATTCTCGTAACAATCTGGCGGTGACGTTGTCTTCTGGTCCAAGTGTTGCTTTGCTTATTAAATACATAATATTCAGGAATATCAATATAAAGGTGGGCTCTTGCATCCACGTCACTTTTGTTAAGTTTGAACCATGCAGTTAATTGCGTGTCTCGTCCTTCTGTGCGGCAGCAGCTTGTCCTTGTTCACCCGGCCTATAATAAACTTGTTGCTAGTCAGGTAAATGGAGGGCGAGTCGGTTAACTATGTGTGACTGTCCATGCATTTTGTATTCTGACAAACGCCAAAATGCTTCAGGCGGAGATACGTATCTACACGAAATATATTGCTTAATTTCATTATATTCATTTGCATTAGTTTCATTGTTATTCATATTTATTTCATCATTGCGCAATCATGTCCTTTATAGACATATTTGAAAAGATATTTCACACTTTTTACTGAGATACACACCTCTACATTAATGTGAGCACCATATTTTCTAAGTAAATACTTATTATATGGTACTACACACCTGCAGTCAACCTCATGGAGACCCACTCTAACAGAATCTCCATTATTTCTGCGTCTGTAAAGAGGATATCCAGAAACATTTGTAATAGTCTCCTCCTGATATGGCATTGGAAATTTCTTCTGACACTCTCCCCCTGCCATACAGATTGAATTAGGATTAAATGTACCACAGGGTCCATGAATCATGAGTGTTTTCACCAATTCTCTCAATTCTGTATCATGTTCTGATGGTAATTCAGCTGAAACAATATTATCAATTGTTCCCTAGTTCTGATTTTATATTCTTCTTGCAGCATGATTAGCATGTGACAATGCGGGAGACCTCTTTTCTGAAATTCAATTACATGTATCGCAGCAATAGGTACCCCAAGTACATGTCTGTCCTTTATCTCAATCATTAAATCATTAAGATGTTGTTTGAAAACTCGTGCCAATAAATCTGGTCTGTTCTGTGCTGTTTCATGATGCTGTAAGTTTTCAGTTACTTCTCGACATTTTGGATTGCAAGTATATGTTATAAATAAATCAGGCCTTCCATACTTGCAAACTATTGCCATTGCATCTTGGTAGCATTGTTGCATATTTCGTGGGCTCCCTGTGAAGGATGATGGCAAAATGACAGGTACTCCAGGATCTTCATTTTCATTATTTCTTGCAAGGTGATCCATCAAACCTGAATACATTGCACCTCTTAGTTGTGCTTGATTTTCTGCAATGAATTTCAAACGGCAACCTTCTACTTTAACGTAAGCATCGATTATATATTGTTGAAATAGTTTTCCACCACTGTGTATTTGACTTAAGTCACGTCTTATAGATAGACGATATGCATAAAATTCCTGCATAGTCACCTTGTTACGAACTCTAGTTTGCCTATTTGCTACATGAGGAATGTTTATATGCCATCCGAATTCACCATGAGGAAAGAGAAGAGGGTAAATCATTGCATCAAGATGGCAAGAGAGATAGAATATCCTCTCTCTCTGTTGTCCTTCAGGGTACACTATAATGTCACGATGGACAGGAGGTGCTCCATCATCACCGACAAATATAGCTGCAATTTCATCATTTGTTGGATTATTATATCTCCTCGCATCAGGACCGGCAATAAATTGCATGGTTATTTTTCTGGGAGGAACATTTCGTAATGTAGCCTTCTGTTGCTCTTCAAGTTCGACAGTTCTCATGTTTTTATATGTCGCTACATAAGGATTATCGACCATTGCTTCAGATATTGTTTCGAAAACTGAATATAAGCAATTGGAATTTTGATTAGCATTTAACCTCAGATTTTATGCTTCATTTGTTTCAATTATATAGAGCTGTCCATATTTTCTTTCTTCATTTTCATTTGGATGTAAATTTGTTGCGTAATGATATATTTGTCCTTGCAATCGAAAACAATATGGACCACGTCCTGAGGGTGGCTTCACTGCAGCACCGAAGGAAGCAAAGGCAAAGGATGGGTTATAATTCCTGATGTTGTTTCTAAAGTTGTTTGAATCCCTGTGATTTCCTTTAAACAATTCCTTTAGAATGAGTGGATATTCTTGGAGGGGCTCAAGTGAAACTTTTCCATTATGACAGCAATTTAGAGGCTCTCCCTGAAATCAGAAAGCCTGGCAGTGTTCACAAATAACATTCATTGGACCAATATAGAATCTATCAGGATTTATAAATTGAACACCATCTGCATAATTTCTTCGAATATTATTTCTATTTCTCCTATTTTCAAGGTTCATCAGTCGTTCTACTTCGGTCATGGCATTTCTTCTAACTCTCATCTGTGGTCTGTTGATGCTTTGTTGCGCTTGTCTTTCTTCTTCATCCATTGCATCTCTTCTTGTTCGTATTCGTTTTCTTGCTTGAGTGTTATGCAGTTCTCTTTCCTCTTCGCTCATTTGATTCCTTGGTCTTCGCATTTGTTCACTGTTTCTGTTTCTGTTTCGTTGGGCTTGTCTTTCATCCGCTCTGAACTGCCCCCGTCTCCTTCTTTGTCGGTCTCTGGCTGTCTCTCTTTGCTGCCTTCTTCGTTCGTCCATACTTAAGGTAAACAAATAAGGAATAATTAATAATCATTTTATGATAATAATGCATGTATAAATTCCATGGATACATATTCACAATAATGTGTTTTTTCAATTTTGAAAGTTGTGTTGTAACTAGTGCTTAGTTTATTATCTCACCAAAAAACACCGCCTATTAAAAATTACATAGTCATTTCAGAAGTTCTGTTTTGCTTAAATTATTTCACGAATCGAGAATTCTCTAAGATTCTTCAAACGTTGCAGAACAACGAAAAAATTCCAGATGATGTTGTCTAAATAAATAAAAGCGTTTTCGTGTCCGTCCATCCATCAGACTTTTTTTCTCGATTTGATCGATCAACTAATTCCGATTTCGACGACTAAACCTTACTTTGTGAATGCATTAGATTAAATTTGGCTCCAATTCATGAGTAGCATACAAAGTAATTGAACTTTTTGAACAAATATTCGGATGGTCGTTGCTTTTGATGTACGCGTCACACGTACTATGAGAGATTGTCTTTTTCTTCTTTTTTAACGATAATATGTGCCCGGTAGTTAAATTGAAATGTGTGTGATTAACAAAATACATTAATTATTAATAATAATTTTTAAAATGTTGATATGCCATCCGTTCAAAAAAAAAATAATAATACTGGCCCTCTCTACAACCAAAAGAAAGGAAATAAATGGTTTTCACGTTTTAAGAAATATCAATGATACATTAATGTTTAAGCAGTTAACGTAATTTAATAGACAATGTCCTTAAAAACGCCAAAATGAAAAACAAAAAATAGTTTTAAGTTTTAAGCAACACAGAAAGTAGTTTTTAACCAGGTGATAAAAAAAAAAAAAATGCAAAAAATAAATAATAAAATTGTATTTATTGCCAATTGTTGGGAAATGTTTGATAAAAATAAATTAAAAATTTTTTTTAAAATTTATTTACACTGTATTGTGTTCGTTTTTTTGTTATTTGCAATGTTTCTTGAAAATAAAACTGAAAAAGTTGACGAAGTTATCGTCTGCCACACTGACCCTAACACTAACGACGGCGTCAAAGTTAGCGCGGGTCCTAATGTAACAAAGCACCCTCTATTTGTTAGTAAATTACGCTTGCTTTATTATGACCCCCCTCCTTCTGGATAAGAGTGAAATAATTTGTTAAAATAGTCACTCGTGTACGATGGACATTGCGCATATCTACTAGAATAGGTTGATATGCCATCCGTTCAAAAAAAAATAATAATACTGGCCCTCTCTACAACCAAAAGAAAAGAAATAAATGGTGTTCACGTTTTAAGAAATACCAATGATACACTAATTTTTAGCAGTTAACGTAATTAAATAGACAATGCCCTTAAAAACGCCAAAATAAAAAACAAAAAATAGTTATAAGTTTTAAGCATCACAAAAAAGTACTTTTTAACCAAGTGATAAAAAAAATAAATAATAAAATTGTATTCATTGCCACTTGTTGGGAATTGTTTGCTAAAAATAAATAAATAATTTTTTTTACTTTTACTTACAGTGTCGTGTTCGTTTTTTTGTTAGTTGCAATGTTTCTTGAAAATAAAACTGAAATGTAGAAAAAAATTTTGGAGGTTGGTTGGGATCGAACTATAAACCAGTCGGGTCGAAGTAAAAATTACTACGTCGCTAAGCGTTACGATAAAGGGAAATACTTGAAAGTGTTGTGGAAATTAGGCGAATTAAAATGTTTTTCCAAATCTACGTGCGGTACGCATGCGCAGAGGTTTTGCCGGAAGCGTGACACACGAACACACACGCTATCGTATTAATATATAGAGTATTATTACTATTATTATTATTATTATTATTATTATTATTATTATTATTATTATTCCGCACTGACTAAGAGTTTTCACACAGATCATCGTCAGTGATTTCTTACTGATACTACTCGGTGGTGTTCCCTGGAGTCTGAGTGACAACAAGTATATTGATATTCCCAGTAGTCTTTACTTTTTGCGATAACTATTGCAAATTATTTTGCGTTATCGTAAAAGCCGTTTTACATGTATTTTTCGATTACACCGACCGATAGTTGGGTTTCATTTCACCTCTCCAAGATGGCAATCCTCTCTGTATTATTTCACTGGAGATCCGGTTAGTGTTCTCACCACTCGGTTTTTCCATTTCTTTTGACCTTTTACACCTGTTTCGTGGCGTTTATGCCGATGCTGGTGCCATATCTTTCGGAGGAGAGGGCAGTTTATGAAATTTTTTTGCAGTTTCATTTCTCATGGGTTCATGTGTGTGTGTTCTTTCTATGTTTTGTTTTTATTCATATTGCATCTTCCATGTAACTGCCTGGTGATACCAGATCAGGCTGCCCTGTGGCTCCCTGAGACGAAATTCACCTACATTGACGTTTTTTTTTTTTTTTTTTTTTTTTTTTTGTAAAACTTAATTATGTTCTACAAACCCAAAAACAAAAACAACAGCCCCTCTCCCTTTCTCCCTCCCCTTTTTTATTTTTATTTTTCCTACCCTACTCCCGGTCCTGGATATGACCTTAAACTACATCCGATGGTGAGATCCGGCTTACGGACTTTGGGGAATGTGGAGCCTCCTCTTAATTACCATTGCTCCCAGGTCCACCCTGACCCGGAGTGGTAGTACCTGTTAGGGTCCCAACTATGGGTTAAATAGAAACAGATATTAAAAGGGGAAAGAAACAAAAAAGAGAAGAAAACAAGACCAGATTCGGCATTAAATAACCCAAAAAGGGTTGATATGCCGTAAAACAAAACTACCATACCTAACCATGTAACTGGTTGGCGTTTGAAATTTATGTTGGATCGTTTTCGCATTTGTTGATTTTGATGAAGCTGTTTTCTATCATTGTTGCCGGTGTTATAGTCTCAGTCTTCCCTTTGATTCCATTTCCTCCTAGTCTTCTCACCATTTTTTCAGGACTGTCTCTAGTTCTCTGTCGATTATTGTGATAAAGTATTATATGAGAGGATTTAAAACAATTAATAGAATAAACGGAAGCTGCCTAGATATGAGGACTGTTAATGACAAATGTGTGTTAGGATAAAATATGTGAAGGACCATATTGTCCTCTGCAAGGAGGTAACTATTGGTAACGTTTCACAGAGGGGAATTTAAAAAAAATGACTCTGTTAATTGAAACTCCGTTGGATATTAGACACGCGGAGTTAGAGAGGTAAGTTATTTTTAGTGTCGGTAGAGACGATGTTTGTTTTGACTGTCATACAATGAGGAACCGGATACCGAATCTCAGTCAAGACCCTTTCCTGGAAATAAACATAGAGTAGAGTAAGACTAGCAACTTGTCTCGCCTGTGAGAAAGTGGCTTTAAAGAACTGAAGAGATAATTTATCTCATGAAAGCCTGAGATAGCGTCTGACTGATTGGTTCCATATATTTCTCTCACAGAAGAGACGTTGTTTTTCTATCTCTACTATATCGTTTTGTTTGTACTACTGAGCTACAGTCTAAGTAACACTTCTTGAAATAAGCTGCTTTCCAAAATCTTCCCAGCCGTGGAACACAATACCTCAGAAGCGCTTACATGCTAACTACAACAAGGTCGTTATATAGTCCGATGACAGCAAATAACTATTGAGCCGTTCTCTTAAGTAACTTACTCCTTCCATTTTAACCCATTGTTTTAAATCCTTTCATTCTCCATTCAATTAACAATCCTCATCCTCGAGTGGCCTTTTGACTTTGATAAGCAATGACTCATTAGTATACATAAAAAGAAACTCTGAGACACAACAAAAACTGATTAACAAGGTATTGTAGATCCGATCCTGATTGATTCCGCTTTACTTGCCAGGTCGTGCAAAAATGAAGGGATGATGAGAAAATAATCCAATTAGCAAGGAACTCCCGCCAACTTGGCTTACTTCAGTTAACAGTGTACGCGCTGTACTTGTGATCCCAGGCAGAAAACCAACTGTCGTTAGCAAAAGAAACAAGAATTATGTAAAACGTAAAGTCGCTCGTAATTAGCTCTCTAGTAAATTAAAATCACGTCGTTATATTATATTTGCAGGATTGCACTGAGAGTTACAAATGCTTTAGTGACCCTTGGGATGCAGTTTCGATATTATGTACTTCCATAAAACTCGACGTTACCAGGGATAAATATACTTTGCTATTCTATATTGATACTTGCGTCAGTTTCTCTCTTCATCCCTTTCTTTATTCTCTCTGTCTTTCCCTTTCTCTATCTCTGTGATTTTTCACCGTTTTCAGAAATATATCATGAAATTGGATTTCATGTATATTGTTCGTTTCCTCTTATATTATGATGAAGATAAACCTATCCTCATAAACATAGCTTACCAGTCCTAAGACACGAACTATTAACACCTTACATATTGCATACGTACATTCCCCAAAATCACCAAATCAAAAAGCTATACATATCTATAATAATTTAATATTTATTCATAAAATATTATATATTTATATAAATATATATATATATAAATATATAGTCATCCACATACAGACTGTTTCGCTGTATCACAGTTCTTTAGCCGGGATTAAAACTCACCCGTCAAGCTGACAGTCGTCGCTCCTACCCCTGCGCTATTATCATGACTGAATGTAAGTAATATCTCAATATATATATATATATATATATATATATATATATATATATATATATATATATATATATATAAGGTTAGTTTGTGTTCATATTGTTATATATCTATGTAAAGGATTCAGTACTAAACTAATTAACCGATCGTTATGAATTATGAACACAGCTCCTAGGCGTAAGGATTATAATGTGCTATATTTAGTTTGATTTAGTTTTCTTCATAGGTGATAAAATATGGGTAAAAGCTTTCGTCAAAATTCAGATACCTACGATGTATGTGAAGATTTAACAGTCGGTATTATACACCAATTAATAAATGCTCCTCTAATTTCCGTTTCTTGGATGATATTAAAGGGTTTTAGGGTGCGTAATGATAAGCAAAACATCTCATTTTAAATATTCAAGTTTAATATTTTGTTAGATCCAGAGTCATCGGGCATCAATTAAACAACATTCCTTGGAGTGTAGTTACATTGAAATACCCCGCAAGTTTAATCCTGAAGTTTTAGACATTTTCCTGAATCAAAATCATGTACTATGTTTTGATTAACATTAGAATAAGGATTCTAGAAATAAAGTGTAGTGGTATTATATTTTTTAATTTACGCTTCGTAACTTGACATAGAAGAGGTTCAAAACTGTCTGTTTAGGAAAGTATTGTTATCCGGCAATGAACGAGAATTCTCCAAGTTCCACATCCCCACAGTAAATCAATGTTTGCTAAAAATGTGTTCCATTGAAAATGAAATTCCTTATATATATATATATATATATATATATATATATATATATATATATATATATATATTTATATTTAAAGAAAGAAGGATGAAGAAACAAATTGTACAAAATTACATAAAGTTAAGAATAGCCGCAGCTCATTACGGCTTAAAAACTTTATCATATCCCAGGCAAAATGACAATTTAGATAATTTCGAAAGCGCCTTATTCAACCTAGTTAAGAAAATCAAATTCAAAAAACATAATAATATATCCCACCCAATTGCAAAGAAAATAAATAAGTTTGCCAAAAAAGTCAAGATGCAACCTAACATAATCATCCCAGCGGACAAAAAAAATTATTACAAACTAGATTACACCTCCTACAGAAATTTAATATATAAAACCGCACTCCAAATTTTAACCAATATAAACGCAGAGGCTAAATCTCTTTTAACTTCATTGAACATCACAAACCACGCTGAAATAGTCACCCTGTCCACTCCTAGATTCTCCCTTAAGACCATAAAATAGATTTCCATGATAACCCTTCAATTAGACTTATCTGCCCTTCTAAATCAGACATAGGAATAATTAGCAAAAAAATCTTAGACAGAATTATCCCAGACATTAGGAAGAAATTATTTTTATCACTATTGTAATCATCTAACGTTGTAATAGATTGGTTCTTTAACCTTAAAGATAAATCCAAATTGAACTTTATCACCTTTGATATAAATAAGTATTACCAATCAATATCCCCAATCCTCCTTAATAAGGCACTAATATTAGCTAAAAATAACTCTGACCTCACCGATATAGAAATCAAATTAATACTACTAGCTAGAAGATCCATACTCCATTTTTACGCAACATACTGGATCAGGAAAGATACCCCTAATAATTAAGACATCGTTATGGGATCATCGGACTCAGCCCAAGTTACTGACTTAGTAGGCCTCTTCGTCTTGCATTAACTCAGACAGAGATTTAAGAACTTGCACGGGGGGTTGTACAGGGATGATGCCCTATTCGTCTCTAAAAATAGACCTAGAATTTACAATCAAACTATTAACCAATTGCATACCTTCTTCAAAAACTTCGACCTCACAATAACCATCGACAAAGGGAAAAAACTTCCAATTTTCTCGATCTCACATTAGACTTAATCTCCGGGACTTACTCCCCCTACCACAAACCCAACCTAACGTTATTCTATGTGCATAAACATTCTAACTACCCTAAATCGATAATAAATGCAATAGTCCCCTCTGTCTCAAATAGAATATCTAAACTATCAGCTAACAAAGCAATATTCGACCAAAATTCTAATTTCTACAACAACGCCCTGCTTTATTCGGGATATCCAGACAAAATAACCTATAAACAAGAACACCCCACGCACCATAAGCCACACCGCAACATAATCACAGACAACATTACACAGAGACATAGTAATAACAATAATAGAAATAATAATTATCATACGAACACGAATAACTCAAATAACACCAAACATTAGGAACACATTAACCAACACCCTCAAAATAAACGCAAACGATCAAGGCAAAAGAAAAATCTCGTGTTCAACCCTCCGTACAATAACCATGTAAAAATCAATATCCCTAGGGAATTTTTCACAATAGTTGAAAACTCATTTAGATACCCACGCAAATACAATTCCGTCCTAAATAAAAATAATATCAAGATATCGTACTCCACAATGCCTAACATAGCACACACCATAATAAGTACTAACAATGAGAAAATCAAACGTGCCCAATCAATCACTACCCCAAATACACCAACTAATAATTGCAACTGCCACAACCCATCAACATGTTCATTAAATAATAACTGCATACACAAAGATGTGGTATATACATGTACCGTAACTAAATTACCCCAACGCACCACAAACCTAAACAATACCACCGAACTTACATCACCCCGACCCACAACACCACTTAACTTTAGAAACCTAAACCCGAACCAGCCTAGCAACAGCATGATACCCACAACCAGAAGCAACCCAGTAACTGACAGGATAGCTAACCCTGGGATATATACATACATAGGATCGACCTCACAATTTATAAAATTCAGAATCTCCACCCATACTTACTCATTCGATAACAATACACATAACAACACCTCTCTAACTAAATTAATCAAAGAATTTAAATCAAATAACACTCAATTTTCCCTAAAATGATCTATACTGAAAAAATCAAAATCCTACACACCGGGCTCAAAGAATTGCCACCTATGCACATCTGAAGCACTAATGATGCTCACAACTGCAATAGAGAAACACGTTATGAACTCAAGAAACGAGATAATTTCCAGATGCCAACATAAGAGGAGGTTTAAATACGCCCAGCTTGTAGCCCCAATAGACACCCCCGCCCCAGAACACATAAATACACATATTAGATTTATTTTTAACCCAAAACATATAGTCAATTACACAACCACACGACCTCTTTAGCATCGATCTTCCACTACAGATAGACCCCACTGCCCCACCCATCTCTCTCAACTAATATCGACCTAATACTAAAAGACTAACAGCTCAATAATACCCCCCTGGCGACAAGATAATTCAATATGATGTAATATAAGTTAATATAATATTAATCTAAGTTCATACACTGAATTCCACCTTTTAACCCCACTAAAATCAGCTAACATAATTTAATATAATATTAGGCTACGCAAAATTATAACCTGCCTTGCCTTCGGAATAAAACACTCACAATTTTAATACATCTGCTTTGAAAATAATATTCCTCCTTTTGATAATAATAATAATAATAATAATAATAATAATAATAATAATAATAATAATAATAATAATAATAATAATAATAATAATAATAATAACAACAAAAATAAGAATGTCAATTACGGCTACATATTAATCCCGCTCATATATCTCGCAATCTGATAGCTTCACCGCACTTAGAAACCTTCATTTAACCTCAAAATATAAGCAACACCTTAGCTGACCACTCAAACTTGAATTTATAGACTTTACTAATCCCCAACCCCACCCACTCCTTCACACTACCCTTAAAACGGACCGCAAACATTTGAAACATTTCTCTGCCCGGGAAGCCAGGAATTGAAGGCAGATATGCACTTTTCGACATAGCGCCTTTCAACAGACAATCTTCACCTTGGATTTGCCGAATGTGATATTAAACTTAAATATATATATATATATATATATATATATATATATATATATGGGAAATGAAAATGAAAAAAACAAAAAGGATGTTTTTTTATATATTCATCAACGTTTCGTCTTTAGTACTAATAGCTGCATGCACGATCTAATACGTTCGTAGATCACTCTAGCTGCTTGTGTAAATCTTACCGCCGATTCGCTAGTTAAATTCCTCTATAATTATTAACCAATTGTCTATGGCCGAGGGGTTAAGACTCTTGACTACGAATCAGTAGCGATTTGTGATCAGGGTTCGCGCTTGCCGACCGTTGAGAATTAGCTTCCTGCACTGAAGATTGCGTTAGCATGAAACATCGATTTCTGTAGGTTGCTCATGTTAAATATTCTTTTCAGTTATCTTGCAAGATCCATGTATATGCTTAATTTGTCTGGCACCTTGATATGCACCCTGTTACTTGCAGGGAGGGTGAAACAGTCTATTTTGTAGGTTATCTTATTAATATCTTATCTTATTGAATATTATCACATCTACCATTTTAACTTAGAGTAATTCGTCCATCTTTATTTCCAAGTGATAGCGGATTCTATGCGTCTCATTTTCGAATAATGTCTCCAGTGTTCGCATGCACAATTTGTTTATGTGTTACAAATGTAGTCTTTTGCACACTTCCTAGTGAGCTTCCTTTACGACCCAAACATGTCTGTTTTTATATTTCTGTTCGGGTTAGTTGCTGCATTAACTTATTATGGCGTTTACCGTTGTGTCTCTTTTTCTACAAAGTTTATAGTTACTCTGATACCAGAAACACAAAGACAAGAAAAGAAAAGTGAGAAGAAAAACAACTCCATGTACGCTTCAGAAGACTGACAAGAGACGAACGAAATAGCTAGGAATGGCTTAGAAATGGAAACTTGAACAGAGAAATGGAATCTTTACTGATGGCTGCATAGAACAATGTGATCAGGACAAACTACATTAAAGCTAAACTAAATAAAACCCATGGAAACAGCAAATATCGACTGTGTGGACAAAGAGACGAAACCGTAAATCATATAATAAGTGAATGTAGCAACCTGACCCAAAAAGAATACAAGAACAAACATGACTGTGTGGGAAAATCAGTACACTGGTAACTGTGCAAATAATTGAATATTGAATCCGCACACACATGATGCAAACATAAACTAGAAACAGTACTGGAAAATAAAAAAAAACACAAAGTTCTCTGAGATATGGATATACAAACAGGTAAACACATACAAGCAAGTACACATGATGTGATAATAGACAAGAATGAAAAATCTTGCAAAATCATAGACTTCGCCGTTCCAGCAGTCCACAGAGTGAAGATCAAAGAGACAGAAAAACGAAGCAAATGCACATAACTAGCCAGAGAACTGAAAGGAGTATGGAGCATGAAGAAGTCAGTATAATACTAATAATGATAAAAGACTGGGAGAAGTAGAATTAAAGGGACCATCGAAACCATACTAAGGACAGCAATGATAAAAACAGCTGTAATCCCAAGTAAAATAATTGAATGCGGAAACCAATCCTCATA
Organism: Sepiola atlantica; assembly: GCA_963556195.1. NCBI lineage: Eukaryota > Metazoa > Mollusca > Cephalopoda > Sepiida > Sepiolidae > Sepiola > Sepiola atlantica. The sequence goes on along the minus strand of OY744523.1, from coordinate 36,193,805 downwards.
AGCTACAAAGCGTAACCAATCACAAGGAATTTACAACAGGGAGAAAACAAAACGACACGAAGAACACCACAACACGAACCAAGGAAAATAAACTGCAAGAAACACCACTTCATAAATCCCCCATCCCAATAAATTACACCGGTCTCAGCTAATACCACACAAAAATGAACCAAGGAACAGAAATTGCAAGAAAGACCATTAGCTCTCCCCCTTTCCGTTCCCCCAAAATCGTGCCGGCCTAGGCTGACACTAAACAAAATATTTGTAGAGGGCTGGGAAGGATAAGACCGAGGTGGGACAGCACAAACCAGACCTCCACTATAAGAGTGCGGAGAATGTTGGGACCTTGGGGAGGCTTATTGCCACCCAAATCCCAGAGAAGGCCAATGGTATCGCAAGATTATTTGCGGTGGTTATCGAAAAGAGATGAACAATACCGGAAATCTGGGGAGGCTTGTTGTCACTCAGACTCCAGGAAATACCACTGGTTTTTGTCGGTGAGCAATCACTGACGATGATCTGTTTGAGAACTCCTAGTGAGTACACATAATAATAATGATGGCGTTCAAATAGGTTGACAAACCAGGTAACAGAGACACGCAGCAAATACACGGAACTTACCAGACAAGTGAAAGAGATATGGAACATGATGAAAGTCAATATGATACCAATAATCGTAGGAGAACTAGGAACAGTTTCGAATAACCTGGAGAAAAGACTGGGAAAAATTGGAATCGGAAGGAAGACTGAGGCTATACAATAAATGGCAATGATGAACACAGCTGAAATTTTAAGGAAAATGCTTAAATGCGGGAACTAACCCACATTAACTGCGAACGCTCATCAGTCACATGAAAGCTGCTATAGAAATAAAAAAGAATAGAAAGAACACCACTACATGATTGCAGGGCACTGAAACTCTAAAGATTCTAATAACCCATCACCATACGAAAAAAAACAATGTGATGACACCATCATTGGTTGATAGCACACAACATAGCAGTGGATTCTCAAGGAAGGCTGAAACACCGAGAAAAGAGAGCAGTAAACAGTTGAAGGGTGCAGAGAGTATTGGGACTTTGAGGAGGCTTATTGCCCCCCAAATCCCACTTGTTGTCACTCAAAGTCTAGGAAACACTACGGGTGATTATCAGGGAGTTATCACTGATGATGACATGTGTGAGAACTCCTAGTAATAGAAAACTGAACCAGCAAAGATGTTAAGTTAACTGCTTTGGGATCCTTGGGGAAGCGTTATGGCCAGCGAGAAATCAATAGTAAGCGGCTGTTGTGATAACGCTAATTCATTTGCAATGGTTATCGAAAGAGGTGGAGGGTACTGGCATTTTGTGAGACTTGTTGTAACTCGATCTCCAGCGAACACCAACGTGTATTGTCAGTGAGCGATCGCTGGTAATGACCTGTGTGAGAACTTCTATTGAGTAAGTATTATTATTATTATTATTATTATTATTATTAATAATAATAATAATAATAATAATAATAATAATAATAATAATAATAATAATAATAATAATAATAATAATAATAATAAACGAATGAAACATCTCTGGGACATTGCTAGTGACCCACATACAACGGAACAAAATATAGCAGATCAAGCAAGACAGATCCTCAAGCGAGGATGGTTCTCGGAGATGGAACTGACGGAAATCAGACAGAAGGCTAATGGCGAAACGGAGCAAGAAACACCACCAAAAGAGAGACCACATCAAGGGGACAGGCAAAACATACACACTGAAACTGAAGAGATTGAAGACTACGGAATCACAGAACCAGGGGAGATAGAAGACTGCGGAACCACAGAACCTGCTGAGATAGAACTCAACGAAAAAGAAGCAAGTGAAGTGGAGAACATAAGACGATACATGGTAGAAAACAAAACAAAACTCCCATCTCTCAGGAATGAAGTAGCGAAGAAGTTACAAGCAGAAACAGAAAAAGTAAACAGACTCCTCACACACATCCCAACAGAAACTATTACAGACCTAAACAACCTGATATATGCAGGGGCAAAATCGGTAAGTATGAAACTAAGAAACGAACAGAATGGACAAAAGAGAGGACCGACAAAACCTGGATGGGAAATCAGACTGGAAACCCAGATCACCAAACTTCGGAAAGAAGCTAAAACCGTGAACAGAAGGAAGGAGGACATGAAACGATTAAGAAGCAAACATCAGAAACGCAAGGAAAAACTAAATGAGAAACATGAAGAAATAAAACAAAAGATAGCAGCAATAGAAGGAAGACTGAGACGATACAGGTACAAATCAGAACAGAGCAAACAGAACAGGACCTTTGAAAACAATGAAAGCCAGTTTTACAAAAACGTAAACGGAGAAAAAACAACGACAGAGCAACCGAACCCAACAGAAAATAAAACAATTCTGGAGCAAGATATGGGAAGAACCAAAAAAGCACAACAAGAATGCCCAATGGTTGAAAAACATGAAGGATTAACTGCAAGAAATCGAAGAAGGAACCGAAACAGAAATCAACAAAGAAACGATCAAGAAAACCCTAAGAAAAATGGCAAACTGGAGAGCACCAGGCCACGATGGAATACATGCATACTGATTTAAAAAATTCACGACCCTGCATGAAAGAATATCGCAGAAACTGAGCGGATGTATCCGCAAAACAGACATACCAGAATGGATGACGGAAGGAAGAACAACACTAATACAAAAAGACCCCAAAAAGGGAACGACCCCCCAGCAACTACAGACCGATAACATGTCTACCAATAATGTGGAAAATTCTCACAGCACAACTGAGAGAACAAATCTACCAATCCCTGGACAAACGTGGACTGCTCCCCGAGGAACAAAAAGGATGCCGGAAAGGACAAAGAGGGGCACATGATCTACTATACATTGATCAAAAGACTTTGAAGGAGGTGAAGAGCAGACAAAAGAACATAACCATGGCATGGATTGACTACAAGAAAGCCTACGACAGAATCCCCCAAACATGGATAATTGAATGCTTAAAAATATACAAGATACCAGAGAGGATTATTAATCTCATCCAGAAAGCAATGGAAACATGGATACTAAAACTGACAGCCGGAGGACAATACCTGTCTGAGATAAAAATACAGAGAGGCATTTTTCAAGGAGACTCTCTATCACCACTACTGTTTATAATAGCCATGATGCCACTCAACTACATACTCAGAAAGTGTGATGCCGGATACAGGTTTACGGATACAGAACAAAGAATAAACCACCTGATGTACATGGATGACCTTAAACTGTTTGCAAAAAACAAAAAAGAACTGGAAAAGCTGATGAACACAACCAGGATATTCAGCCAGGATATCCAAATGGAGTTTGGAATAGAAAAATGTGCACTGCTAGAGATCAAAAGAGGAAAACTGGAAACGACAGAAGGTATAGAACTCCCCAACCAAGAGGAGATGAGGGCGCTAGGAGAACAAGATAGTTACAAATACCTGGGAGTTCTGGAAGCAGACACAATCAAATATACAGAAATGAAAGAGAAGATTGGAAAAGAATATCTACGAAGAACAAGGAAACTCTTAGAAACTAAACTATATAGCAGAAACCTAGTAAAAGGGATAAACACATGGGCTGTATCGCTAATAAGATACTCTGGACCATTCATAGGCTGGACCAAAGAAGAACTCAGGCACCTTGACCAAAGAACTAGAAAACTAATGACTATGCACAATGCACTGCACCCAAAAGACGACACGGACAGACTCTACGTGAAAAGAAATGAAGAAGGTAGAGGACTGGTAAGTATAGAAGACTGTGTGGAAGACACCAAAAAAGAGCTGGAGAAATATGTAACCCAGAACACGGAAAGACTGATCACCACAGCAAGAGACACCAGCCCAACAAACAACCCCGGAAGCACTGAACCCAGAAACAAAAAGACAAGAAAGGAAAAGTGGGAAGAAAAACAACTACATGGACGCTTTATAAGACTCACAAGCGATGAAGCCAATGAAAACAGCTGGGCATGGCTAAGAAAAGGAAACCTGAACAGAGAAACGGAATCTCTGCTGACGGCCGCACAGAACAATGCGATTAGGACAAACTTTATTAAAGCAAAGATAGATAAATCCCAGGAAAACAGCAAATGCAGATTGTGTGGACAAAGAGAGGAAACGATAAATCATATAATAAGTGAATGCAGCAAGCTAGCACAAAGGGAATACAAGAACAGACATGACAGCATGGGGAAAGAAATACACCGGGAAATGTGCAAACAACTTAATTTCGAATATGCAAGAAAACGGTACAAACACAAACCAGAAACTGTACTAGAAAACGAAAAACACAAAATCATATGGGATATGAATGTACAAACAGACAAACCCATAACAGCAAGGAGACAGGATATGATAATAATCAACAAGAAAGAAAAATCCTGCAAAATCGTGGACTTTGCCGTTCCAGCAGACCACAGAGTGAAGATCAAAGAGACGGAAAAGAGAAGCAAATATACTGAACTTGCCAGAGAATTGAAAGGAATATGGAACATGAAGAAAGTCAGTATAACACCAATAATCAAAGGAGCACTAGGAACAGTCCCCAAAAACATGGAGAAAAGACTAGGAGAAATATGAATCAAAGGGATAACTGAGACCATACAAAGGACAGTAATGATCAAAACAGCTACAATCCTGAGAAATGTCCTCGAATGCGGAAACCAACCCACATAAGCAACGAATGGAGAACAAACACATGGAAGCACAAAACAACAGAACCGGGGAAAATACAACCGCACGAGAGAGGCGCAAGCATAGGCTGACGCCACGAAAATTATGGACAGAGGGTCGAGGAGGGAAAGCGCAAAACCAGACCTCCACTGGAAGAGCGCGGACAGCTCTGGGACCTTGGGAAGGCTTGTTGCCACTCGGGCCCCAGAGGGGACCAATGGCCCTTATCAGCGGGAAATCGTTGGTAGGTGGCTGTTGCGATTACTGCAAGGTCATCAGCGGTGATGAACGAAAAGAGGTGGAGCATACTGGAGGCCTGAGGAGACTTGTTGTCACTCAGCCTCCAGGGAATACCACAGGTTGTCGGCAGTGGGTGACCACTGACGATCACCAGTGTGATAACTCCTAGTGAATAAATAATAATGTAATATTAAAATTGAACGCAATTATTCAAGAACGAATCCACTTTTAGCAGATAACGTAATATACAAATTATCCGTAAATAACGATATAAATAATAAAGAAAGAATATGCATAGAAAATACAGAAATCAATTCAAGGATCGAATTTTCATAAACTTATATTCGAAAATGAATGATAAAAATGAAGGATTGGATTATCGAAATATAGATAGGAACAAACAAATAACAACATCAATACTGGTATTGATAGAGAATTGTTCACATCAGTAACTTCTCAGGAAACGGTAAATTCCTCATTTAGCAAATCGAAAGTATATTATTGCACACATAATGTATAGCCAAAAATCAAAATATAAATACATATTTACTTTGTTCAGGGTTAGTTTAAAATTAATAAATAAGCAAATGAATAAATAAATAAACATTAAAATGAAAATTTAAAAACACACTTAAGTAATTATTCACTTATCATAAAAGTTCAAAGATAAATGTCTTACGTGTTTTTACTGTTAGGCCACGACTTTTTAAGGTCAAGAGCAACTTGAGGACAAGGATCAATTGGGTATAATGCTTGTCGGCCGAAATTGATCAATGCAACAAACTAAGTCTGATTACTTATATGACGACTCGCGCCAAGTATTTGTTGACATTAGATTTGACGATGACTAAGTTGTAGCCTGTAGAGGGGCGGCCCCGCAATAACGTGTACAACAGATATGAAGCCCTTGCAAAGAAGTGCAATCCATAGACATTTCTTCTGGCCCTAAGCAAATGGAGGAACAAGGAGAAATCTTTTTCCGTTATAGTAGGGAGACTAGTTCTTGCTGTGAATGTCATACACAGAACCACTAGAGATTCGAGCTCAGTCGAGTAACATTCATAAAACATCACTATAAAGTGTAGAGAGACTAACCACCTTTATTCTGTGAGAAGAGGGGTGTAAGTGATAGACGAGATTATCATTCACTACATTTCAGAGTCGATTTTGAAGTTTGTGTAGACAACGAAGAATTTCCTGGAGGGCCCCTGCTAGATGGTACAGCAGTAATCCATCTTAGGATGTATTAGACTATTATATAAGTATATGATTGCATCTGGAAAGGTAAAATAATCCCACCATTTTGCAAGCGACCTAAGTAACAGATTAGCTGTAAGTTATTGATTTTAGATATGGACTAATAGTCAGTCCTAGAATGTTGGAGTAAGGGTCTTCCTTTACAAAGGAAAGAGTTATTCATTTTGGCTAAATATGGATGCAGATGCTGTGATTAAAAAAAAGAAGAGTAAAATGTTACAAGCCAACTTGTTGCATTGCACCACGACCTCAAATTAGATAAGACAGAAAGAGAGAGAGAGGGAGAGAGAGAGAGTCAGATTCCAAGTCCATCAGTAAAATCGAATATGTCATTTAATGTGCAATTGTGCACATTCTGACGATGATGTATGGGAGATAACTCTATTTGACTGACGGAAAACATGATTTCGATTAGATTTTTGTTTAATTAATTTAGGAAAACTTTTTAATTATTATCATATTAAATTAGAAAACAAGAACAACTTCTTCATCGGCTACGTAAAACAGTTGTTATTCATTTAAATTAGGTAAACAATTGTTCCATTGGCTTTTGGAATTTAAAATATTGTCGATTTCATTAACCATTTTTAAATCTTTAATCAAAACGATATATTCAATTTGGGACGTCTTCGGATTAGTAAGCTTATATAGTGGACCGTGTCTTCTTTTTTGTTAAATTTTAAAAGATGGCTGGACTTTTACTGCACATATTCCAAAAACAATGGAAAACAAGGTCCACTTCGCAGCTTTACAAGGTGTGATAGGTAATTCTAGCATCTACCTAACATGCGAGATACACAGGATGTTGACCCAAATAATAAAACTTGATAAATATCAGTGGTTATGCCGTCAATGTCAGTCATGACGTAGTATACTGAAAAGATCTATTATTCAACAAATCCCTCTGCAAATAAGACAGCTATTATTTTTTTATTGTTTTGTTGGGGCACTGAAATCAAACTGAAGACATTCCAAAAGAAAATCAATGTTGCATTGCATACCATAGTTGTGTTGATGCAATTCATCCGAGAGCTTATTTAACAAGACATCGTGAACATTCCTATAATGCTTGTGGGGTTTGATGAAAACAATAGCGCTAAAGAAGCTAAAATCAATAATTCTTTCTTTATGAGAAAAAGTATAAAAACAACGTCCGTTAAGGGACGGGGCTTGGGTGTTCAAGTATGTAGAAAGAGTTACTAACCAATGCAACATAACGATAGTCGAGCGGAATGATCTTGAAACATTCTAACCGATTATTCGCTACTAAATCTTGGCTGGAACACGGATGATATCTAGTAAGTAGGCTACATAAGAATGTCTGGAACATTTTGAAAATTGCAGATATAAAAATGACAGTGTTAACTACGAGCAAAACTCCGTTGACTCGGAAGACTACAGCATCTACACGCAAACAATTGAATCTATGTTTAATAATGTATTAAATGGTTTAACAGTTTCGATTTCTATTTTGAAACGCATAACAAATAACTTTAAAATGTATATGTTTCTAGTTCTTAAAAATTAATTGTGACATAGATTTACAATACAATCAAATGATGAAAACAAGTTTTTCAGTTTTAAATGAAGGTCTTTGGTTATATGCCAAAGGAAAGTTGATTACATTATTTGCAGCTAAAGATGACAGTTTTGAGCTAAAGCTAACGAAATTGTTGTGGCGTCGCAGACAAAAGAGACACGTATTCTCTTGGATGATTATATCTATAAGTAAAAGAGTACATTTGTAAAAGTTGGTGTTTAAGCTGTGTTTGTTAATTGTTAACTAACACTTTTCTTTTGTTAACATAATATCGTATACATTGTCGAAGGTAGCAGAGAACAGTTGCCGTCGTAACGACGGAGAGTGAAGCTGAATACAGCCAGAGAAAAAAATGATCGACAGAAAACGAGAAAATACGAAAACACCGAGCAGAGTAAAAGACTGATTTACTATTGCAGTACAGTTTGGTGCTGTCGTCGCTCGGTGAAGACGAATCATGTCAGCCGAGAGCTTAATCTCAAAAGACAACTTCTTTATAAGTAGTACACATCAAACCTGAAAATGAAGTGGTCTTCCAGCGATCTCTCTTCTCACGCTCAACATCATGTTGGGTTCGTAACAGGACGGCGACGGTAACATGCAGTCGGTCGCGCATTGTCCCGTTCGCGCACACGACATCGACCTAGCGGCAGTTCGTAGACTACTGAGGATCACCACCGATACGGCCACCACCACTAGTTTTAACGACCGCTATTGCAGACTCCATCGGAATGAAATAGATGCCTTTCGTAATACCACGACAGCACTGGTCGTTGTTCGGGCTTAGAGATGTTAAGCCGTTATCGCATATAGGCAACGTTGTATAGCCGATTGTTTGAGCGAATACGCAAACCGTTGCTCCAATCACGCGGGATAGCCGTGGCCACAGAGCTCGTGTCGATTGTACTAATCGATAGGATCAAACTAAACTGTCTCATGACAGTCCAAATACAGCTTAGCTTTATTATCAGTAGATGAACAATCTAACGCTTAGAGAATTATGTTTAGCAATGATAGGAAGAGCCGACATCGAAGTATCTAAAAGCGACGTCGCCTTGAAAGCTTGGCCGCGAATTATGGTAACTTTTCTGACACCTCTCGGTTGGACGGAGCTCTTCAGTCGAAAAGGGTAGATGGTGCACGCTCTCGCGGTCCCTATGCATACTGAAAGTCAAGATAAACCGAGCTTTCATCTTTTGCTCTATGAAAGGTTTCCATCCTCACTTAGCTCATCTTGGGACACCTGTGTTGCTGTTTATCAGACGTAATGTTATATGATAACATCAAACAGAGTAATGAGTTAAAAAGCATAAATTCACAAAAATATATTTTGTATATCTGTAAAATGGAAGTTTACATATATAGTAAAACATTGAATGTTTGTTTATATTTTTAGAGTCTCTGAAACACAGCTGATATATATCGGCGAAGTCTGAGTCGATAATTTAAGGGCTGTGAAAAATTGTAATAAAACCTTCCCTACTCAATAATACATTGTAGAAAGATTAGCGTTCTAAATAAGAGAAAACGAACAAACTCGAAAAGCAGTTGAAATATGATCACACGTGATGATATTTATAGATTATGAAATGTCGAAATATCTCGGTTCACTTTGTTTTCAGTAGTCGTGGAGGAAAGTCATCTCTCATTATATTGTTTTCACTTAATTTATCGTTTACTCGTTGTAGGAGATTTGATCAGCTGTTGTTGTTGTTTCTGGTTTGCATTGGATTTTGTTTTTTGTTTTTCCTTTCTAGCGGTAGATTTATGTTAGTTGTTTTAGTTGATTTCAGTTGATTTTTGTATCAGAAAATGTTTTATTTTTTTTTGCGAGAGATTTACATGGGTTGTTTTTGTCGATTTTCGTTGATTTTTCATATCAGAAAGTTGTGTTTGTCTTTTGTGGCGAAATATTTATTTAGTTGTATTTATCGATTGTCATTGATTTTTTATTATCGGAAAGTTATGTTAATATTTTGTTGCAAGAGATTTTCTTTAGTTGTTTTTGTGGATTTCCGTTGAATTTTTAGATCAGAAAGTTATGTTTTTCTTTTGTGGCGAGATATTTACGTTAGTTGTTTTTGTTGATTTCCGTTGATATTTTATATAAGAAGTTTATGTCTTTCTTTTGTGGCAAGAGATATAGTTTAGTTGTTTTTGTTTATTTCCGTTAGAGTTTTATATAAAGAAGCTTATATTTTTGTGGCGAGAGATTTACATTGTTCGAGTTAAGTGCAGGTCAATATGACCATTTTGAGACAAATAGATTTGTTTACAGAGTGAGTAATCCCAAGAAGTCATTACAACTGGTGAAACCTGGCCGACTTCAAAAGTTGAAGTTCAACAAAGGTCAGGCCAGTTCTGGTTATGATTTGTATGACAAGACAAAGGACTGTGACGTCACTCCTTCTTCGTGAGAAACTAATGTTTTTAAAATACTTACGGGTTTGGAAGCGAGCCGGACGGTCGACCTCTCTATGGGTCCTCAAATGAAAAGAGAAGGGCTTTGGGTTTGGGAGCGTCGGGTCGACGATATAGTCGATCGTGTTATGGTCTGGATCTCCTCGAGATCCAGCAAAAATTCCCATGCATAGTCGCATCCCATAGAGAGAAATATAGAAGAGAATCGAGCGAACGAATGGAAAAGACCCTTCCGCAACGAAGTTCAGAATAAAAGACTCGAATCTCTCTGAGGAATAATTGTCTCCGCGTTTGGCTTCTGACTGTATATAAAGTTGTATCCACAGATCAAAGATCACCAACATCGATCACGGCCAGAGATACGCAATGGAAACCGACGGTACCAACGGCGATCACAACCAGACGACGGAAAAATATATATGGTAATTTTTATGTGTTGCACATTTTTGGTGCCTTAATCTGTTAAACTTCGAAAGACTTAAAACAGAAAGAAAACGAGAACAATGCTTAATTTTATATGCGTAAAAAAGTGAACAATGTTTTGAGGTAAAATGTTTAATGTAAAGAAAATGGCTAATGTAACGAACAATGTTTGATGTTGGTAAAATCTGCTTAACAAGTAGTGTTTAAAAAGTAATGTTCAAAGTCTTAAAACCGCCTTAAAGAAATGTGTTTAAAAGTCCCTTAAAACGTGTTTAGAAAAGTTGAAAACGCTTCTAGACTTTTCATATAATTTCATAAACTTTACATATGACTTCGTATTGTTTCGTACTTTAATATTTCAGCAGATTTTCTTTAGTTGTTTTTGTTTGTTTCCCTTTTTTTATAAAATCAGAAGATTAGTTTTTGTAAATTTCTGTTGAATCTTTAAATCAGAAGGGTTTTTTTTTGTGGCGAGATATTTAGTTTGTTTTTTTCGATGATGTTTTATATCAGAAGATTATGTTTTTCTGTTGTGGCGAGAGATATTTACTTTAGTTGTTTATGTTGATTTATGTTGAAGTTTTATATAAAGAAGGTTATGTTTTTGTGGCGAAAGATTTACTTTTGTGTTTTTGTTATTTATTTCCGTTGATGCTTTATATAAGAAGGTACTGTTTTTCGTTTTTGGCGAGAGATATTTCCTTTGGTTGTTTTTGTTGATTTCCGTTGATTTTTTATATCAGAATGTTATGTGTTTCTATTGTGGCGAGAGATTTACTTTAGTTGTATTTGTTTATTTCCGTTGAATTTTTAGAGACGAAGCTTGTGTGTTTATTTTGTGGCGACATATTTACTTTAATTGTTTTTGTTGATTTTAGTTGATTTTTTATATCAGAATGTTATTTTTTTCCTTTGTAGCGAGAGATTAACTTTAGTTGTTTTTGTTTATTTTCCTTGAATTTTTACATCAGAAGGTTATGTTTTTTCTTTTGTGGCGAGAGATTTATTTTTGTTATTTTATTGATTTGCGTTGAATTTGTATATCAGACGGTTGTGTTTTTCTTTGGTCTCTTTTGCAATGAGAGATCTTCATTGGTTGTTTTGGTTAAATTCCGTTTCATGTATATATTAGAATGTTTTGTTTTGCGTGTTTAAATCACGTCGGGTGTTCGTTCGTTTTTAGAAAGACCATTTTAGGTATTCTGGGTTTGGAGTCGTTGTTTGACAAGATTCAGTTTTCGAGAAACATTTTAAAGAAAACAGTGTTACGCTTATACGTTGATGTGTGAGAGCGAAATAAATATTGTATGGTAACATTGTAGAAAGTACATTGAGCCATGTTAGAAGTATTAAAATGATACGGTTGATTTTTTAATCAACGTAAACAAGCAGACAACATTAGAAGGAGATCCAAGCAGTGTACATGTGTGTCACATTAAGTGTGGGCATGCGTAAGAAAGTGAATGAGTAAATGAATTCGGTATGTGTGGGCGTTTGTGTCAGAGTGGATATGTGTGCGTGAATGGAGAAATGTATTCTCAGCTTTCCCAAAGACAAAATATTATATAAATGCAGAGAAATGTCTCTGATTGGCATTGTTTTTATTTGTTTTTATTCATTCAGCCAAATGCGACTGACGCGAACGTTGAATAATCTTCATTGTATGTTTACTAAGTTAAACACTTCTAGCGTTTGTGAAACAAAGAGGTATTGGGGCTAAATAATACAGTTAAAAGATTTAGAGCTGCCGCGATTGTCAAATCGCTCGTTTTTCGGGGCAAAATTAAATCCAAAAACTTAGTAAGTTTGGTAGTGCCTAATTTTCGGAGCAATAGGCGAAAACTTTTTAGAGTCTGCCTAATTTTCACAATTTATTTTGTATAGATCCTTATATCTTCTGAAATACGAAGCGTCTGGGGAATTAGTGAACTTGTCAATTACGCTCCAAACGGCATTCTGCGAAAGTGCATCATACTTTTCGTTACTTTGACACCCAATTAGTATTGGTTGCATTAATACTTCAATCTATTTTCGTCGGATTCTTTTTTTATTCCAGTAGAAGCTGTTGGAATCTTTCTTTAGGTTTCTGTCGTCTTTTCATTTGTTTTATAAGTCTTTCTTTTGTTTTCTCTTGCAGTTGCATTCGATACTCTTCTAGTTCTGGCTTTAAAGTATTCCAGATTTAAAATGTGTGCTTATAAAATATGGTTTTTAGAATGTGTCTATTTAGAATATGTCTTTTAGAAAGTTCTTTCCTCTAGATTACGCTTTGTAAATGTAATCTTAGTTGTAAATAATATAAAACTTTTTTTCCTCGAAATAAATCACTCTTTTTTAATACGCTTTTCACGTAGCCGTAGAATTTTCGGTCGGCACTTTAGTCAACAGAGAAAAAATAAAAATATTTTCGGCAGTCGTAAACCTTTCCCTTTTGAAAGTAAAAAAACCGTGTGTTCCCTTCTTGTTAAAGAGTAACAATAGTATCGGAGTAGCAATAAAAAAGAAGTCACTGACCTTTCTTAAAATGAGTGAAAAAAACGTTGGTCTTTACGTGTTTTATTTTACACCGTAAACGCCAGTTTTTAGAACTGGGAGTTTGTCTGGTGAATTTTGTCGTTTATTTCCCCACGATTGTCGTTTGTTAAAAGTTCTCCCAAAAAACCCTTCTTCTACTTTGTTTCCAGTTGTGGCGTCCATTCTTAGGTTGTGGTGGTGTAAGTTCCAAATCCAACGTTATCGGTTGTTGGGGGACCTTTTTTAAAGAAATTCACAAGAAAAATCCTTAATGTTGCAGTTGTGTCCCGTGTAAGTTCGAATATCTCGTCGCCAGTTTGTGTGAACCTGTTTATGGCCCGGAATGAAAATACGAACACTGGGTTTAGCGAAAACAACTATATTTAAAAAAAAGTATAAGAAAACAGAAAAACAAGTGTAGTATTACGTCAGATTGGGGTTAACTCTACACTGTGAAGCATATGGTACCAGTAATTGTTGTGAATGGAAGAGTCCAAAGTCCGTTATAGGTACGGTACACTTACATTATATATATATTTATATATATATATATATATTCATCAACGTCCGGGCTGAGAGAAGTCAGTCAGTGACAGAGAGTAACATGAATGTGGATTGCTGTGAGTGTAAAAGGGGAGGGGTAGGAATGTTAGTGAATTTATCTCAGGGTGGGAGAGAGGGGAGGGGTGATGTGGTTCTCGTCGTCTCCCATATATATATATATATATATATATATATATATATATATATGCGTGTGTGTGTGTAATTATTTAAATTTGTACTACTGATCGGAAACATCGACATGCCAGTGTAGCGGCTTTTTGTACATGTCTGTCTTTATAATAAAAATATATAAATAGCTTTATTTATTATCGAGAACTTTTTATAAGCCGGGTTTAATTTCTGTGATTTTTTTATCTGGTTGATGTTTACTTTACCTGGATGTATATATATATATATATATATATATATATATATATATATATATATATATATATATATATATATATATATAAATATAGACATATATATATATATATATATATATAAATATAGACATTATACAAATACATAAAACAATAACTAACAAAATAAATAGTTTAAACAAGAGACATCTATCAACTGTAAACATAGTAGACTCTACCTCCTTAGCAACCCACATACCCCACCTTAACCCCACACCAACCCTACTTAACTTCAACATAAAATTAACAGTTTTTTGTTTTTGTTTTTTACAAAAATGAATGATAACATTTAACCCCCACTATACACTACCCCAAAACACACTATAACCCCCTACCCACCCACCCAAATTTACAACCCAATCCCACCCCAACAAGTCATGATGAATCTATAAATATATAACCACCCCTCTAAACTACCAATAATATCAAATCTCTACGTACTACCTATAATGCACAGCCTCAATAACCTCTCAGCCATACTACCAATTCTAACATAAACCCATAACTGGGACAGCTATCAACACTGATATCACTTAGACTAATCTCAATTACTTAACCCCTCGATAACTACCTTGAACACTTAATTATCAACTGGTACTTAGTCCTTGTCATTGGCAGTGGAATTAAAAAAGCCTACCATCACTTGTCGACTTATTTCGCCCACTGACTTCACAAGTAGCAAAATGGTAATGATGGTGATATTTATCAGTATTACTATTATTATTATTAGTATTATTATTATTATTATTATTATTATTTTTTTTTTTTTTTTTTTTTTTTTTTAATACTATTATTATTATTATTATTATTATTGTTATTATCATTAATATTCTTACAAACTTGTTATTTCTATTTCTATTTTTATTCTAATTTTATTTATATTTATCTTTATTTTTATTTTATTTTTATATTTATTTATTTTTATGTTTATTTTTATTTTTATTAAGGCTTTTACATAAGGCTGTTGTCGTTGCGACTGTCGTGGGTATGGTTGGCGGGCATTGCCATTGTCATAATCGGTTTTGTTGGTGATATGACTGGTAACACCAGAAAACTTCTTTTATAAAAGATTCCACTAGTATTGATCTCGGTATAATATAATCACAATTTAAAAAAATATAATCACAACAAAATTCACTACAAATAATGAACAAAACATTAAAATAAAATAAATAAAATGCAAAAGTAGCAATTAATACCCTAAATTAAAATTATCAAACATTTTTATCCACATGATAATTACTTATTAGAATTAAAATAAAATAAGAATGACGGTTGTAATCATGGTTTTATTCTCATTTTGAATTTGACTCACTCTGGCCGTCGCCCCATCTCCCTCCTCCCGCCCCGGCCGAGATTGAGATTGTCGCAGCACTGACACGTGCAAAACCTCCCACGTAATAATTTGAAACACGACTTGTTGAGGTCCTCCCCCCTCCCCTCTCATGTCCCATGTCGCCGTTATAGACAAAGCCCCAACTCTATCCCCCTCCCCCTCCAATGTATTTTCAATTTTCAATCTCCCGTTAAAGTGAACTTAAAATTTTATGCCATTTGAATTCCTTTCGCCGGCCTGATCAATTGGTAGCTATCCGCACCAATGAAACAAAACCTGTTTTGTCGCAACTAATGGAATAAAATCAATATATATATATATATATATATATATATATATATATATGCAAGTAAGATATTAGAAAATTGGTTGGACGTTTGGGATGTGAAAAGGATTTTTTCAACGTAAAATAGTCGTTAGAATTTTAAAAACTATAGTGCTAGTATGACGTGAAAATAATTTGTGTGCTAACTTGTCGAACGAACCATAGCTGTTAGAATTCAAAATGCGTTATTTGTTCATGAAATAGAATGAGTGCGTTTTTTATTGTATTGGCAATATTAGGTGCACAGTTTTGTAAGGAATGTGGTGTGAAATAGCAAGCCTTGAGCTAAATCCGACTAATGTTCGGTTTAGTATATTTAGTGATCAAATGAGATACATTGTAGAAGCCGGTACGTTGTTGAATTGTTTTAGAGTTCATAATAACTGCTGATTCAGAAGTCTTCCCCGAAATTTATTTCAAATGAATTTAATGAATGTAGTTTGTGTTCACGTCAGAATCGCACCGCAGTTTTTATTTATTTTACCGACTACGAAAAATGAAAGTGCGGAGGGGGTATCTAAAGGGATCACATAGGGTGGGGCGCTCACTAACTTCACAAGCTCAAAGGATAACCTTACGTGAATGGCTGGGGTCCGACAGCATCAGTATTCATACTTGACTCTATATCATACACACAAGTACACTACTTGTATCCACCTTTTGCGAATTACAGGAGAATGTAATCTCTTTTTCCCTCACATATCATCTTGAACTTCAGTTGGTGCTTGAAAAACGATTTTAGATCCTGATCAGAGAAAGATTCAACGCGTCAGGTTTTTCAGACCCGACGTCCAAACCACCATTTTCGATACAGCCAGTATCGCAATGAACACCATTTGTCTTTCGCTGTGCTACGACACGCCGGTGGATTCTAAGGCGGTCGTGGGTAGAAGAACTGGCAGTCGGTAAAGGATGAGATGAAAGACATGTGGCGCACGCCTCGGTTCTCCCCTGAGGAGAGTTTCATTCGAAGTTAAGTATTCGATCTTTGACTTTACCTCCGACTTGTTCCTCCTGAGTTTGAACTACACGCCGAGGATTAAAACCGGACGGTCAGTCCAGGAGAAAAGAACCGGAAGCGTAGCGTTACTGTTCCAGGAATTCAAGCACAGGCCGATCGACTTTCTGCGGTTTAGTTTTACCCCGTGATCGTTTCGTAAAATGTCAGCCGTTCTGTCACCGTCTCGATATCTTCAAAGCGATTCCGCGTAATACAGAACTTGCTACTCTATTCTTTTGCTTGCAAAGTAGCGGCCCCAGCTTAATAATTTAGAGAAGAGACTTTTCGCACCAACTGGGAGACTGCGGAAAATTCTGTACGCTTCCAGTTTACCTGCAGCACTGCCGTTGTTGAGCGATACGGAATCTGTAGAAGTCAGGTTTAACACCGGCGGTCTCTAAAACAGATGCTTGGCAACGATAGTTTACCCTGTTGAAAGCTTTTGACTGATCCAAGTTGATCAGCTCAGCCTTAACGTCGTTTTGTATATCCTCTAGGATTGTATAAATCAGATGCAAAAATTCATTTTCACAATATACCCTCCGATAACCCCCTGCAAGCGGTTCGATAGAACTTTGCCAAAATGTTTAACTCTTTTCAGCAGAAGTATTGGTCTGTAATCGTCTAGTTCCTTACTAGCATGCTTGTCCCGTTTCTTTTACAATGTGATCACTTCCTTGATGACTCGATCTGGGAATGAGCTCTGGTCACACCAATAGTTGAAAACATCTGTTAGAAGTGGTGCAAACATGTGCGAGCGCCTCAAAAGAAATAGGATGGGCAGACCATCAAATCCCGGCGATTTGGTGTAGTCGACCTACTTAAACGCTACCAGGGTCTCGCATTCTGTAACCCTGCTTTCACAACCAGTTGCTTTAGCTGAAGCGAGACAGGAAATGTCAGCCAAATAGTTGCAAAACTCTTTGACTGAGAGATTGGGGAGTTGGATGGGGCGCTCATCGAAATGTTCTCCCAATCCCTCACAACTCTCTCGAGTTAATTCTAAGGAAAGTTCATTTTTGTGCTTGACTTTTTAAATGTACCTATCGGAGCTCTACCGTGAAACCCCCGTACGCTCATTTGCGTCAGTGTTCACAGTTTAATTGGATAGTTGTGTTAGCCTAGCCATAACTACTTGGCCGTTGTAATGCTCGCTAGCCTTGCGTCGTAGGTCCTGCTTGGCTAGTACTATTTTTACAGTATTCCCGGCCACAGTCCTGGTTAATTTATTTTCTAAGTGCTTCTTTGCCTTGGCATTATATACTGCGAGACGCTGACCGTGTTTGCCAGGAAGCTTCTGATGTTAGCTTGCAAGCTAACCCCCACTTACTCCTAGTATGTGTCCACACTGTGGCCCGCTTGATAAATTATTTAAACTTTTTCCGGAAGTATTGTATCTCCGGCAAGGAGGTATTCAAGTTCATGTGCTCGGCTTTTTAAGCCCTATTTGTTAAGTTCAACTAACTTGACCAAATTACTGGAACGTATGAAACGATATAAAATAAAATATTTGTCGCGTTCTCTAACTAAAACTCTATCTAAATAAGTATTCGGGAAGGAAGGTACGCTATTTGTCCCTGTCCACGTCTCCCGCCCGGGTGATTACCACAAAATATGTCGAACAGATCGCACATAGCAATCAGGTTAGCAAGGCAGCACTCACACATCTCTGACACTCGAGTTCCCTCGACGGTATTTATATTGGGACTAAGTGTGACATTTGAATCTCCTATTATAACATCGCACTTCGGTTTCGTTACGAACGCGTCCAACCCCCAACAAAAAAGACCATCTCTCGAATGATGTTTTGCGCATGAACAGCGATGGCCCGACATTCGAAATCTTTTACAGCAATATCTGCCTCGACCAGCCTGCTTACGCATACCTATGAACAAAGTTGATCGGCACGGGAGTGATCGTTTTACTAGCAAGGGGACACTCATCCACCGACGATTCCAATATGCTGAGAAGACGGCAAAGTCTCTGGTCAGCATCTGACAATCCCTAGACGAAAGGAAGTGCTTCTCCTTAATCAACGCTTTGGCCTTTTGGCTAAGATCAAAGTGTAGTATCTGTTTTCAGTTGCGACACTTTCGTTTTTGCTAAGAGACGAGCGACCGGCTACCGGGCCTTTGGCCAGGTTTAAAGCCTCTTCACCCTCTGACCAGCTCCCTCTTGGGTCTTTTTGTCTCTTCTGCCCCCTATTGGGGCTTTCTTTCTTGTCGCCCCTCTTGGGCCATTAATTTTTTAATTACTTTATGCTATGTGGAATATTCTGCTCCGGACGCCGAAGGATGCAGAAAAAGTGTCTAGAAGCGACATCATATGGAAAGGTTTGAGAATAAAACCTGAATATCTTGACAAGAGGCGGACGACCGTTTCAATTCTCGGCGTCCCATGCTGTGTTAGCTCTAGCCATATAGGAGCAATCATGTCGCAGTATGGTGACGTCGAGGCGGTTCTTCCAGTCCGTGGGCCCCGGAACATTCAGACGGGGGAGTACAAATTGAAGATGCGGGTAGGACACAAAGGCTTTTTTGCAATTCCAGCACACCTTCAGTGTGATGGGTGGGTAATGTCCATCATTGTAGAAAGACGGAAGCCTTATAGTTAGCAGTGTAATATGCCGGGACACATAGCCAAGGATTGCCCAAAAAGGATAGTTACAAAGACCCCGGCGGTTGCGCCTCCTGCCAAAAAGAAAGGGGAGCCTGAAAAGACAAGAAAAGAGTCGAATCCTAAAGAGTGGAGAGAGGCGCTCGCTCGGTATGAAAAAGTGACCGGGGTCATTGTCAACCGCAGCAAGTCCAACGGCCTGCGGTTGGCTGTTTGGAGAGGAGAGACCGCACTTCCAGTTAATTTCAGCTGGACCGATCGCCCGGTTCGGATCCTTGGCGTTTGGTTCGGACCGGGTCTCCATCTGGAAAAGAATTGGTCGGAAGTACAGGCAAAGGTCGAATCGTCTGTGAGGGCTTGGATTCGAAGGAAACTTTCCTTGAAGGGGAGAGCGGAGGCGTGTGCCACTTACGTTATTCCTCTCATCCTTTACCGACTGCCTGTACTCTGCCTGCGGACCGCCTTCTTGCTTTCACGCGCTTGCTCTTTTCACTTCTGTGGAAGGGACGGAAAGCATACGTCCGCAGAAAGGTCTGTACGCAACGTCCGTGCGATGGAAGCTTGGGGATGCCTGACTTGGCAAGTCATCGACATGCCGAGAGACTGGCTTTCCTGAGTCGTACTTTGAGGAGGACGCTCCGTGGGTCCCTGCGGTTTAGAGCGCCTTTCCCAACCTCATACCCGACCACTCGGGGAGGGGAGTCCATGTTCGTCGCCGAATGTCGAGCCGCGCTTAAGCCGTTGCCGGGGTCCAGTGACTTTGCCTGGTCTAGGAAGAGACTATATCGGGATTTAGTGGAGGGGCCCGCTTCGGATCCGCTTGGGAGGCAGTTTTGATTGTCGAGTAAGGAGGCTCGCTCCCAGTGGAGTTGAGCGCCAGGTTGGAGTTATCTCAACAATGGCGACCGGTTCGAAATGCACTGCCCTTCTATGGCAGATTACGCAGGAGGACAATGAGGAAGAAACGGCCGAGCACGCCTTCTTCACTTGCAGCAAAGTTCCTCGTCTCTGGGAGTATGTCAGAGAGGTAACGGCTCGCATCGACGCCGAGCAGCCGATGGTACTTGATGTAGCATACGTCATCAAGAACGTGGCACCGCTATGGTCTAGGGAGGAAATAATTTTTTTCTGGCGATCCTAGCCACAGCGAGGTTAGTGACGTGGGTTACACCTCTAGATGAGGTTCATGGGGTTGGGTCTGTTTCGGATCGTGATCTGGTTGTTTACTTTAAGCATCAGCTTAAAGTGAAGATCAGATGCGATTGGAAACGACTACATCGCATGGAGTTCAATAGAAGATGGGTGCGCAACACTAGTTTGTGCATCCGACGAGGGTCCAGGTTTGAATACGTTTTCCCGCCTTGGCATGGCGCAGACGGTACTGGGTCCTACGGAACCCAGCCCAGTATAAAACAAAATGTTTTTTATTAGCCTAGTCGAATCATAAGCTAGAAGGAATAAATGATGTCCTGTCCCGATTTTGTTTTTGCCGGCACTAGAGAGTTTCCAAAGATGCCCACTCCACATATTTATTTTGTCCCCGGCTGATGAAACCATTGGCAATATTATCTTGGAAGACGCCATCCATTCCCGTACCCAGATCACGATTAATTTATTTTTAGAACGCCTCACTTTATTCCCACTCCCAATTAGGGGTCGACCTGCTATTTTTCGGCCTCGAGCCGGAAAACAGTGGGCGGTCCAAACTTAGCAAGAGGGTAGGAAGGGTCCTACTAACCACCCCTTATCATTTTATTTGGTTCTTTATTTTTCTTTCTTTTTGGGTGTTTTTAATGTGTATCCCACTCCCATGTTATTTCATGTTTTCATGTTTCATTTTGGGGATATTTTAAGTAGGATTAAGCCATAGAGTGACTGCGAATTTTTTAGTGTAAATGTCTAGCTTAGGGTAGATTAGGTTTTTGTCATTGTGCATTGTTTTTGCTTTTTGTCAAATAAAAAAATGTCTTTGTTTTGTCTTTGATTTGAAATAAAAAATGTCAAACTGTTTTAAATGTCACAATGACCTCCGAACACCGACCCCCGACCCCCACCTCCCCCTTCCACAGTGGGCTTTTATGCCTAAGGTGGTATGCATTCTGGGAATGTAATTTTAACTCTAGGAGTCAATGTTTCCCAGGATGCATCCATCTAAATAAATTTTGGCTAAGATCAATGTGTAGTATCTGTTCCGATGGATACTGCACCCCATAGACTGGTATTGTCTTGGCCTTCGAGGCTTGATTTACGCCGGTCTATGGGTCTGTCCTGTGCAGTTCTAGGAGGTCCACCCTCCCAGGCTTCGCCTCTCCTCTTTGAGGAGGAGTAAGTTTATTACTTACTGCCTGAGGCGCCCCTACCGGGAATTGCCGACGGGGCTGCCCAGGCAATTTTTAAACCCCACTTTCCCGACCCGACCTTGGGTCACATCTTACTTGTGGGAGTAAGATAAAAATTGGCCTTGTGCCTAACTCCTAGAGAGGAGTAAATCAATAATCTAAAAGACAATATATCTGCTTGGACACGAACCTCCCTTTTTGAAGTCCTTATGCCTCTCGCGTTCAAATTAGCAAAGTAAAGAGTTATCAACCTTCCGTTACGCAATGTCGCACCCAGTTCCGAGGTCCGCGGTCCGCAGTCAACAGCAGAGAGGACGCTAGTAGTATGCGCCATTCTCAATGTGGGCAATTCTTTTCTATTCTGGCCGCTGAGCGCAATGTCACCGACGTCTAGAGGAAACATTATCTATAAGGTCCTATAAAGAAGGACCCTTCCTTTGAACTATCGTAAAAGTCCGTCATAGAGAGTTTATTTGTGCTTAGTAAGTTTCGTTCCAAGTATAACCTTCTCAACGGCTTCTAGCATTTGCCAGGCAGAGTTCTTACGATGGGACGTAAGCCTTAAGACAATATGATGAAGTTAATTTGATCTTAGCCAGAAAGCCAAGAATCTGTATCTAAGTCTGAGTTTCACGTTCGACGCCATAGCAACACCAGATGAAAATAAAAAAGTACTTAATTTTGCATTACGGTCGATCCTATTTTTTAAAACGGAAGTGAAAGAAGACTATGTATGTACATTAAATAGTTTTAACGTGTTGTCATATAGAAAGATATCGCGTCTTTTTGTAATTTGAACCTGACATGTAACGTTTTACAAAACACGAACGACTTGCTTTTGTCAATAGTGTTCATTCATTATTATACATCGAAAGTGGACGAGTTTCGGCGAAGATATTGACGACGTATATAGTTTTCGTGAATAATCATTTTCTCTCTCGAAATAAGACAAGATGGAAATAAAACTAATGTTTCCACGCCTACAATGCATTCTTCTCCACCGAAAGCCACAAACGTGTCATAACTTCGAAGTGACGGGAGATCAGTTAAATAAATACTATAAGCCTCTATAGAGGACATTCGTGTATAGCTGTTCTGTTTTCATTTTCTTTTTTCTCTATTTGCTATCGAATTCTGTGTATGTGATACCTCCCGGTGGAAAAGGCCACGATATAAAGGCCACGGTCACACAACGAACGAACATTAAGATCGACTGGTTTATAAACAAAAAAGAATAATGCGAAGCCGATTAATGCTGCAATATCGAGAATTGTCATTCTGTTGCGAACTTGATATCTTCACTTGTTTTCTTTTCTGTATTCATGATTCGATGTTAAACGAAGCTTGCTTTATAGAATAACCTTTTGACAATGTTGTCTTCATAATCATACATAAACAATTCTGTTCTTGGTTACGTAATTAATTCCATCTTGAATGAACAGTAAGTCATGACAAGTACGAAGTTTAAAAAAAAACACATAATCAGTCGATCGTCATTTTAATAATGTTAATTAGACTAATATCATCAAAGTCTAGGATAATATAACAAAGTTCGAATTCAATCTGTAGTAGTTATATGATTATCATCTTTTTTGCTGGCTTATTCTCACTCGCGGAGTGATTTATTCGTTGGCCGGTAAGAACACGTTTGCGTTAGAGAAACTTCCGCCGAGATTCTATTTTCCCACTTTTTTAAATAATCGGTTTTTAAGCATCAATGTGACAAGGCTACATAGTCTCGTCTCGCCATTAAGTCCCGACTTGGGGTAGGCGAAATGAAAGACACCGACTCAAGCACACGTTTCTATTACATGAATATCTACCGGCACAGCATCTTTTGTATTATTGTCTACGTAACACTTCTAGACCATGACTTGTTTGTTGATATAACTGTATGAATAAAACTAATTAAAATACTAAAATGAAGAAGTTTGTCCTCATAACGAAACTATGGTACCCCGTTTTTCTTTATTACCCAGCAAGTCATAGATATTTACGCAAAACCCTTTTATACATACAATTACTCGACTCTGCTACAAATCAAAAATTTTAATTCTAGAAGCGACCTACATATAAATTAAACACGTAAAATAGAAACAAATATCGCGTCCACTGAAACCTTCTAAACATTTAAATAGTACAATGGCATATATACACAGATATAACAAAATTAAATAGACACCCGACAAAAATAATCGATACATGTTTAAAATGTCTGCTTCTCTCGTCCATGGACTCCTCAGTAGAACATAGCAAAATTCGGGAGTATAGAGTCCTGCTTGTGAAACATCGGCTTCGGTTCTTGTTGAGGAGTGTAGGTATATTATACTTTCTCTGCAGTTTGCTTGATTTGTGTTAGTTTATAGACTACCGTTTGAGTGTCGTCGCGGCTCTGATGGCAGAGTACTCGTCCCGCGTGCAAGTGACGCGGGTCTCGTATCCTAAGTTTAGATATGTTCTACTGATGAGCGAGTAGGACTTCTGGTCTATTGATTTCGTGGTGTATGTAGGCTGCAGCGCTGTCTGATTTTGAAAATAATTATATATTATCTCACATTGAAAATGTAATATTAATTTGCTCGCTGGGTTAGCTAGTTTGATGGCATCGCTCTTGCGAGTGTAAAATCCTATATATGAGACATCGGTCTGGGGTATTTGTATTTGGATGACTATACACCTTGTTGAGAAGTGTATGTATATACTCCACAGTCGGCCTTCGTTGCAGTTTGATTGATCTATGTTTGTTTATAGACTTTCTTGTATGGAGCGTGGTGACTCAGATTGCAGATTACTCGTCTCGCATGCAAGTGACTCGGTTTTCGAATTCTAAGTTCGGATATGTTCTACTATACAGACCAAAGAAGGGCGACACTCACGTTAATTAATTTTTGTCTGTTGATTTCATGGTGTGTGTGGGCTGCGGCGCTGTCTTATGTTGAAATAGTTATATATAATCTCACATTAAATATCGTATGTATATATATATATGTATATATATATATATGTACATATCACTATATATATTATTATTATCAAATATATTATTTCTTAACATAATCCTATTTTACAAGATTACAAAGTTAAAAACTTTCGAAAATTAAAAATACATTGTGATAGCATAATAGACATTCTCCTTCTCTCCCCCCTCCCTCTCTCAACTCTCCCTTCCTACTCTTTCATTGCTGTCTCTTCTCCTCCCTCCCTCTCATTGAAGTGTTTACGTAATTCCATTATAAAGTCCAAGCATTTCACACAATAACAATAAATGTTGATGTCATAATGGACCAGATTCTTTTTCTACCCGGCTCTCTTCTTTCTGTCGTATCTTAACCGATGTCGACTAATAAAATCTAAATTACTTAATGAATGCTGACATGATAATACATTTCCGTTGTGCAATTTCGTTTCTGATTGAATTGCATAGAACGGGTATGAAATAAACCCCTGTTGTCCAAACTGCGATTATGCCATTCTACTGTGAGGAAGACGAGAAGTCGCCTTAATACAGTGAATTTCGACAAAGATTATTTTATTAAGATCTGTCAGTTAATGCTGCTCGTTCAAAAAAAACGTGATGGATCATATTTTATATATCAAAGTGATAGCGTTATCTACAACATATCACGGCGGGACCATATTCAAACAAAAGGGTTCCTGGTCGCTTTTCACGTATATCTGCAGTTTTTTTAATACCGACTTTGGCGCTGGCTGGACATGTATTTCGACACGATAGCCCTGCTGGAAAAGTGATTCTCTGGTCCATAGATGTCAAGCGACGGGCTGCGAGGCCTCATATTACAGATATGAGGAGGAATTTGGGAAAAATATAAGGAATGTTAAGCAGAATATTCTTATAGATAATAGTAATGTTTTTTCGCTATTGAGGCTTCTGGTCGCAATGAGTGAGTCAGCATCATGGTGCACGAAATTCGTGAATGTTACACCACATATTGATGGATGATTCAAGACGGTCGGAATTATTTAAACTAAGTGTAATCAATGCACTTTTTTATATTAAACATTAGGGATATATCTCCGACAGAATATGATGTATAAAGATTATTTGTGTTGTGTATACTAATGTTTGCGTGGGTAATGATAGATAAGTAAATAAATAAACTAATAATGGTGTTCAAAGGGGATGGGACTCATAAAAAAATACACAAAGTATTTCCTTTGTTTTAGTCGTTGTTTATTTCAAATACCGTCATGGGTTTAAATTTCGAATTTAATGTTATGCTACCTATATCAATAGATAATTTTTCTTAGCGAAAAACATAAGACGTGCAATCTCTATTTTCAAAATGCTCTAAAAATGGTAACCCGAAATTCGAAAAGTAATCTTCCTTCATTTTCTAATGAAAGAGCACATTCTTACGTTTGAAAAGTAATTTTTAAGGGAGATAACTTTGATCTTTTCCAAGAAAGATAACTTATATTCATTAAACACGGTTATTTGAGTGTAAACTGCTAAAGTAAAATCTAGTAAAAATATTAATAGGAAGACATAAACTTGCCTTACAAACATAACAGCTGATAGCAGTTTATTTTAGAGAGAGAAAATAGTGAATGCATAGTTATGTAGTAGAAAACAAATACGCGATAACTGAATCGTTTATATTAAATTCAAATTGTATTAGTATGTTGTTAATTTATTAGATATGTGCAATGGTAATAAAACATATATATTAATATATATAGTAATACTTACTTATGTAGCAATCTATTCTAAGTATAACATTCTCCTACTGTTCCCCTTTCTTTTTTTATCTATTCCGATTTCTATTGATATTCTTTCTAACTTTGTTTATTTACTTTATTACAGCTAAACATTTAGTTCGATTACCACATTCTTATTCGCTAATTATTTTAACAATTACTTCTACCTTCTAACTCAGCCCATGAAGTAAAATAATAGATTTTGACAGGTCTCTTTTTTATTTTATTATGTGTTTACAATTCCTTAAAGACATATATTTCTACATTTTTTGGTGATTCATTTGGATTTGAATACATAAATCTCACAGAATTGAACGTTTTCACAAATTCGGATGCCTTCATTACCTATAAAACATCACCCTACAATTGCTTGATACGTTGATTTCTCGGATTTTATTAAACGATTGTTTCTTAGCCTTTTCAATTGTTATGATTCTCTTTACATATTTTAAACTTTTAAAATTTTTGTATGTTATGTCGTATATTTTTATATTTTTATATTTTCAAATGTTTGCATTACGGTAAATTTTACTGACTTATCTGTCGAATTTCCTCTGATGATAAAAGCATATCTTTGAATGGAGTTAGGAAAAGAAAACCGTTGTATTTAATATTACGCATGTTTGAATAGTTTATGTTTAATAAATATTGCATTTTATCCGATTTTATTCTCATCACTTATTTACTTACACTATTTCTCTATCTCGTATATCGAACTTTGATGATTTACAATAGGATTTAATTTAGAAATATAATCTTTATGTTTATTTTCCTATTTAACACACACACAGATATATATATATATATATATATATATATATATATATATATATATATATATATATATATATATATATATATATATATATTAGGGGAGGTCGATTTTGAAACTGTAAATTATCGCACTCGAAGAAAGTTGCCAATTAATGTCAAAAGTTACCACAAGAAATATTTTTCTTCAAAGCTTTGTATTTATTTGAGCATTGCAACTTTAAGATCAAATAAATCGAGATTTTTTTCTCACAGCCTAGATTTCACCGGCAGATGTGTCGCCGTAAATTAAACCCGGGTTTTAACAAAAAAAAGTAATACATTACTTAATAATAAATATTTTAAAGTTTATTATTCCTTTTCTTAAGAAATTAAATGTACATATTCAAATTAAAAAGGAATAAAACACTATAATATTTAATGTTATATATAAATAATTATTTATTTACATAGGCATTTTATTTATTGGATATTTTTTATGGTATTCACCGGGTGAAAATTCAACGAGCGAATTTGAATTCACGTGTTGATTCTGTGTTTACAAATGTAATTATCACAGATATATATTGAATTGTCGAGCGCTGGCTTATCTAATGCCACTTCCCCGACCTTTTGTCACACCTTTCCTTGTGGGAGTTAGATAAAAAAAAACTAGTTCAGCTAGGGTTTTTTAACCCACCAAATAAACCGGTATCGCCGGGTCTTTGGGTCTGGATTCACGCCCGTCTATTGGGGCTTGTCAGTCCTGTGCAGTTCTAGGAGGTGCACCTCCCAGGTTTTGCCTTCCCTCTTTGGGGAGGAGTAAGTTTATTGCTTACTGTCTGAGGCGGCCCTACCGGGGAATGCCGACGGAGCTGCCCAGGCAATTTTTAAATGGCCAGAGTGCTCACCTCTCGAGCACTGGCTTTCTCATCCTACTTTCCTGTGTCAATCTTACCTTGTTGGAGATAGATAAATAAAATCTAGTTCAGCCAAGGGTTTTTACCCCACCAAATAAATCGGTATCGTCCGGGACTTTGGGTCTGGATTTACGCGGGTCTATTGGGGCTTGTCCGTCCTGTGCAATTCTAGGAGTTGCACCCTCCCAGGCTTTGCCTTCCCTCTTTGGGGAGGAGTAAGTTTATTGCTAACTGTCTGAGACGCCCCTACAGGGGAATCCCGACGGGGCTGCCCAGTCAATTTTTTAATGGCCAGAGTGCTCACCTCTATAGCGCAGGCTTATCTAATCCCACTTTCATGACCTTGTGTCACATCTTACCTTGTTGGAGGTAGACAAATAAAACTATTTCAGCCAGGGGTTTTTATCCCACCTAAAATATTATATGTATTGGAGTTGATGGGAGAATGGATAAGGACACATTGATGTATAAGGAAATTGTGGAAGAAAATAGACAGAGAATTATGAAAAAAACTAAGGGACCAGAACACCATTTAACTTTTACAAAAGAAACACCATGTGAAAGTAAATATCTGACACAGAGTTCTTCCTAATAGTGGTGCAACAGGTGCTGTTCATGCAGATCAAGTGGTGGATGTTTTGCATGAATTCCACAGTGAGAACAGTATCAAGGCTATACTTGTTGACAACACTAATACCAACACAGGTTGCGAAGGTGGAATGGTTGCAATTTTAGAAAAAAAACTTTTTAAAAATCTTCACACAATTGGTTGCTCTTTGCATCATAATGAACTACCTTTCAGAGCCCTTTTTAAAAACATAGATGGTTGCGCAAAGGGCCCTACAACATTCAGTGGCCCTCTGGGGAAATTATGCTCAAATGATTGCCATGATTTACCCCAAATATCATTTTCCACTATTAGCAATCCTCTAGAGTCAATTTTTAAAATTGATGAAATACATGATCTTAGTTCTGACCAAAGACTCCTTTATGAATACACAGTAGGTATTTCTAGAGGTAAGGTTGACTCTAGATATACCTCCTGGAAAATTGGTCCTTTAAACCAAGCAAGATGGTTAAATTTGGCCATCAGGCTCATGTGTTTATGGACTCGTGGTGCATACCAACAAAGGCACACGACAAAACTACACTATGTAGTAAATTTTATTGTAAATGTGTATGTCACTTCTTGGTTTGAAATTAAAAGAAATAGTAAATTCCACAATCAGCAAGTGCACATTTTTAATATAACCCAGAGGATTAAGGAGCAGCCTCAGGAAATCCAAGATATCACATTTAGAAATATACAAGGTAATACATTTTGTTTACTGCCTGAAAACTTTCTATATTCCATGGTTAAATCTGAAGAGATTGAAGTAAGAGAAGAAGCTTTAAAAAGAATTTTGGCCATTAGGTAAGTAATATTTATTCATATATTTCTGACTCAATTATTTATTCCAATTTATAGAATGATTTTTAAAGATTTTATCTAATTTCACCATAATTATTAAAGCAGTACAGATTGGAATTTTTTAATAATTCAATTAATTAATGTGTTCTTTCAGGAGTGAGGAGTCAACCGGAAAAAGATTAAAAAGAATACCACCTATTAATTTTAATGCCACACATTGGACACAATTAATATATTTAAAATTATGCTGCATTTTTGGCATTCTCAGGGCGTGGAACGGGCAGTTATGTTAATAACAGAAGCTTCACAAACTGTATATGGTTTTGAAGCAAGGCATCAACACATTACAGCCAAAGTTTTGAGTCAGAAATTGAGACCAGCATTTTTGTCTAAGGGGTCTTATATGGAGCAATTTGACTCTCAATATTAAGCTCCATTAAAATAGTGTTAGGTTTTTCCTTATTTCTTTGCTTGTTATATTTTCACTTATAACAGAAAAAAATCATTTTTTTAGGTATTCAAATATTACTGTTTAATTCATAACGTTAAAAGGTAGTTTACAAAAGCAGATACTGAAAATGAGGGGGGGGTCAAATTTTTAATTTGAAGATTTCTTTAATTAATATAATTTTTATAAAATAAAAGGACATTCGCTGATTTTAAATGCACAAATTATTTGGTTTTAACACCAGTATTCAAGCAAATCTTGCAAAAACGAGGAATTTTCAGTATATTCTTGTCTACGATCTTTGATACCAAACGCTCAAAAAACCGCTGAAGTTTTTGATCCAATTTTTTGCATGAGTATTTAATAGGTCTATATACAACTTTCGGTACGTGCCTTTTTTTAATATTTAAAAAAAGTGTAAAATCGACCTACCCTAATATATATATATATATATGTATATATATATATATATATATATATATATATATATATATATATGTGTGTGTATATGATATATATATATATATATATATATATATATATATATATAAGGCGATATAATTTTTTTATGTATCAATTTTCAGTATTTATTCAACAGTGATCGATACGTAAGTAAAGCTAGGTAGTAATCTATAAAAAATATATTTATGGCAATTAAGCTACACAGAGGCTCCCGCCTTTACTCCCCGGGGTGAATCTTCACTTTAGCTTTAAGATCCCCCCGGGGATGAAACTCGGGAGCCTATGTGTAGCTTAATTGCCATAATATATATTTTCATCGCTTACTATATATATATATATATATATATATATATATAAATAACTAAATATATTATTACTTAACATAATCATATTCTAAGAGGATTGCGAAGTCAAAAAAAATGAAAAAATCAAAATACATTGTGATGGCATAGTAGACGTTATCTTCCTCTCCTCCCTTTCTCTCAACTTTTCTACTTCCTCTTTTCTCGCTGTTTCTCATCCTTCCTCTCTTTTTAGTGGTTGCATAATTGTATTATAATGTCAAAGAATTTGACACAGTAAAAATTAATGTTGATGTCATAGTAAACACGGTTATTCGAGTTTTAACTTTTTAAGAAAAATATAATAACATTATTAATAGGAAGATATAAGCTTGCATGATAGCAGTGTATTTGTAATAACAGATTAGATAGTAAATACATAGTTTAGCAGTAGAAAATAAATACGCGATAACTGAATCGATTATATAAAATTTGAAATTATATCAGCATTTTGTTTATTCATTGTATATTGTGTAATGGTATATATTCTTTAAATGTATAAATAATAAAGCATATGTATCAATACACATAGTAATACTTACTTATGAAGCAAGCTACTGTAAGTATCACATTAAGACGGCGGAATAGTGTACGTAAAGGATACAATATTCTGAAGAATAAAGATTTATAATTATTGTTATGGAGTGGAACAGTGCTACCTCGCTCTTACACACATGGACATTTATTTTGACTCGTCCAATCTGTGCACAATTACTTAATCCCTCTCCATTGCTATGCGCGCACAAATACACGAACACATGCATGTATATATATATATATATATATATATATATATATATATACAAGTATATATATATATATATATATATATATACAAGTATATATATATATATATATATATATATATATATATATATATATATATATATATATATAATATTATATTATATTTTTAAATATTTTACCAACGTACGTCATCAGCGCAGGGAAATAACAATATCGGACGGTCACAGGGCGCGAACCTGGTTTAAAGTGAAACCTTGAATTTGTAAGCGTTCGCTTGTAGCCCCATATAAAATATTAAATGTTTCTCTGGGTTACCATGGTTTACATGATGTTAAATTATATATATATATATATATATATATATATATATATATATATATAACATATGAAACTAAAAGAGTACTTTTAGTAGATAGAACAAATAGTGGAATGGTTTAAGCTCAATATACGAGATAGAGAAATTATAAAAAGAGATGAAAGAGGGATAAACATGTACGAATGGCAAATTTATTTCAACTTCGATTGTTTAATGCAAGGTGTACTCGATAAAACCATATTTATTTTTCTTTCCTTAAGCCCAATTCCCAAGAGAAACATTCCATATTTTTCTTCAAATACACTTTATTTAAATGTTTTAATCGATCGAACAAAACAGATATCACGATAAGAATACATACACTATAAACATTATATACAAAGAAAACAAAGTTAAATAAGGTCTCTCTTTGAATTATGAGTAAAAAGCTAATATGTATCAATCAAATGAATTTTGGATGCAATTTAATTTTTCATCCTGACAGTGAAATTATTGTAAACACTGATGAACTCAGTTTATAAATGTCAGTGAGGCTGTGTATATCATCAAAATATGCTTTCGTGAAGTGGGCAGAAACAATTGCATGTGAATAAAGTGTATGTTAAAGAAAATATTAAATGTTTCTCTACATAACTATGGTTTTCATGATGTTTACTTATGAGCCCTATTCGTACAGTATTCGGCGTTAACATAAACATTTGTTTTAACTTGAAGAAATATATTATATATATATATATATATATATATAGAGAGAGAGAGAGAGAGAGAGAGAGAGAGACAGACAGACAGACAGACAGACAGACAGAGACAGAGAAGAGCACTCTCTTAGAGAAATAGGGTTATACTTAGACACGATGATGCTTTTTTATTAATATGACATGCATATGTCTGTGGCTATTTATCATAAATAATTATTTACAGCTTCCTTCAATGAAGATTTTCTAAAATGAAAATATGAAAAGCCTCTAACTAAAGAAATATTGCAAAGTTACCTCCCCCTGGCGTAACAATCCATGGAGGTTGATTGTTTTCATTTAATGAATATATGTATATTTTCTCTACTTTTCATTCGAATACTGCCACCGGTGGTACAGTTATAAACGTATATATTTGTGTATATATTTTTATAAGTAAGTATATAATAGTTATTGAATTAAGAATCCAACATAATGAAAAAAGAAAAATTAAGGCACTGAAAAGTATTTATATGTTCAGTGTGTTTCGTCTTTGTTGCTCAACGACTTTTTAAGATGACTTATTTGAATAGAGAAATACAAGTTACAATTTGAAATATATTCAAAATAGGTCCATTAAGTTGATTTTTTTATATTTTAATATCGAGGTTATATGTACAGTTTTGGCGGGTATGTGGTGTCCAATAGCCAATCTGCATCTACATTTAAGTTTTCTACGTTTTGTATTATTTTTCTAATTTTACAATAGAAATGGTAGAAGGTATTTCCTTGTTTAATTCAAAAAGTATTCGGCGAGATTTATTTAAAATAAATTTTACGAGTATCGCATGTTAGTTAAAGGAATGATCATATTGTAATATGTAGGAAAGTAGTGCATTTAAGAAATGTATTATTTATATTTCTCAAGCCTTTCTTTATTTGATGTTGAGTTTTGCCAATATACACTTGATTGCAATTATTGCATGATACAGTATATATTCCTGCTTTGGATGTATCTGTTTAAAGATTTTTGTTTTGTTTTTAGTATTTGTTTATTGTTTGTGTGGCCGTTGGCGTTGTTGGATTATTTCGAGTGTTTAGAGATATAGTGTTATGGGCATGGGTACAAATAAAAGATGACTGTTTATAGTATAAACAAGGAATCAACGTACTGGCTTCTACAATTTATCTCCTTTAACCAGCAAAATCATACTAAACGACGAAAACTTGAATTAAAATCCAGCCTAGACATTCGTGACAAAATAAAACGTGTGCATAACATCGATATTTCAAATTAAACAAACCAGGTATTCCATCCAATTCATAGATGGGCGCCATTTTTAATTTTAGCGTCTGCCCTGTTTTTTTCAAAAACAAGAACATACATTATTTTCACGTCATAGTTGTATTCCAAATTGTAACTTCTATGTTTGTATTCAAATCAGAAAGATTTTGAATAATAAAGGGGAAAGATTGATGAAAATATAAACAATTATCGTTTTATTTTCAAAACAATTTTCGCTAGTCTATTTTTAAGTTTTCTATTTAGTAGGGCTTTTTAATATTCTATTTTGTGCAACACAATTATTATACCAGGTATATATATATATATATATATATATATATATATATATATATATATATATATAAGATGAGCTGCCAACATTTATAAATAAAATAAAAGAACTTTTTTTAATTGATTCTTATTTAATTATTTTATTTCATAACGCGTTTCGAGCATCTTGGCTCGATTCAGATATCCTTTTCGTTTGAGCAATGGTTGTGTTTTTTACACGTTTGAGTTTCTTCGCATACGTGTATGTGTGTGTGTGTTCATATCATTTACTTGTGTATCAAAGCTGTGTACTTTTTAAGCCTATGAACTTTTTCTGACCTTTATCTCCGTGTGTCATTTTTGGGTGTGTTGTTTGAGTTCATTTTAGTCAATTTCTCTGATGATAGAGAGCCCTTGAAATGTATAGGTTTTGTCTATTTTTATGGGTGGGTGCGTGTGTATGTGTCGAGTATGTGTGTATTTAAATAAGTGGGTTAGTTCTGGTACGTATATATGGTGTTGTACACACACGTGCGCGCACTACATCGATTTCTCTCTCTCTCCCTCTATCTCTCTCTCTCTATATATATATATATATATATAAATATATAAAGAGAGATACACGTATACGTGTATTATGTATATGTTCTATGTAAGTGATTCGTATAGGCATATGTGTGTATGAATTCTTATCTATACACACTTACATATACGTACCCACAACCGTTTTTATATGTATGGAGATGTGTGTTATATGTATGTAGTATTTGTTGTGTTATGAGCTGTTACATGCCGGGGTAAATTTAAATATGAGTTTATTTTTTTTTGTCCGAGACGATATGAATAATCTCGAATTTTAAAGATAGGCATAACCTTGAATTTACTTTTGCTGCATGAGTGTACATGCTGTGAAACAAATACATTTCGGTTTTCCGGGAGTTTTATATTAATTTTATATAAAGTAAAACTATTGTTAAGTGTCTTGGTGGCACCTATATAAGTGTGGTTGCATGTTGTGCATTCTAGTATATTAGTCACATTTTCGAGGTGCAGTTTCAGTCTTTTTTATTTTGAATGTTTGTGTCGGGTTTTTAATGTGTATGAGTTTCCCTCTATTATTACGTCTTAAACTCAACACACACATAAATATATATATATATATATATATATATATATATATATATATATATATATTCATGTATTTTCGTATTGCTTTTCCCTAATTAATAAATTAATTAATTTGTATTGTCTCATGAATTAATTCTTAATTACCTTTATGTTAAGGGAAAAAAATACAAACTTGTAAGTAAGGTTGAAAATAAACAAATAAATATATTTATGAGGAAAATGGTCTGAAGAGAAACCATTGAAATAACATATATGACATTTTATATGTACTGGTCGATATGGTCTTATACTTTTGCTAAGCTAGGAGTATTATATAATTGTTACAGAACTACATATAATATGTAGTTAAAGCATAATAAATATTAAAATATTATTATTATGAACAAAATCATCCCTTTAATCACAATTAATAATTCTCAAAATATTACAATAGATGAAATATTATTATATATTCATAATATTTAACAATGCCAATTATAAATGTATATAACAGAATATTAATTAATTAGAAAATTAAAAAAGAAATGAAATATGCAAATGTGCAAAAGCGGGTTTCTTTTGACGTAGTGTAGAGATTACTATATGTATACTGTAGCATTATATTTATGTGTAAAGTAAGAATTTGATAATTAGATTAACAAAATACATCATAATCCATCATTTGGCAATGTATTTATGACGTTTAAAACGCTTCGTTTATAACCGTCGTTTTACAAGGATTATGAAGTCAAAGAATTTCACATAGTCAGAAAACATTGTGACGTCATAATAGACCCTTAATGTGTCTCTCTTTCATTTCTCTCTCTCTCTCTTCCCCTATTTTAACTTATTAACATTATTCCATTACAAATTAAAAACATTTCACAGCGTGAGAATACATTTCATATATTTGTAATATTATCGCATTGGATAATATAAATGATTCAGAAAACATGGTGCCGTCATAATAGACTCTCTCTCTTCCCAAAATCTCTCTTCTCAATATCTCTCTTCCTCTCCCCGCCTCGTTTTTCATCTTTATCATATTTCATCTTTCTTCACTCTCCTCTTTTTTCTGATTCTCTGTTAATTATTTTGTATCATCACATTCTGTTCGCCATCTCTCTTATCATTCGCCCTTTATCCACTTTATTGGCACTTCCTTACAACATCTAAAGCTATTTTGCATAAACTAAATGTGGACGATAACAAACAAGTAAGTAAGCAAGCTAAAAATTGATCAACAGAATGTAATAGTATACACAACCTGCAAATGTATAGACATTCGTCTAAATAAATAACACTTTACATCATTCTCATTCTGTATGTCTGTCTTTCTGTCTGTTCGTATGTTTTTCTCTCTCTTACTCTCTCTTTTTCTCTGATTTTTGACGTCATCTACTGTGACCGATGGTCGCCAAATCTGTTTTTAATTCTGACGTCATGCTTTTGTGGCATCCTCATTTTTATGACGTCATCAAGTTGTCACGGAGACAAGATAACACAATCACAAGAGTTTTAGTAGTGTGTAGATAAATGCAATGGATTGGATTAGAAGAGTGTTTCATGTTTAACAAGTTTTACTATCCATTTGCTTAACTCTAGACAATAAGTGAACACTTTAAAGTGACACTGAAAAGTACTTATTGTTATCTGAATAATTTTTTATCTGGTTCCGCAACAGTGGATTCGAGAAAATAATCATATTTACTAACGTGTGTACGTCAGATCAACCATGTGTGTCGCGCGTGCGCAAAAAAAAATCAACCAGTTTAAAATGCTGCTCAAAGTTTTGGCATTTGCGGTGAAACCTCGAGGACATATCCGTGTTAATCGACAATGTTTCTAAGAACTAATGCCCGAGAGGAAATAATCGCATCTAAAGTCTGCAAATGAAGGAGACAATCCATTAGGCGTCGGCGAAGTTATTCTTCACCTTTTAGAAATTACTTTGACAGCGGAGCAGACTTCGCAGCTGCTTTACTTAGCCATGCAACTTGATAAGTGATGACAGAATTCGGAACCATTACTGCAGGAATGTTCTTTAGCCGGAGACGCGCACAAAATTGCGTATGTATTTTCCATAGATTACTTTTGTAACACGTCGGCTGTTGAAAGACGAAATATATGTCTGAAAAGTAACGGGACTTAGTTCGCCAGGTGCTGCATGAGCTATGGGAAAAATGTTATAATTCAATTGTGTTATAATGTGCACATCTTGGGCTATATAACTTTTATATTAGCTTTCTTAGTCTTATTTCGCATGTTCCCGTTCACACTTTCTATATTTAAGGTAGGCATGTCCTTTAGCCAAAGACGCACATAGAATTGCGTATCTATTTTCCAAAGATTACTTTCGTAAAATAATATCTTTCGAAATTAGACTGTATTATAATCCCTACATAATATTTGGGACTATATAACTGTAATATATACGGAACAATCACGTTGACACACCGGTTCCCGTTAGATCACCTAAGTTAACTGGCGTCGAGCCTGGCCAGTACTAAATGGGTGACCATTTAGGAATACCAGGTGCTTATCTCGGCATTGTTTCCAGTCGTCTTGTACAACTACTTGCCATTGGAATCAAGCAATGCCGACCCAGGAGAGCGGTTGTTGGTGATTGCGCAACCCTTGCAATTATAAATTCACGCGCGGGGCACTCATACGTCGTAATCGACGGGACAGTTCATCCTCATAACTGTAATAATTTTTATCTTTATTTGATATCACATAGTATAGACTTACCAATGGCAAAAAAAGATTAAATCCATATTAATTTTTCAACCTCGGAGAATTACGTCCCCCGTGTATATGTGTGTGTGTGGAGTAGAAAGAGAGAGAGAGAGAGAGAGAGAGAGTGGCTAGTGCAAAAACAGCTTATTTTCGAAACACCTCCAATCAGTTTCAGCCAAGATAGTCAAAATTGAGAAAAATACCCGGATTGCGTATGGGGAGAGTGACAGGAAGTAATTCTTTGGTGAAACAATTCCTCCAACTCTTTAACTCGGTTTATGACTCGTTTAGTCTTAGTCTTCACAGAAAAATTAACATTTTCACTTTTCAGATAAAACTGTTCTAAGAGGGAAAAGAACGGCAAGACAAGATGGAGACAAGAAAGAGGAAGAGAGAAAAACAGAAAAATAAAAAAAATAAAACCAGATATCCGAATAAAGCGAAAACGAAATAAAATCCAGCCAAATAGCGACGAAAAATATGGAGGTAAGGGTATAATTCGACCAGAAAATAGAGAACTGGCATCTAAGCCAATGTTTCGCATCCCTTTTTCATATCGTTCTGGAAGCTCCACTCTGTTAATATGCTCTGACTTTACAAAATGGTTCTCAGGGTGGAGTTGATGAATAATGTGTAAACACAATAACCCGAAACTGGATGGAAATCGTTATAAATACTTCAACAAAGGAAGAGAACGATGAAAAAGTGTTGTAAATATAGGAAATATTTGGAAATAAAATACATTGTTTGAGACGTAAGTCCTATTTAATTGCAGACACGCCATAACATGATAATTTTCCTTGGATCCAAGCTTTACTGTTATTTCTCCTTGAATTTGATGTCGTTATAGACAGATCCACCAGAGATTAAATATTCATTTAACTGCATTTTTTATTCAAATTGAATTACTTGACATATTAAAATATAAGATTAGTAAATACTGCATAGCTTGCATTTATCATATTTATATTCGACATAGTTTCTCCCTCTTCACCTCTAACACACTCTCATTCTATCTCTCTCTATTTATTTATCACCCCCCTCCAACAAAGGCCGGGCACTCTTGAGTGACTTTAATAACAAGCAGTGCAAATAGCTACATGCACGACCCGAACGCCGTTCGTAGATCACTCTAAGCTGCTCGGTAGATCTAGCCGCCGACTCGCTATTTACATTTAAATTCCTCTCTATTTACTAACTAATTGGGTATGGCCGATGGGATAAGACTCTCGACTACGAATCAGTGGCGATTTGTGATCGGTGTACGCGTTCACCGACCGTTGAGAATTAGTTCCTACACTGAAGATTGCGTT
The DNA here is from genome assembly GCA_963556195.1 of Sepiola atlantica. Lineage (NCBI taxonomy): Eukaryota > Metazoa > Mollusca > Cephalopoda > Sepiida > Sepiolidae > Sepiola > Sepiola atlantica. The sequence continues at coordinate 36,154,610 of OY744523.1, read as the reverse complement.
AGCATGAAACATCGATGTCTGTAGGTATAAAAATAATTAATAAATATTTATTTATAAATATTATTATTCATCAGCCACCTCCAACAAAGGCCGGGCACTCTTGAGTGACTTTAATAACAAGCAGTGCAAATAGCTACATGCACGACCCGAACGCCGTTCGTAGATCACTCTAAGCTGCTTGGTAAATCTAGCCGCCGACTCTCTATTTACATTTAAATTCCTCTCTATTTACTAACTAATAGACTATGGCCGATGGGATAAGACTCTCGACTACGGATCAGTGGCGATGTGTGATCCGGGTTCGCGTCCACCGACCGTTGAGAATTAGTTCCTACACTATGTATATATAGACATATATATAGAAAGATGAAACTTTATTTCCCTAAATCTATCTTTTTAATCGTTAAGCCGGCGATACAGTTATATAAACCAAACTTATGACTTATTTTGAAGATGAAACATATGTCTGGGAATAGTGAATATTAATTTCTTAAAAATAATTATTAAAAGCACGGTTCAAGTCGAGCACGTTTAGAGAAACATCAAACGTTTCTAACTACGCAATATTGCGAGTTCTCTCACTTGGCAGGTAAAATCCATTTCGAGACTTACTATTTTCGTAAATAAAATATAATGTTTATTTTTCTCACATATCGATATGCCTGTCACAGTTGCCGAGTGGTTTAGAATCTTGGATTGCAATACATTGTGTCAGGTGGACAAAATAATTGAAACCCATGCTAGCCATCCAATGTTATCCAGTCTTGTGAAGCTCTCGGCGAACGTTTGTTGTTGAAACGGAAAAATCGCGATGATTGTTTAGCTCTCTAGCAATTTTGGGTGCCGTGGTTTTGTGCTCTTTCTTCCGAATCTTGACAAAGCTTCGGCTTCCTTTCAGAATTTTCTTTTGAGTATGATGTTTCCCTTTCTGCTTCAAAAGCTGCCATCACCTTCGTGACAGTTCGTCTCGATACGACAACGACCTTTGATGCATACTTTACACTAGCACCTGCCATACGGGCACAAACACTCTGCCTTCTTTCGAAATCTGATAGATCTGTCATTTATGTTTTACTTACTAATATGCACTATCTAAAATGTAAAAAATAATTTAATCAATTGATGCAGGACAACAATAGCCATTAATAAACAAAGGAAAAAACATTTTGGTATTTTTTCAATTTTCATAGGTGTTCTAAAATTCACACAAAATTTACAAGGAATTCCCCTTATTTTGTCAAAACCCTGGATATGGATATATATATATGTATATATATATATATGTATATAAATATATATATATATATATATATATATATACAATAATATTTTTTATAAATATTAAATATTTAAAATATTTAAAATATGTATATATATGCATTTATATATATATATATAAATGTATATATATATATATAAATGTTTAACAGTGTATTTAATAGTCAAATATTTCTATATTTTAATGATTGTCATCGTTTGTCAATTTTAGAAATGTATATATCCACAACGCATACGTAGATGGCTTATACTAAAATGTTATATATATATATATATATATATATATATATATATATATATATATATATATATATATATATATATATATACATGTGTGTGTGTGTGTGTGTATGTGTGTGTTTGTATAAAGCTTGGGAAACTAAAGGTTTAAAAGAATGTAATAGCATTATCGCAATACATCAGTTTTTTTGTATTTAGCCAGAGCAAATATCTTCATTGAAAAGATAAGTATGAGTAAAACCCAATAATGGTTACAGTGTGTTTTTGATCACACACCAACCTATATATTCTTGTCTTTATATAAGTATATGTCTTTATACTTATATATATATATATATATATTCATTATTTTAAGATAAAACTTAATAAGAACAAATTGAATTCCCGTGTCAAAATAAGCATAAGAAGACGATAGCAAAACCATTGGCCTCTTTACTGAATTGCATAGCGGACTCGATACAACTCGTCAATTTGTTTTTGTATAGTATCTCCAAAGAATAACAAATATGGCTTTTGACACACATAATTGAGTCCTCTTAAACTATATATATTAGTGTTGGGGCGATTGATTGGATTCGGAATCGAGTATCGAAAAAAATCGAAACTTGTTGGTGATCAAAATAAGTATCGGAATCGGAAAAAATACGTCTAAATCCCGATACAAAAAACGATTTTATTAACTTTTTAAAACTGAATTTTCCATTTGTGTTACTTATGACAAAATAATGAATGTTTAAAGTGTTTAAACTAAAAGTATAACTAAAATCTATAGATTATAATAATATCCAAATATAGTGTAAATTTATCTTTAATCTGTAAAAAAGTAAACATTAAGAATTGAAATTTTGCATCAATTCGCTAAAATCAACTGCATTCTGTAATATGTTATTACAGAATGCAGTTGATTTTTCTATGAGAGCAGCTGTACTTCTCGATATTGTAGGAGCGATGTTCAGACTTCGTCGCACAGTAGTGAGATGTGCTACGTTCTATTTTGAACTTGGAACGCTTCGCTGCTTATGCTGTAATAAAATTAAAGTTTTTTGAAGCATCCTTTAATATTTAGGAAATTGAAAATAGACAAGCAATTGCATTTGGAGACCACTTCTGAAATGCAATATTTTATTAAAAAATATTTTAAATGTATTTTTTCTGTTTTCTTTTTAATTTCGACTGTTAAAACATTTTTTAGCGAAAAGGAGTTCTAATTAATTTAAAGGCAGTGCCTTGCTTTAATTTAATCGCAGCTTTACTCTTAAATGTTGTAAGAGCGATGTTCAGACTTCGCCCTAGGATAGTTAGATGTTCAACGTTTTTTTTTTTTGCAATTGTAAACTTGGAGCGCATAGTCGCTTATGTTGTCATAAAATGAAAGTTATTGAAGCATACTTAGATATTAAGGAAATTGAAGTACGATAAAAGAAATCGCTTTTGGAGACAACGTTTAGAAATTCAATTTTTTATCAAAATAATTTCAGTGTTATTTTTTAATATTTTTTATAAATTTTGAATAATAAAACATTCTTCTTCAGAGAAAGAAAGGCTGAATTAATGTAAAAACAATACTTTAGTATTTCTGTGATGGCAGGCTTACTCCGCGATGTTGTAGGAACGATGTACAGACTTCTTCGCAGTGTGGTTAGATGTGCAACCTTCTTCTGTTCATTTTGAACTTGGAGCGCGTGGCCGCTTATGTTGTAAGATAATTAAAGCCTCCTTTAATATTTAGGAAAGTAAAACAGACAAACAAATGTCTTTGATAGAAACGTTTTGAGATGCAATATTTTATTAAAAATCATTTAAATGTTTGTTTTCTTATACTTATTTTCATATTAATTTTGAATGATCAAAAATTCTTGGGCAGACAGAGAAATATAGTCCGAATAAATGTAATGGCAATATTGAATATTCCACCAGAAAAGATGAACTCTTGTCCTAGAATAGTGTAAAGAAAAGATACCAAAATAAAAATAGACTATAAACTGGTCAATTAGGGCGATGAAGAATAAATGTTCTTAAATTCTTTACTAACTCAACGTTTGACAGGTAACGGAAACCTTTAATGGTATAACCGAATTTACGAATATATATGCATTTCATATGAAGATAGATAGATAGATATGTATATATGTATGTATATGTTGGCATGTAAGTTATTTATTATACATGCGTCGTTGAAGACCACGGAGTTTTCTTTCTCCGCTATCCTACTGGTTAATTTCTCGACGCGGCGAGCGATTCGTCGATTTACGGTGTTAAAATCTTCGAAGCCCTACACATAAAAAAATTACAACCCACAATTAATAAAATAGCATTCACCACCGGCACTAACGCCTTATCAGTCTTCAACAATAAATACACAACAACAATAATAATAATGATAATAATAATAATAATAATAATAATAGATATTAAAAAATAAATAAATAATAAATAAACGAATAAATATATGTATATATATATATATATATATATATACATATATATATATATATATATATATATATATATATATATATGTGTATATATATATATATATATATATATATATATATGTGTAAATTAATAGATATATAACTAATAAGAAAACTATAAATACTGCTCTTACTAATAATAAGACACACGCTCCTGAAGACGGTCGCGAGACTGAAAGCGCTCGAGGAATGGCCCACGATACAACGTTAGGTTCCATACTCCACCAGTTAACACTGGAAAACCGACGAATCGCTCGCCGTGTCGAGAAATTAACCAGAAGGATAGCGAAGAAAGAATAATCCGTGGACTTCAACGACGCATGTATAATATATATATATATATATATATATATATATATATATATATATATGTGTGTGTGTGTGTGTGCGTGTGTGAAAAATGACAAACGGGAAAATAAGTTAAAGTGCAGAGGAAAAACGAAGACGAAAGATTTTGACCGGTTTCTTTCTGTTGGAGAACCTCTTCAGAAATAAAGGTATTAAAATAATTTTATTTTGAAGGCACATACATGGGATGAGAAGAGGAGGATCTGATTGGACCATATGAAGAAGAACTTACATGATGTTGTAAAAATGATGGGTGGGTTGTACAGTTTACTTGTTTCTCTATTCTTCTGTTTATATTTCTATTTATTTTCTTTCTCTTTTTTATTTCCACACCTAATGAGCTAGTATGGAGAAGGTGGTGGGAGAAGGAGAGAGGCGACAGGAGGGGAGATAGTACGAGTTGCTGACCAGGGGGGACAAGTAGGAGTGAGCATGAAGTTGATATGGTGGACGCCAGAACCCAAAGATTAATCATGATGAGTTTGAAATGAGTCTACTATTTTATCATAAGTTAGGTTTTTAAAGAGTAATAAAGGGTGTTACACACGACAGTCAATATATAGGTATATCTATGTACGCACACATACACACACAGACACGCATGCATGGGGTGAGAAACATGATAACTTGTGATAATGAAGTGTTGTGGTGGACAAAACGTGTGAAAAATGAAACAAACGGAAAAGTAGGTTAGAAGACGATGAGAAAAGCAAACATATATATAGATTTCGAAAAAATAGAAAATAAGGGTTAAGTTTGAGAGAGATGTATTAAAGTGATTTGATTATCAATGAGAGCTTGTTAAAGTCACAGGGTATGTATATATATGCACACGCACATATATACACAAAAACCCACACAGACATACAATATATGCACACATACGTCCACCAATATACACACACACATAACATATACATACACCCACACATACACGCATACATACACACACATGCGAAGATATATACACATATATATATAGAAATTTAATCAGGGTCGCAGTAGTGCAACATACTGCATGTTTTAGCGCGACTTTTGCTAGGTGTTTCCTTAGAGTATAAGAGCCGGGTCTTAGGTTTAAGTTTGATGGTGATTAAAGGAATATAATTGCGCTTTCAACGCATTTGCGGCGTGGGAGAGAGTGTTCACTTTTGAGGAGAGTGCAGTCAGAAAAGTTTAGATTGTGGGAGAGAGTGTCCCTGTGTAACACTAGAGCATTAGTGGAAATATTGTGTTTGAGGTCCCGCTAATCGTACTATCTCCCCTCCTGTCGCTTCTCTCCCTCTCCCACCACCTTCTCCATACTAGCTCATTAGGTGTGGAAATAAAAAAGAGAAAGAAAATAAATAGAAATATAAACAGAAGAATAAGAAACATAGTAAACTGTGCCAGCCACCCATCCTTTTTCAACATCACCTAAGTTCTTCTTCATATGGTCCAATCAGATCATCCTCTCCTCATCCCATGTATGTGCCTTCAAAATAAAATTATTTTAATACCTTCATTTCTGAAGACGTTCTCCAACAGAACAAAACCGGTTAAAATCTTTTGTTTTTGTTTTTCTCCTGCACTTAAACTTGTTTTTCCGTTTTTCATTTGTTTTACACATCTTGTCCACCACGACATTTCTTTTTCATGATTTATCGTGTACCTTACCCAATATATATATATATATATATATATATATATATATATATATATATATATATATATATATATATATAGTCTCGGAAGTTCTTTTAACCTTCAAAACTGAAAAAAAAATTGTTGAAAGATTTTAGTCTAGTAAGTCTAGTAAGTCAATCAATCTACTGCAATCACTATTTTAGTTTACTTCCAAGAATATACTCTAATATAAATATATTTTTTTATATATATGTTTTTATATATAAGGGATCGTCAGTTGTTTATCATATATATAAAAGAAAGAGGGGAGGCAAAGCCTGGGAAGGTGGACCTCCCCGAACTGTACAGGAACAACCCATTGACCGGCGTATATCAAGACTCGAAGGCCGAGACAACACCAGTATGGGGTGCAGTATCCATCGGAACAGATACCACACTTTGATATTAGCCAAAAGGCCAAGAAGTTATCCATTTCTTTAGAGTACCTAGCTTTACTGACGCTACTGTATTTTTGATAGTTGCCCATTTCGATGTAGATCAAACGCCATCAGCATAAGCATCTTGTTTAATGATGAAAAATGATTTTTCTCAGTAGATCCGCTTAGGCTAGTAAAGACAACCATCCGCCTGTCATCTTTTATGCTGTAAGAGCTTTATATTTTTTGTCTTGTCAGCGTGGAAGGAAAGGTTACTTCGAATGAATACGAAATTACACTGATATGTGATTAAGTGAATAAAGTTAGACCTCCTTCATTTTAACATATTACACCACCCTGATTGAACTAACAAACATGTTATCAAATAAGGCAGCTCATAACATGACTCCTCTACATTATTGTAAAATGTGAACTAATTGTTGTCTCAAACTACACTGACGAGACAATAAAGAGGAAGGTTCAGTGTAAATCGCATGATGAGTATTTTGCTTATAGTAGTTTCACGTATCGAGCGAAGTCCAGCAAAAATGAGAATAGCTTTACTATTTCACGTTTGGTTAATGAACTTTAGATCTCTAACTAGATACATAAAATATTATATCCAACCAACCATATCGTTTATTTTGTTCGTAGTGTTTTCTTACCGTATAATCTAACGGTATTCACATGACCAGCAAACTCAGCATTTTTTTTTACTATGACATATTTTCGCCACTGTTATGACTTTTCTATGTCGCATTGTAATATAGAGACTATAAAAGCAATTAGCATGGGTAACCCAACATCATCGAATGTAAATGTTAAACAAATACACAGTATTCAACCAAACAATGTATGCAAAAAAATGATTTTTGGTTAATTAGTGAGAATTTGTTACTATGCATTTGATGTGGTTTTCATGATATCAAAATATTTTCATATATATATATATATATATATATATATATGTATATATATATATATATATATATATGTAAGTCTGCCTGATGAGATCTCAGTTTATAATAGCTCTTGATCGATAACATCGACATTCCAGTGTCACAGGTTTTGTACATGTATATGTAAATAAAAATAATCATATATATATATATATATATATATATATATATATATATAGAGAGAGAGAGAGAGAGAGAGAGAGATAGATAGTATGCGAATAACATCACACGTAAGGGACAAATTCTCACAAATTTACAGAAATTGCTTTTATACGCATATATATATATATATATATATATATATATATATATATATATATATATATGTATATATATATATATATATATATATATATATATATATATATATATATATATATATATATATATATATATGAAAATCACACAATATATAGCAAACAAATTCCCACAATTCACCAAAGAACTAGTTTTTATTCGCATACATTTTTGGTGAATTTGTAAGGATTCATCTTCATAAATCTTATGTGGTTTTCGTAAAATCAAAATATTTCTATTCCAGCTCTAGTCTTACACTATTGAACTATCATAAAACTTTTGCGCAATAAAAAAATGTATATTTAAATTATTTTAATTAAATTTGAATATATACATTACTGTTATTTTTGCTTTTTATAACATTGAGCTCTCTTATACAAGATTTCTTACAGAAATATGTCTATCCTTCACGGATCGAACATACCATTTATATATATATATATATATATATATATATATATATATATATATATATATATATATATAAAGCTTTTTAATAGAATAAACGGAGTCATAGCGAGTCGAAGGCAATATCACATGAAGAACAAAAGAGACGAAAATTATAGTTATATATTTAATCGTCGGAAGACATTCGATTAAAAACCTTTAAAAAGAATTTTAAAAGTCCAGCTAAAACTAGCAAACTAAATCCCTAAGGACCTTTCAACCGACACATTTTCAAGAAAACGTAGGGGAACATCCCTTTGAAAACGAGAAAAAAAGGAAGATTGAATATCGCCATTTCAAACGGAAAAGGCAATATATATAGAATACATAAAGAAGAAAAGAAGAACAAATAACTATCAGACAGTCTCGCCTGACAACGTTGTTCTACAACGAAATCTTTTTTTAAAAAACCGTAAATAAATGATTTTTTCATTTAAATTGCACGATTGTTGATTTTCAAAATATTTCACTAAAATACATTTTCATGCGTGCCTCAAAGATGTTCTCAATTGTCTTATTCAAATAGCGTCAATCTTCGCATAACATCGATTGCACTACACTTATCCTAACGTCTTTTAGAACTTGACGTGCTTTTCTGCTTCTATCGTTATTCGACCCTCGGTGTTATTACCATCAAAATAAGGAAGAAGAAAAAAAAAAATTAGAAGACAGTCTCGCCTGACTGAGTGTTTCTACAACGAAAGCTTGCAACAAAAAAATTAAATAAATTATTTTTTCATTTAAATTACACGATTGTTGATTTTCTAAATATTTCACTTAAATACATTTTCATGTGTGCCTTAAACAACTTGTCAATTTTCTTTATTCACATAGCGCCAATCTGCGCATAACATCAACAGGATAACACTAATCCTAACGTATTTTAAAACTTGATGTGCCTTTCTGCTTCTATCGTGATTCGACCTCTCGGGGTGTATACCATAAACATAAGGAGGAAGAAAAAAATGTTTTACAATAAAAGCTTGCAAACTCAAAAATTAAATAAATGAATTTTTCATTTAAATTTGAATTGATCGGTTGTTGATTTTCAAAATATATCACTTATATATATATATATATATATATATATATATATAGAGAGAGAGAGAGAGAGAGAGAGAGAGAGAGATAGACAGACAGACAGACAGACAGAGACAGTACGAGTAAGATGTATATAGAGTAAAGTATACATAACTTTATATATAATGTGTCTCCCTTTATATTTACAAAAACATAATAATATTATGCTCGATGCCTGTGTTGTCTAGAATATATATATTCCAACATGCATGATGATCCATTTAATATTTTAGGATATTATCAAGTACATATAAATAAATATATATATATATATATATATATATATATATATTACATATATATATATATATATACATATATATATATGTATATATACATATATATACATATATATATATACATATATATACATATATATATATACATATTTTTATATATATATATATATTTATATATGTATATATATATATTTATATATGTATGTATATATATATATTTATATATGTATATATATATATATATATATTTATATATGTATGTATATATATATATATATATATATATATATATATATATATATATATATATATATATATATATATGTATGTATACAGTGCTGTTCAAAAATATAAGGCGAGAAGTAATTTACGCTTATGGAGTTGTTTAATCGTTCGTATGGCCTAATCTTATGAATTTATATTGCGAATACGATCAGTAAACTACCCTTAAATTTTTGGATTCAATTTTTAAGATTATGCTTGCGTATTGCAGATAATTACAAATTAGCATAAAGAACCCTTTTCATAAATATAAGGCCACATTCATTAACTCAAATATTAGACACAAGAAAACTTTTAAACACATTTAATATTTAGTATGACCACCATTATTCTTTATTAACTCGAACACGCGGTTTTTCATGCCATCAATCAAAGAGTGAATATATTCGCCCGAAATCTTATCCCATGATTCGACAATTACTGCTTTGAGGTCCCTAACGCTTTGGAATTGACGTCCATCTGAGTATACCAAGCGGGCTAGTTGCCCCCATGCATTTTCTATTGGATTGCAATCTGGACTATTGGACGGCCAGGCCAATAATTGTATATCTAATGTATCCAAGAAACTTTTTGTTGCACGAGCTGAATCGATTGGAGCGTTATCCTGCATAAACCACCAGTTGTCGCCGCATAATCTTGTTCCGCACTCCTTCAGCCTAGCCTGATTAAAAAGCTTTATGTATCCATCGGCCTTAAGACGACCACTAATGAACTTTATGTCTATCTTGCCACTGTATGCAATTGCACCCCAAACCATACAGCTATCACCACCTCCAACTCGAGACGAAAAGATTTCACGTAGCAAACTTTTATCTCCCCAGTAACGCTGGAATCCATCTGGCCCATCGAGTTTGAATTTTTTCTCATCTGTAAACAAAACAGACTTTCATTCATTCACCCAACACTGATGAACTTTTCCGAACTCCAGTCGTTTCTTTTTATGAATGTTTTTAGAGGTGGTTTGGCTTTGCGCTTCAAACTTGATTGTCCATTCCTATGAAGGAAGCGTCTAACTGTCAATGAGTTAACTTTGGCATCAACTCCGTCCTTTAGTTGCGGAGATGAAGCCGATTTCGATTTCTTCAGCATTTTCAGAATCCAGCGTCCTAGCCAGGGGCCAATAAGATGTGGTCTACCTGGACTTTTTTAGTATTCTAGCTCTGTGGCGCTTTCAGATAATTCGACACCACCGTCTAACTTCTTCTAATGTCCAGTCCCATGGCTCTGCTGGTTAATCCACGTTTAAACATCTCTGTAATAAGGCCTCTTTCGAATTCGGTCAAAGGTTTGCCTCTGGGCATTATTAGTGAGCGTTATCATATGTTATCGTGGAGACTATCTTTATGACAACTTTTAAGTTGTTTAAAAGTTTTTTTCGTGTCTATTAAAGGTTTATTTTGAGTTAATGAATGTGGCCTTATATTTATGAACAGGTTTTTCATGCTAAGTTGTAATTATTTGCAATACTCAAGCATAATCTTAAAAATTGAATCCAAAAATTTAAGGGATGTCTACTGATCGTATTCGCAATATAAAGTCATAATATTAGGCCATAAGAACGCTTAAACAACTCTATAAGCGTAAATTACTTATATTTTTAACAGCACTGTATATATATATATATATATATATATATATATATAATGTGTTCAGAGTTTAGTGTTTTGTATAGGAATCCGAGTAAGAGAACACAATGTACTTCTTAACAGCGCAGGATTACATTCTTTTAGGGCTGTCAAGATTATAAATTATTTCGACGTAGATAGACCTTGTCAGATGCGTAACACACCACATTCAGTTCCGAAATGTGACTGGTATGGTAATTATCGTTTAAAATAAAGCGTAGTTAAAGAATAACTTAGAACATTTTAAATGGAAATATTATTTAACTATATATCATATAGAATGGCACATCTACGATATAGTATTAACAGAATCATTTACGATAAGTTGCATTAAGATCTATATCTAATAATACGCAAAAGCAAGTTCAATTTCGTACGTACGTTATCACTCTCACACTTTTTTAGATAAGATAAGCTGACTGCTGAAGATGCGATGTAAAAAATGTTTTTTAAAATTTTAATTGATGTTGTTATTGTGTCGAATGTGAAACTTGATCTAAAATAAACTTACTGGGCCTTTGAGCTAGGATGAAAGTTTGGTATATGTATTTTACAAAGATGATACACTAATATCGTGGGGTCTGTGTACGCGTCTTACTTTAATAGAATGGAAATATGTCAGGAAAGGTTTTGGAGATAGAACCCCATAACCAAATATATTCTGAAACTACATTAACCAGAGTACTTAGATAAGTGTGTTTCGGTTTAAAGAAATGTGCTAGAATAATATCGTGGGGTCTGTCATTGTGCCGGACTTGACTAAAATCGAATATGTTTTAGCTTGGCAGCAATATACAATAGATGAACGATATCTTCATATACCTATGCATTTCTCTCCTACACTCTCACTCTATGTTGATGCAACGACTCTCTATTATTTTGTTATGCCGATGTGAGCATATCTAAGAATCGGGTGACTTTTTCAGCGTCGCTATTTAATTTACTTACGTGTATACTATAAACATGTATATACATTAGATGGCAAAATTATAAGTATATTTACTTATATATAAGAATAATAAAGAATAATATTTATATATAATGATAATAATAAGGATAATATATTGTTGTTTTTTTGGAATGGCATCTGTTATCGGCTACTAAAGATCGTTTTATATTTATTTTCTTCAAATCCCGTATTTGGTGTAGCTAGTATGTTGACGTAAGAGAGATGTTGACATTGTTGCATATATTTCAGGCATTGAAATGGAAGATTAAGCCGGGCACTACCGACATCTGATGCTTTTTTTACTACAGAAAAGACAGAAAAGCTACAGAAACCTACATAAAAGTGTTTCATGTGTATGGAGAGACTTTTGTTGCAAAACAATGTGCCAGAAATGTGTTTTCTTAATTCTGAAAAAGAAATTATTCAGTGAGAAGTGCTCCTTGCTTTGGCTGGCCATAGATGATCGACAGTGACGAAGTGAAAGCCGCAGTTGAACAAGATTCCTGTTTGACAACCAGACAAATCGCAAACATTCTCAAGATTCATAAATAGAGCGTGGATAATGAATTGCATTAATATTCACTTAAATAAAAAAGTAACAAATTGTTCGACCAACCTAAGAATAGAAAATAGAGATATTTTACTTATCCAATAAGCTAGTGTTAATAGATATATCACTGTTTATGAATTTTGGAATGAAATAAAAAAAAAAAGAATAAAGTATGGCCCAACGAGCACGTCTAACTATTTACTATATGTCGTATCGAAGGCACCATTAAATATATGTTATACAACGTAAGCTTTCTGGAGATGTAATATTATATAGATACCTATGCTATTTTAGCACTTGATAACCCGAAAATAACAGATATGTTGAGAAACAGATAAACAGAACGAAATGTATCTGTCAATGTTTGATTTCAACTTTCGGTAAATGTCAAAGCTTGTCTGAGAACAATCGTGCATACAACATGTGATTTACAACAAGATCATAACAAAATGTCATACGATTTTTTTTCGTTTTATTAGCATAACAAATTTAACATTTCATGTTTCACAATAGTACTTAGATACTTTGCAAATATTTGTAAGAATATATGAATAAAAATGCTATTAAAGAAGAGCCGTGTACATTCGTATTATATGTCAATTATTTTCTTGTCTTTAAGTCATAGGCATACATTTTAAATATGCGGTTAAAACGGTGGCTGTGCACTATGATAATGCTTATAACATATTCAGGCTAAAAAAATTAAATACCATTCTATTGTCCATCTAAAACAGCAGGTGATTGTTACATGTCGTGCTGTTCATAGTTTTGGGGTTTTAATTAGCAAAGCTTACCCCAAATTGAAAGCGGCATAGAATCGTATCTGCTATGCTCGGCGGCCTAAAAAATCTTGAGATATGATGTGGAAGTGGATAATGCATAGCGACTACTAAACTTCTTATAAGGACAGTTAGTTGTTCGCACCAGGAAATACGCAACTAAAGGTAGAAAGGATTGCCGCCAGTGACGAAAAATGAATTCAAAACCGTGCCTAAGTATTTTATAATGTGTGAACCTGCATTTCATGGTGGTTTACTGTTTTCTATTTGAAAATAATTTGAATATATTAGTCAAAAATTAGTAACAATTGAACATTGAACATCAAACCACCAAAAATGAATTGGTGCAATTTGTTTTGTTTTGAAATATTTGAATCTTTTAATTACCGTTACCTTTCTCAGATTGACCAGAATGAAAGTAATAAGACCAAATTGTGTTTGCGCTTCCTTGCACCAGACAGTGTTTACAATCAAAATAATATAATAGAGTTTGATTAAAATTAGAATAACAATACTTAACATACATTTAGTATTTATTATTTCGATTGTATCAGAAAAGTCGTCCAGTACCATTTCTATCTTGACTGTTATTTTCACAAAGTTTCGGCCGATGTAACCTCCAACCTTTTTCAGGTGTATATTGACAATAGCTTTTATTTGTGAATGGTGGTAAGAATTTTTTTTCTTTTTTTCCAACAAACTATAGTCGTTAGAATTTAAAATGTGTGATGTGCGTATGAAACGGACCGAGCGTCAAGTCATTTCCATTTTTGTATTATTTGGGGTGAGTAATGATTTGATATAATGTTTTTGAATGTGTTAGATGAGTATTGATATTATGTATTATTTGGGGTGGATAATGATTTGATATAATGTTTCTGAATGTGTTAGATGAGTATTGATATTATGTATTATTTGGGGTGGGTAATGATTTGATATAATGTTTTTGAATGTGTTAGATGAGTATTGATATTATGTATTATTTGGGGTGGGTAATGATTTGATATAATGTTTCTGAATGTGTTAGATGAGTATTGATATTATGTATTATTTGGATAGATTTCATCTTGGGTGTTATTTTCATAACGTTTCGGCGGATGTAATCTTCAACCTTCTTGATGGGAACAGTAGTCTAAACAATCCAAATAATACATGTTATCAATCCTAATCTAAACATTCAGAAAGATTATATCAAATCGATTCGAACAATCATTAATACAAATATAGAAACGACGCAATGCTCTTTCTGTTAGATAAAGACATCACATATTTGAAATCTCAACAACTATAGTTTGTTAGAAAAAAAGAACAAAAACATTCCTTCCACCATTCACCAATAAGAGTGATGGTCAAGATACAACTGAAGACACTCGGAACTTACATCCGCCGAAACGTTGTGAAAATAACACCCAAAATTAGAACAGTAGTCCGAACAATCGAAATAATACATATTATAAATCCTCATCTAAAGATTTCAGAAACATAACATCTAGTATCATTATAATATTAGTAAAGAAAGATCAAATTATTGCACAATTGTTCTACTCGGAGAATTAATTGTACCCGTGCTGTAACTGGTATTCTTCTAATATATATATATATATATATATATATATATATATATATATATATATATATATATATATATTCTTTTATAACAGACTTACTTCCATCCTAAATATGATTATGTGTTTATTTGCATTGTACGCTCGCTATGAGTTTTAATGTATGTGAATACTTTCGTGTTCCATATAGCTCGGCACAGATACCGACTTTAGCTCAGCAAATAAATCATATATGGTACACATTAATACCGGCGAATGACTGTCGTTAACTGCTTTATAACATCATTGTGTTTCTTTTGCATATGAGAATATATTCATGTCTCGAACCAATCTCTGAAAAGAAGACATTTATTGTCTTTCAGAATAGTCATAAAGCATTATATATGCTACACATTTCTGTGCACACATGCCTATAAACTGACAGGGAAGTGAAAGATATGTAAGAAGTATACACGAACTAATACAGTGTAGGCATAACTCTGTGTACATATACTTTGTACGATACGCATTACCTCTACATACCAATCACGGACACGTCTTCGACAATCACTGCTATAGAGAGTGAGCCGATGTCGTATCATCTCGCCCTCCTCTATCCGGTTAGGTACGTTCTTACTCAATCGTACGAATTGAAGTAAGTAGATCCCATCAACTGTATTTGTTGGTTTACAATGTCCATTATTAAAAAAATATATATATTTAATTACAAAATGAAAGAGTTAAGATTCCGACTATAAATATATTTTGTTTTAATATATGTGAATGGATGAAGGTTAATGAGTGTAAGGTCGCTGGTGAGACAACACCGTGATCCATTCATTTCGTGTGAATCAGACGATTCTGTTGTTAGCATTGGTTTCCTAGATATCTTTCTAGTTAGACTTCTTTCTAGAAAGACATCGAGTGCGTACATGAAGGTTGCACATCCCTAAGTCAATGTGTTGCTGTGGAACGAACTAGATTCGAACCTAGCACGTTGGCAGTCCGTATTGTTAACCAATTAGCCACCGTCACCTCCCAACCGCGTCGTGATTTGTAACGAGGGTTGACTTTTGACAGAATTTTATTACTTAAGAGGACGGCTCAACACGAATTTGTTTACATTGGACTTTAAAACGACTATGTTGTAGTCAGCTGGAAAGCAGCCCCGTGGTATGGCGTACAATAGTTGTAAGGAAGACACTTATTGAAGATCCGTTTAGTTCTAGGTACACATAGGGCGAAAGGGTAATCAAAATAAATATTACTTTTGTTATTAAGGAAAGCTGCAAACATTTGCTAAATACGGGTAGCTGATCGAAAATGAGACTTTACAACTTATTTTCGCAGTGACTACGCAAAATAATTAAACACAATATTTATAAAAACACTACTTAGATTGAATTACTATCTCGTTTCGGAATGGCTTCTTGAAAACACTATATTTAATTTATATCTCGTTTCGAAATTGTTTCTTGAATACAAATTTAGCTCAAAGAACAGAACATAATATAAGCATATATAAATTATTGGGTGAATATATATTTTTTTTAATTTCTCATCTGAATAAAATATGAATTGCCGATAATCTAAGGTAATTCAAAAATAAGAATGAGATTATTATCTGAGCATAATCTTGAAATAAGCATAAAATAAGAAATAAAATATATGCCGAACAAAAATGGCATATCATCTTTGTCGACCACTGTTTGTAAGTCGTAGCATCAAAATACGATGTAAATTGATTTTACTTGCGTAAGAAAACAAAAATAAATTCGCTAGGTAAAATTAATAAAATAGAATGCAGTTGATTTGCAAGTTTCCTAAAAATGTTTAAAAATTAAATAAAACATTTTCATTAAGAAAAATGTTGTCAAAACTCATTGATAACTAAATAAAATGTAAAATATGAAGGACGTTTTTGATTTTTTAATTCAATTTTTGTCTGTTTTCTTTAGTTATATGGTCGGCTTTTGTCCGGTCCCCCATCCAGAATTGGCAAACTTTGCAAGTGGTGACCAAAAAGTGTAATACAAAACTTTATACGTTTTCATAGGTTTGGTGTTGAGTTGAATTAGTTATTAATTAAGTCTTTAATTTTAAAATGTTCACGCCTGTGTGCAAGAACAAACTTTGGCGTCAGTACTTCTTTGGTTTTGATTTTCTATGTCTGCATACTGGTTGTAAAACAACATTTTTAAATATAGAAATAAGGTGGAGAGAGAGATGGAGATAGAAGGTAATATTTTTTTTTAAACTAATAATAAAAATAGTTCTTTGTGATAAATATGTTTAAAACCGTTTGGCAGTTTATTGTTACATTTCTATTCTACTGACAAGACACGCAAAAGGCATAAACATTTATCAATATTAAAAGGTAAGTATATATTCACAACTATTTTAAAGACATTTAAAATATGTTTTATGAATTAACAATTAATTACTAACATGTTATTTATAAATTTATTTTCATATTTAAACTTATGTTTTAATGTATATTTGTAGAAATTAATAGATTATTTCACTATATAACAACTTATCTATATGTTAATACGATAGCGTGTGTGTTCCTGTGTTACGCTTCCGGCAAAAGATCTGCGCATGCGTGCCGCACCAAGATTTTGAAAAACATTCAACTCACCTAATTTTAGAAACATTTCAAGTATTTCCCTTTGGCGCAACGGTTAGCGACGTAGTATTTTTGACTTCGGCCCGACTGGTTTATAGTTCGATCCCAACCAACCTCTAAGATTTTTTTTCTACATTTCGAGGGGAAGTGGACGGGAGGTAGGGAGGGGACGACCGGGAAGACACATATTAATACAATAGCGTGTGTGATTTTGTGTGTCATGCTTACACCAAAAGCAACGACCTTCCGAATCTTTGTATGCTACTCATGAATTGGCTTCAACTTTTGGCTAAGATCAAAATGTAGTATCTGTTCTGATGGATACTGCACTCCATAGACTGGTATTGTCTTGGTCTTCGAGGCTTGATTTACGCCGGTGTATGGGTCTGTCCTGTGCAGTTCCAGGAGGTCAACCCTCCCAGGCTTCGCCTCCCCTCTTTGGGGAGGAGTAAGTTTATTGCTTACTGTCTGGTGCGCCCCTACCCGGGAATGCCAACGGGGCTCCCCAGGCAATTTCTAATGGCCAGAGTGCTCATCTTCTCGAGCGCTATCTTAAACCCCACTTTCCCGACCCGACCTTGGGTCACATCTTACTTGTTTGAGTCAGATAAAACTGGCCTTGGGAGCATTAAATTGACCATGGATGAACTCTTAGCGATCACTATTTCATGTTATTCTAAACTAACTATTTTAAATACTAGTAGATGTACTCGACCAATATGTGATACATCTTATTATGAATAAAATGAAATAAGTTGAAACGTCGTATTCGCTGTTTATCGATGTCCAGCGCGAACGCAGTCACCGCCATAATATTGTAACACAATAAACTACACACTTGATACCAACATTAGTATTTATAAACATATTACTTGGGTAAAATTGTATTTAATCTTGGCATATGACTTACTTTTTTATTGTATGATTGGACTGATAGACAGACATCGGGAGAGACTCAGGGATATGGAAACAGTCTTTCTATTAAACATTTATGAATAATGCCTTCACGTGTGGCTTATTATGTACTTAGTTGAAACAACTTAGTTACACGTCTTATGTTATGTCCTTTATGTCCAGCTGGTGTTTGATGTTGCAAACAGAATATATTCAGCTGAACAAATCTGATGGTAATTTGAATTGTTAACGAGCGATTCTGTCTAGCTAATGTTGATTAGATTTCTGATAAAACAACGACGAGAAAAATGTTCCGATTTGAACATTATTAAGCAATAATCACATTTATGTGAGAGTTTGTTCCTGTTTTACTCAAAAAGTATCATTCGAGTATCCGATGTATCGATAATTATGACAGAAACAAGTATTACCTCACACACATAATCAAATTGATGTAAGAGAATATGTATATTCATAATTAACTCAGTAAACTTTTTTTCTGTGGGAAAAATAACATAATTTTTCTGTAGACATCTCTAAATCAAACTAATGGGTTCTGCTGCGTGTGTGACCCTACATTTTCCCCTCACCATTTCTTTCTGTCTACCCCTTTCGTTCACGCGCGCTATACTAAAACAGCGAGTATTAAGTGCGCACACAATATTTTGAGGGGTCTCTGTATTATTGTGAAACAAACTAAACGCCATTGTTATTTTCTGTAACAAGCGAATATACAGATGGTGAGATCGATGCACAGCGAAAGTCAGTCTGAACTCCTAAAACGATTTATATTAACAAGCATTTTATAGATCACGTAAAAATAGAAATCAGCAAAGGAGATAACTTATTTTATATAGAAGAATACAACAAAATTATTCTTACCACTGTTCTCATCTTGAGTGTTATTCTCACAACGTTTCGACCGATGTAACCTCCGACCCTTTTCAGGTGTAACTTATCGAACTCGGAAATCTTACAGAATTTCGATCGGAACCCTTTATTTAATTCACGGGGGTAGCATGCTTTTATTCCGTCTGCCATGACCGAGTAGAAGTCTTAAATAATCTGCTATGATTTTCTTAGTATCGCCCGTACTGAGAATTGAACCTTCAACCTTTAGAAGTGTGTAACTTAAAACTGAGTTTTACTTAATACTTTATCCGTTACGTCAGGAGATCCATGAGTTCGATAAGATATGCCTGAAGAAGGTCGGATGTTACATCGGCCGAAACTTTGAGAGAATAATTCAAATAATACAAATAATCAATCCTTATCTAAATAATTCAGAAACACAATACAATAGGAGTGTTTAACCTTAAATTTAAGATTGTGAATGAAATAATGAAAATAAAATGACTTCAATGGATCCCGGGCAATGCCGGGTAAGTACATTTAGTTGTAAATAAATTTAATTAATACTTAACCCTTTCTTGGCCTTTTGGCTAAGATCAAAGTGTAGTATCTGTTCCGATGGATACTGCACGCCTGTCCTGTGCAGTTCTAGGAGGTCCACCCTCCCAGGCTTTGCCTCCCCTCTTTGGGGAAAAGTAAGTTTATTGCTTACTGTCTGAGGCGCCCCTACCGGGGAATGCCGACGGGGCTGCCCAGTCAATTTTTAAATAGCCAGAGTGCTCACCTCTCGAGCGCTGGCTTTTCAAACCCCACTTTCTCGACCCGATCTTGGGTCACATCTTACTTGTGGGAGTAAGATAAAACTGGCCTTGTGCCTAACTCCTGGGGAGGAGTAAATAATATTCGCTATTCATGGATGTCAGCCGAAGATACGATGATAATATTGTAACAAAATAGATCACAAATGTAATACATATACTGTAGTTTGCAAGCATATTATTTGAGTAAAAATGTATTTGACTTTGTTTTCGAATGTATCTCTGGACAGAGAGACGGACACACAAACAGTTTCATATCTAGGAACACACTCTTTCTATAAAACATTTATGGATAATGCTCAGACGTATGGTTTATTATGTATTCATCACAAAACAGCTTAATAGCTTGTCTTATATTATGTGCCTCATTTGAACTAGTCATTGGTGTTGCAAACAAGATATATAGAGTTCAATAAATCTAGTGTCAGAATCTTTAGCGGACAAGTTTGTGTACTTCATTGATCAAATTCCTACTGAAACAACGGCGATAAAAATGTTCTTATTTGTGGGTGTTAAAGCGATAATCGTATTTATGTGAAAGCTTTTTCATGTTTTTCCTCAAGAAGTATTATACCATCATTTCAAATATCCAATATATCGATAATTGCTACAGAAACGATAATGTTGGCACACATAATCAAATAGATATAATAGAGTAGTTAAGTATATTCATAATTGAATAAGGAAGCTTCACTTGTGTCAGTAAAATAACATAATTCTCCTGTAGAAACCTCTAAATTAATGTAAAGTATTGGCCACTCAATTAATCGCTCTCCAACACCATTCACTCCATACCTCTATTTAGCTACCTTTGTGGTTCTTTATCTTGCACACGCACTATATTAACCAGTTTGTGTTAAGCGCAGACCGTATATTTTAAACGGTTAAAGTATTATTGTAAAACAAATTAAACGCCATTGTTCGTCAGCGAACGAATGTACTGAGTGTGAGATCAGTTAACTTTTTGTGGCGGTAACCATGAAGTAAGTTATAGTAAAGCATACACATGGAGTCAATATACACCCACCAAGCTCTGGTAATGCGTAAGAAATACGAAAAATTCTGACATGGCTTAAAATCGATAAATATAATTAAAATCAGTATTTCTTTTTAGTTACTGACACGGAAAAAACTAGGTTGAAAAAGAATGACGACACAGTGTTTGATGTGACTTTATATTTCTGAATATATACCAGTAAAGCAAATAGGGCTACTTAACTTTATATAAAATATATATTTTAAATCGTAATGTAGTGTAAAGTGTTGCCACTTCCATTTCTTGCGCTAACCACACGCAAAAGTACGTCAAATGGTTGACTGTAAGTTGCTTTTTAAATTATTTCACGGAGCTAATAACGTTCTTGACAATTCCATATTACTTAAGACTTAAACGAAACACCTACTTGTGTAATCTGATGGGTAATTCTCTTAATATTTCCTGAAAGATAATCTTCGGGAGACTGGTTCACAAAGAAAAACACAAAAAGGGTTACAATGGGTTATTTTTATTGTTGGTATAATGTCGACATTACCTTTTCTCACACTCGTCTATATTATGTACCGTAGTTGCCCCACCAGATCGGCCAAAAGAGCGAACTTACAAGTGACCCCATGATTTTTTGCCTCTCTCACGTTTTCAATTTCTAATATCATCTACCAAAATAGTTTGATGCACGCATTCTTTAATAAAACCATAATTAACGAATATTTACTCTTTAGCTTACTCGACAATTAGCAATATAGTAAACCTCATTGAATTTCAAAAGCGCATTCGTAATTAAATTCCAAACGTAACCTACATTTTATCAGCCCACTTTTTTATATTTCAGTAATCGGCATCGCAATAACCGTCACGAATAATTATTATAATAAACATTATAAGTAGTATAAGAAGATGTGTCTGTAACTTACAGTTCTAATCGCGTGATAGTATTTCGGAAATGTATATAAAAGATGTAGTCTCTATCTGTTTGTTCACAAAGTCTTCAAAGCGTTGTTGATAGACCCCCCATAACTTATATATTCTAAAACTGCATTGCGCACATGACTTAGATAAGTACATTTAAATTTGATCAAAAGAGGCCTAACATATTGGCGCTTTATATCCATCAAAAGTAAATACATTTTAGTTAATTTTATTCATCGCTTTAAATTTTTAAAGATTAAAAAATAAGTTTATTTAAGATTTCAGTAGTGTGCATGAGCTCTCATTGATTTCCGGAAAACAACGAGTGTGCCTCGAGGGTGTTAAAAAGTATAAATCTAGCGAAATAAATGTACATACGTTTCACTGTATGTACAGCATACATTATAAATAAATAAGTATTAAAAAAATAAGACTGCGAAATGGTTTAGAGTCCTTTGTGTAATTTTGGTGAACATCGGATTCTTCCAGCTAGTATAAAATATAGTAATAGATGTTGTATACACTAGTAAAACAACGATTGGAGAATCGGTGACTTTTGGTATTTTTAACTGTGCGGGTGGAGTTACCAGTGGTTTCTATGAAAGCAAATGTATATATGTAACATCAAACCCTTTTTATTCTTTCAGATTTTATAAACGATTGATATTTTTTCAAACAAATAAGAAGCATTTATTGTAAAGCTGTAATTTATTAAAGTTATAATATATGTAACTTTACATTTCATCCATCATCATATTATCTTCCATATTAATGCTGTATCCCCAATATTGAGCATATTTTATCGCATTAGAAATTAATATAAAATAATCATTTTATTATACTTGAAAATAATTATATGTGTTACCACCCTTCGTATAAATAGAACTTAAATTCCCTTCTTGAATGTGGTAATGCCCCGTGGTTACAGCGCTGGCTTACGGAGTCTAGGTTGACTCTGTCACATGAGTTCGAACCGTACAACCGTTCGATATTATCACCCCTGCACTGATGAGAGCGAACGCTCGAAACGTTAGCATATGTAGGTAAAAATAATTTAATATTATTTATTTAAAATTAATATTGCTATAAGCGGTTTTAATAAGATTAAAGTTGAGGCCTTTTCGGGGAAGTTTAAAATAGACGGACACGTAGCTATAAAGCATATTTTGACAACGTTCATAGAATCTTTAAGTCAGTCTTTGCATAAATAGAACTTAAATTCCTTTCTTGAATGTGGTAATGTCCCGTGGTCTAATCGTTACAGCGCTTGCTTACGGAGTCTAGGTTCGAACCGTGCGACCGAAAGCTTGAAACGCTAGCGCATGTAGGTAAAAATAATTTAATATATTTATTTAAAATTAATATGGAAATTGAAAAAGGAAAACCAAAAATATTATTTATGTATGCATCAACGTTTTGTCTTATAAGACTTCCTCAGTATGATTGTCTAAAGAAAAAAACTTACACAAGTACCAAATGTTTGAAACAAAGGGTGGTGGCGGGTGTAAGCTTAAACATTGGGGCCGCTTATGAAAAAATGAATCAGGAGATACAAATAGATAGTGGCAATGGGCAATTGAGTTTCCAGTGTCTCCAGTGTGGGGGATGCTGGCGGTCGGAGTTATAAGATTCTTAGGTAGGTGGGAAACATTACAATAATTGTATAAGAAGTAGGGGCGGGCATTGGTAGTTGTTAGAATTAATTTAAACGATGAAGAAAGAGAAGGGGGCATGAGACATGTTTATTGAATCTTTTTAAACTTATCTTTGAGATGAGAGAGCGGGAATGGTTAAAAATCACGGTCGTGTAAGGAAGGAAGTGGCAACGGAGTAGGAGAGGACGAAAAATAAAGCAGGCGTGGAGATGGTGTCCACATTTGTACACGTATATATATATATATATATATATATATATATATATATATATATATTTATATATATATATATATATGCACATATTCATGCGCAAAACACGTCCGTAAAATCGCACCTAACGTGGGAAAAAATCAAATAAAAAGGGGAATAAATATTATGTAGTGACGTGCTTGATTGATTGACTTGACATAAAAGGTTTAAGAGTATTAAAACAGTGTGGTGTTGTCCATTATTCACAAATAGATCATAACTGTAAGTGAAGAATTAAAGACAAAGAAGTGGATATATTTTTTTATTTTTTTATTTATGTGTTGATGTATAAATTTATTTATTCATTTATTTGATTATTTAGTATTTATTTATTAATTATTCATTTATTTAATTATTCATAAGTATATGACTACATATACATGCACACATATACATGCAATACGTATACATATACACATACATACACGTACGGAACAGATGTACTTATTGATATTTATTAAGTTATTTCAATGTTTATGTATTTATTTATTCATTTATTTATTCATACATGTGTCTGAACATACGTACAAGTACTTTTGTATATATATATATATATATAAATAAACACACAAAGACACATATGAAACGTAATAATTTTTCTTCGTATTAATTCAATTTATATGTACATATTATGCGTGATCCATGCTGAGAGCGTGATATAAAGGTAGCTAGCCGGAATCTAGATGCAATTTTTGTTCGGATTAAATAAGTTTGCAGATTACAGGAGCTAAATTTTAGGTTTGTGTTAGAGTTAATAATGCTGATTCAAGATTCGCCGAGATGTATTTATTAATGATAAAATTATTAAGTTCGGTACACGTGGGTGAAACAGAGAGTATGGTCGGAGTTCCAGAGGCCGGCAGCACGAGTATAGAAACTATTGGAGTAGAAATCTCTCTCGAATCCTGTAAACCTCCACTATGAATATATGGGACTTAGCTGATTGTTGGGTTGGTCTAGTGTATTTACGTCGACGTGACACTAGAGCAGCAAGTTCATCGGTGCACAATCTATTGAAGTACGTGTACAACATCCACAAGAAGCAACATTGCGGCGATGGTACAGGGATTGGTGCTAGGTGTATAGTGATGGACCTATAAAGTTAGCGACTCTTTTCTGTCTTTGTTAAAAGAGAGAGAGAGACTAGTGGATGATGCACCATCGAAGATGTGGCAACAATACTCCATGCATGGGTGGCTAGTGGCTTTGTAGAGATATATGATAATATCAGGTGTGAGATGTTTACTAGCACGGTAGAGGAAGCCTACCTTGTTGTGATTATCTTATTATTGAAAGATACCATTTAATCAATGAACGTCTCTCAATAGTCTCTTTAATATTATGATGTGAAGCAGATTTCTCATATTGATTCTGAATACTGAATTTTAGATTGTCATCTTTGAATTATCAAGGGCTTATTCAGTGTCGTAAACCCGATCCTCTGTTTTCAACTGTCATCAGTAATTAGCGTTTCTGTTTTGAAAGAGCAGGTTTCTTCTTTATCGTCCGGTAAATTACCGAATAACTAAAAATTATTATCGCGATTACATTTAGCATATGGACCCAGCTTTGAGGAACAGTAATTTTTGGTTGGATTCATTCTAGTATGGCAAAAACTCTCAGACGTAACTTTTGCAAATAACTTGATTTTGCAATTAGAACACAGATGATACTGCCAAATCTGTTGCAAAAAAAGTGGTCTAGATAACGTCTCATGTTTGCTAGTATCCCAGATCTCTTACAAAAAAATACTCTTCGCCCATGCATCTTATTTTAGTATCTTCTATATTATTATGTGAATCGGGATGTAGGATTTTTGTTCTGAATATCGAATGTCATACTGCCAACTTTTAACCATAAACAACGGTTTATTAAGTTAAGTTAACTTCACTATTCCCAACTGTTACTACTAATTAGCGTTTCGGTTCAGATTAATGAAAGCATGTTTTCGTTCGCATCATCGTCAAGTAAATTACAGAATAACTAAACATCATTATCATTATTCAATGAAGCTGTATACGGACTCAGCTCCGAAGAATTATAATTTCGGTTGGATTTATTCTATCATGGTAGTCGGTGGTTAGTAAATTTACAAGTAAAATGAACTGGAATAAATACATAGATGATAATTCTAAGTCTGCTGAAAATAAGGTGGTCTCCCTCTACCAGGCTAGAAAACTAATCACACCTTCCAGTATCCAATATCTCTATAAAGCTACCATTAGTGCATGCATGGATTATTGTTGTCACATCTTGGCTAGTGCATCAACCACTAGTATCTTGCTTTTGGGCAGGTTGCAAAAAAGAGTTTTTAACGTAATAGGTCTCACACTGTCTACCAAACGCAAGCCCCTGTCCGGTCGCTGCAATGTTGAATCCCTGTGATTGTTTTTCAAGTACTTCCACTGAATGGTTCTGATGAACTTAGTGCATTTATATCCCCTAAACGTAAATACACCCGATGAACACAACTAGCAGCAAAATCTCACCCTTTATTGTAGAGGTCCCAGGATGCTGGAAAACTTTATACTATAATAATTTTCTTCCTCGAACCGCTTGGCTTCATAATTCCTGCTCCCTGTTTCCCAATCTGTACACACATGCATAAATTTAGATGTAATGTAGACAAAGATCTCGCTGCACAACTCCATACTTAAGATGCAACTAATAAATCTAGTCTCTAGTTCACTTAGGTCTCAGTTGCAATATGTCTTGATTGTGGCGAATAAAAGTTAAAATTAACATTTTTTGTAATCAATAAGTTGACGTGAGACTAGTCCCTCTTACTTAAAACATGATTTAAAAGTGTGAAAATGTCTCTACGCTTAACATATTACTAGCTGGTGATGATCGCTATGTGAACTACATTTCAAATACAAATAAAAATGAATTCCCTTTCCACACGGGAAAATGCAATTCTCCAGAAAACTAATTAAAAAAAGAAAAAAACTAATTTAATAAAAGAAAATAAATAAATGAAATTGGAAAATCATAATTTTGCAAGATTTTCTATTTTACACGTTGATTCACTAATTATTCCGATAGCCTATTTATTTTTTAATGTGTTCATCGAGGTTGTTCTTGTGATATCGCATTAGTTAGTGAACAGCTCAGTTAGTTTCCTACTTGAGTGCGCTCGTTTACGCGCGAAAATTGGAATCTCATCTCTAAACTTGAAATTAATATGCAATGGAAAGAAGAAAAAAATCTAAAAGCAGAAAGATGAAAAAAAAGGATAGCAGATTTAGATAACTTCAAACAAATTAAAATGGTCGATCCTTTAAAATCAAATCATCAGTTGCATGAAAATATAATTTCTCTTTCCCGTAAAATTTATTAGAATGAGATGAGATGAAAACGAATAGAATAACTACTATACGATAGGTTTTTTTTTTCGTTTTTAAAAATGTTGTATTCATCTCAAACAAGGCATATTGCTACTGAGATGTAAAACAATAGTGCGATTAGGGGCATCCTAAGTGGGGAGTTTAACAGCAATTTTTTTTCTTATTAAGGAGTCACCATTTATCAAGGCCCTAAGGCAACTAGAGGATAATAGTTAATGAGTGTCAGGTGGACGGTGAGACAACACCGTGATGATCAGTAATGATGGTGGCGGTTTGGGAGTATTTGATTATTCAGGAGGACGGCGTAACAAGAATTTGTTTACATTGGACTTGAAAACGACAATGTTGTCGTCAGCTGAGAAGCATTCCCGTGGTATTGAGTTCGCATTACATTTAAATTTCTGCATGTTTGTACAGTGGGGAAAAAAGGAATCAGGGCGAGAATTTCAAAGACAAGTAGTCTGAGGAATACAAATGATAGTAGAAAGTATTCAGTCATCCGGATTCCTCTAAAGTGAAGGAAATCGATGTTGCAGCTAGTCGGTTGGTCGGGGATACTCCGAGGAAGTACTTGGAAAACGAGCACTGGAACGCAATACTATGGTGATGGCACAAAGGCATGGGCTTGTTAGACAGTACCAGACCTATTGGTTAAGCGACTCTTTTTGCAAACTGTCAAAAAGAGAGAATAGTGGATGCGGCACTAGTCTAGATGTCATAAAAATACTCAGTGCATGGGCGAATAGTGATTTTATCGAGATATAAGATACATACGATCATAACAATTCCCGGTGTTCCCCATTTTAATGGATATAAATCAATAATATATGTGCCTATATCTCTCTATATAAAACAAAGTTGTCTGCAAGTGTATCTTTTTGTCGCGGAATCACAGTTAAACGTTTGATTAAAGAGCCAAAATAACCGCATATTTGGAATCAGCATTTTAGATCCGATGTCTTTATTGATGTCGAAATTTTTTAACCAGTTTTTGTAAACTTATTATTACAAAATTCAAACTACAAAAAGTAACATTAGAAACAAACATTTTGATATTGTTAACGTTTCCAATTCCAGTTTAATATGTTCTATTATTAGGTGACCGAACAATATACTTATAAGTGAACATTTTCAATACCGGTAAGATAAATAAATGAGTAAACATATAAAAATTAGTCAGGATTGTTTTTAAACAAATCTTCGTTCGTATTTGACTTCCTTTTTATTAATAATTGAACTTTTTGTATGTTTCATTATTTATTTTAGACAATCTAATTATTTTACATATATGTATAACAGATTTATAATTGTGTATCCTTACGCCGAACTCATAATCAGTTTACGTACGGTAAAAAGATAGAACATTTTCGTTTAATGGTTTACAATACGGATAAATATATATAAATATATAGTATTCTATACAATATGTTATACCATCTGTCAGAGTTTGCATCTGAAGCAAGGCAAATGTTGTTTATTTTTTCTATAGCGTTCCAGTATATATGATGGATTCTCCCGTCGATTTCGACGTATGAGTAAATTTGTAATTGCAAGGGTTGCGCAATCACTAACAACCGCTCTCCTGAGTCGGCATTGATTGATTCCAATGGCAAGTAGTAATACAAGACGACTGGAAACAATGCCGAGATAAGCAGAGAGCACATACAGCACCTGGTATTCCCAAATGGTCACCCATTTAGTAGTGGCCAGGCTTAACGCCGCTTAACTTCGGTGATCTAACGGGAACCGGTGTGTCAACGTGGTGTGCCATAATATATATATATATATATATATATATATATATATATATATATATATATATATATATATATATATATATATATATATATATATATATATATATATATATATATATATATATATATATATATATATATATATATATATATATATATATATATATATATATGTGTGAGTGCGTGTGTGTGTGCTTGTGTGTGTTTGTGTGTGTGTTGGATGCGTAAAATATATAGTCATTTTGATAGGAAATGCAAAAATAGAGCAAGAATAAAGTTAAGAAGAAAAACCTTAAACCAACATTGGAGCCATTTGTATTATAATTCATTTCATCTCAAGAGAGGGTTTTTTCAAATGCTTTCTAATAGCCGAGTGACTAGCCATTTGATAGCATCTGAAGAACCACGCTCCAGGGGGGAAATAAATTATAATGCAAATGCCTTTGATGCTGGTTTCAGTTTGTGTGTCGATGTATCCAAAAACCTCGGCGATTCATGAAGTGAAATCGAAAAATGGATTCTCTTCTTTTTATTTCTCTTCATTTCATGAGTCGCCGAGGATATTGGATGGTTTGTAACGGCCTTTTCTAAATTGTAAAAAGTTGATTAATGTCAATGAAACCATAGTACGTCTCTTGAATATGTAATGTATAGTGTTTCTATAAATAATTTATATATATATATATATATATATATATATGTTCATGTACATGTATCTAGAGGGAAAAGGAGGTATATGGTATAAAGTCACTAGAACAATATTTTTTGTGGTAAAAGTAGTCTCCATTAATGTGATGCCATATCTTAATCGCCTTCTTCGGAAAGTACATAATATACTGAAACATCATCTAAATGAATGAATGCGAAAGCTTTTTTCATCTATCCTAACAATATTAACATCAAAACCGGTTAGGCTTATTTAATTCTAATTATATGAGAATATATTAAACTACCGTAAATAAAGTAATCTCCAAGTTCCAACAAACAGATCTCAATAGAACTCATTTACATATTCATTTTTAAAAAGTTTCTATTCAATTAATATTTAGTAATATACATGTTAAATTCGTATTGTAAAACTTTATGCTATATACGCAATCTTTTGATTAATAGTATTTAATATTATTGATAAACGTATAAAGATAGATTTTATAAAAGAAAGGATAGTGTTTTCAAAAATGTGGGGAATCTAATTTTCAAGGGAGATAATTTACTTCCGGTTTTAGTAAAACGTCAAATGTCGCTAAGATGTGGAGAACAGAAAGTACACTTTGATCTTAGCTAAAATATAATGAATCATTATTCTTTTTGTGACTAGACATATTTTAATGAATTAGATAAAAAAAAATTTGTTATTAGAATAACTTTTAATGGAGGAAGTAATGCAGTATCAGTTTTGTCATAAGACCGTGTACCCTGGAAGTATTTATTCTGTATAGGCTGAACATTTTTCTTGAAAAATTATAAGTATATATGTCTGAAATAAAAACGTGTAAACCAATAAAATTGAATTATTTTTTCGTCCAATATATATGTCGGCGTTTCACGTGGACAATAACACTTTATATTGTATTTAATGCTATTTAAATGAATAAATGCCAAATGTGTTTCCATCTATCCTAACTGTTTAAATCTTTACACCAGTGTATGCTTATTTATACATGTGTAGTATATTTTCAATCGTCACAATACATTCCCCCAAAGCATTCAATCGTCTTTTAAGGGGCAGTAAGTATACGTTCGTTTTACACGATACAATCCTTCCAGTATTTTGTTCTCCTTATTTGTGTGCGTGGAGGCAGTGTACTACATATTCTGTTTTCATGATATCAACCCCTCAGGCATTAAGTCCTACCTTTGGGATGAGGGTTTGTTAGTCATGATATTATCCTCTTTGCCATTACCTCCTCATTTGGGATTAGTGTATGTAGATACTTCATCATGATATCAGCCGTTCAGCTTGGCAAAAATACGCGACCGGAGGGAGAAAATATTTTTTAGTATAGAATAAATACAGGTAGGTTTTGACACACCAAAAATAGTTCTCGTCGTATTTTCTATAAATTACTATACATTCAATTTCTACATAATTATTGTGGCTTTTTTTATCAAATTTTATTTTTAAAAAACAATAAGAACATTTCTTTCAGAAAGTTTGTGGAAAGCCCACCCTGTCAATTTTCATACATTCCCAAGTTTCTTTTTAAGTACGATGGTTAAATTGTCAACATTGAAGATGATGTCAACATTCTCATTGCTAAGCTTTCGACACATTCCAGACAAACTAACATCCCTGGTTCTTTAAACATGATGATCTAAATTTTCTTCTTGATTTGCGATGTATGTAACATAAAATTGGAACTTTCTGAACAATGTTAAGACTGCGCATTCGCTAATTGTTTTCTCCACAGAATAGTTAGTCGAGATCGCGGAATAACTTGACTGAATTTTAAATTTTCCTGAAAGGGTATTTCGTAATATGAAGCATGGAGATATGATTTACGATATGCATTCTTATTACGAAATTAATTATATAAACGGCTATTTTGATTATGTTGAATAAAACTAGCTGGAAAAACGCTATAATTATGTAGCAACACTATGTATATTAGAAACATTTATGATAGCTACAGAAGCTAAAAGCAAAAAAATGTTGACTCTAAAAATGAACTTATCTCAAATTGCAGGCACAAGCGAAAATTTAAATACATACATTTCATTACTCCATCTGACGCCCTCCCCCCCCCCCAGTAAACAACCCCCTCTCTAACATTAGACTAATTCTTAAATTCTATAATTTGTTAATTTTGAAATTGTTAGATTTTCCAATCTTACAAATAATCATCCTATTAACATAGCGTATCCTCCACTGTACACCTAATAACTATATTAACCTATCACACTTAATGTAAATTGCGAACTAATATTATTCTCCTCCACTCCACTAATCCTTAACCGATTTTACTTCAACATTATAATTCCTATTCCCCTTTTTTTAATTATTGGCCAACCCTCGCACACACTCATCATTGCTTTTTTTATCTCGTTTGTATTCGATCCATCGACTCTGTATACGCTTCGCTCTACCGACAATGTTTTTTATTAGATTCCATTTCTCTCACTTTTAAACTATGCTCCCTGGTTACTCCTATAATGGTCCATATGCCCCCTTAGAATACATTAAAGTTTCTTATTTTGTCATGCATTTAATATTTAATTAACTGAGAATTCTTTAAAGTCTTTATACATCAATCTCTAGAACACTGGTTTTCGTCCGAATTATTACATATTAAACACGTAAATTGCAGATTTCCATCCATTTGAACCCTAATTTCCCAATTGGAACCCTTTTAAATTTCCTGAATGATATATAAGTTCGGAAATATTTACTCACTGACTTGAATTCACTTCTGTTTTTAGCTTATGATAACCTCACCCCAACTCGCATCGGTTTCATTGCTTATTAGCAATAAGCAGTAATAAAACAAACCCTACCCCTTCTCTTCTCCCAGCATCAGCCATACTTCATTTAACTATCTTTTACCTTTATCCCTTCCCCCACTTCCTCATTTGACCTTGTCTCCAACCAAAGCTGTCGCTTTTCTTAGACTCGATCGAAGTCACTACTTAAATTCCCGACTGCCTGCGTTTATTATACAAAGGTCAATCTCAACTTCTTAAAAACTACTCTCATTCTCGGTCCACGGAAGTATTTTTAAATACCTTCCGAATAAGTGCGTTTATTCTACAATTGAACTAAACATATTTCTATTGGATTTACTTCATTTTTGAACATTTTTAACGCTGCTTTAACGAAACCCTTCTTTCCATCTTTAAATCTCCCTTCACCGGACTCCTTATAAACAGACATTCACCAATTGGACAGACCCCATATTTTTTACACGCACACTCTCACTCTCCATTACTTAATATTTTTTTCACTACTAAATTATCCATATATGTAATTTCTCTGATGATAAGATTTTAATCTTTGAAAAGCCTTGGCTTAAGGAAAAAATAAAAACATGTTTTTCCGAGTACACCTTTTACTATAGGTTCTATCTACAAAAGGTATACTTTTAGTTTCATATTATATATATATATAAACATATTGTAAAAAGAAAATCAACCGGATTACTTAATTACCTGGATAAGTGTATAATATATTTAGTAAACTAGTTACATATCGAATAGCGTGTTTTAGGGGGGGGCTAAAAATGACAATCCCTATACAACTGTAATACACACACACATGTTTCCCTCTCTCTCTCTCTCTCTCTCTCTATATATATATATATATATATATATATGTGTGTGTGTGTGTGTGTGTGTGTATGTATGTGAAAGGCAAAACAAATAGAAAACGAGGAAAATATTATATAATTGTCTGCTAATATTTGTTCACTTATATTAGACACACTCAATAATTAAAGTGATTTCTTTTGTATAGCGTAAATAAAGGTTAATTTTTCCAGGTTTCCCTTTCATTAAATTGTATTGCTTGTAATTAATCTATAGCAAAAAATATTTTAATCATTCTGAAATATAGTAGACCATCGTCAAACTGGTAAATCATATTTAATTCTAGAGGATACTGTGTGACAGGTATAGTGAAGCATGTATTTGAAATAAATGTTTACAAATAGACAACAAAGCTATGGCGTGCAAATGGCGGTGGCACTCGGCATCTAAATACTAAGTCTCATAATTTAGTTTCTTGGAGTTAGCATCGGGCATTACAAGAGTAGCATCAAACCTTTGCACGTTACTATTCGGGAGACTGGCACTCAGTTTTGACTGAAATTTTACATCCATAAGAATTCAATACGAGACAACCTGGCTCTTAAACCGGTCGCACAGAACCCAACAACAACACACAACACATAAAAAGCATTATATTAAAGATAGGCATTGGTTTTACACAACAAAGAAAAACTAAACGATACACATATATTACAGCTTAAAACGCGTCTCCCAAACAAATTTTAAATTTATTAAATGTTTGAAACACATCTTATTTCTTTAGAAAAATACAACACGTGTTTTGAAAAAAAATGATTTTAGTTTGAAAAGAGTTGACACTGAAAAAATATGGTTGTATTATTTTTAAAAAGTGGACGTTTTATTTATGAAAATGTTCTTATTTTGAAAAAATGAAGGCTTTTTTGCAAAAAATGTTTATATATTGAAAGAAGTAGACAGTTTAAAAAAATATAGTTTTATTTTGAAAATAAGTAGACATTTTTTAAGTAAATGGTTTCATTCTGAAATAAGTTGACATTTAAAAAAAAAATTGTTTTATTTAGAAAAAGTTGTAGCTTTTGCAAAAAATAGTTTTATTTTGCAGAAAACGTGGGCTTTAAAAAAACTTTTAAAATTTAAATGGTTCATGTTTTTATATAGTTTAATTCAGAAAGAACTAGACATTTTCTTGAAGAAAATGGTTATATTTTGAACAGAAATGTACGTTTTTATTAAATAAATTGTTTTATTTAAAATAAAGTCAACGTTGTTTGAATAAAAAGTTTTATTTTGGAAACAAAATAGACGTTTTGATTTAAAATAAAAACTGTTTAAATTTTAA
The DNA here is from genome assembly GCA_963556195.1 of Sepiola atlantica. NCBI lineage: Eukaryota > Metazoa > Mollusca > Cephalopoda > Sepiida > Sepiolidae > Sepiola > Sepiola atlantica. Next base: position 36,119,785 of record OY744523.1, on the reverse strand, counting down.
GTACGCGTTTCTTACGGAATGAAAAGTACAAGCAAGAGAGTAGCCTAAATAGAAACTATTCTCATAAAAGTCATGACTGGCCTTGTAACCGAAAATGTACATACACAAAATGAAATAAATTATGCTAATCTTTTCTGTTGAATGTCCAATCAAGTGTCCGGCAGTGAGTGGCAATTTAAACAAAATATATTTTTCTTATTTTATTTTAAGCGAGAGACTGCGATGTATATGTATATATATATATATATATATATATATATATATATATATATATATATATATGTAAACGTGAGATGTGTTTATGCATTTAATGCAAAGTGTATAACATTTCTAATATATAATTTGAAGTCTTCCGTAATTAAACATGGTAAGTAAAATTGTAAGCTACAACATTAAAATAATAACTGTTTACTATTATACTTACTGATTAAAGAGTCACCACCGTTTGAGACAACAACAAAAGGGGGAGACATTATATGGGCCGGTATAATTGAATATAGTCTTGTTAGTCTTATAAGAGTACCCGAAAAAGTAATAATTACCTCTGCTGCCTATTGCGATCTCTCGAAGGAATCCCCGGTACTTTGGCTATATAACATAAATCTTTCTCTACTAAGGAACTTTGTTTTTATGTACAGCAATGCTCTTTCTCATTCTCTCCATGCCACTCAAAAATCCTTTGCACATTTGGGCATAAAGGTACAAAGTTGATATTATGGCGCCCATGCTTCATAGATTCAAACCCTAATAAAACTATTTTAGTCTATCATCCAACGAGATGTTTATGCCAATGGGCGTAACTTCTCGTCAAAAACGGACTTATGGGAAGCCAGTTATACTCCAGCAAGGGTAGTGTTACTAGCCACTATTACCATATTGACTTATTCAGTCAAGACATTTTGAAGTTATAAACGTCGATGGTGGTTATGTGGCTAAATAAAGTATTTTTTCATTATATGTATTTGACTATATATTATTAAATATTTAATTATATCAATTAATGCTCACATTTAACCGTTATTTATTTTTATTTTATTTATTCATCTCTCATTTTCACTAATAAACATTTATTTTTTTGTTTTAATTAAACAGATATTACCATTGGTCGGTAAACGTTCAGATATTTTAACAAATATGTTATTTTGAAAATACTAGCTATAGAGTTTTGATTATTTTTTAGCAACAGTTTAATTACGGAGTGCTAGTTTAGTTTCGAAAAAATTACCGAAATTCAGTCATGGAAAATTTATAAATAACTATTTTTCTAAAAGAAACTATTAACGTGTTCGCAATATATATATATATATATATATATATATATATATATATATATATATATATATATATATATATATATATATATATATATATATATATATATAATTAAGTTCAAATATTAACACAATGAACGAAACCATTACTTTTTAAAAGTGCTCAATATATTTTAGAGCTTTTATATTAAAATAAACATGGTTTGAGTATCCGACAATTGTTTCAGAACCTCCTCGGCTCCTCCTCAGATATCCCTGAGGAGGATCCGAGGAAGTTCTGAAACAATTGTCGGATACTCAATAATGCTTATTTTAATATATCTATACTAGCGTGACACGTGTAAATTAGACAAAATGATGTTTTTAATACTAATTATTTTGTTCCTCACCTATACATGTTTGAATAAAATATAAGATTTGGACTTGTATATTTATTTTAAAAAATGAACAATACATGAAACAATTTACAAAACTTCTTTATATACAATATTTCTAGTGAAGGTAATATTTCGACGACTAAACCTTACTTTGTAAATGTTTTCGATTAAATTAAATGTGGCTCCAATTCATGAATATTTATTTACTCCTCTCAAGGAGTTAGGAACAAGGCCAGTTTTATCTTACTCTTACAAAAAAGCCAGCGCTCGAAAAGGTGAGCACTCTGGCCATTAGAAATTGCCTGGGCAGCCCCGTTGGCATTCCCCGGTAGGGGCGCCCCAGGCAGTATGCAATGAACTTACTCCTCCCTAAAGACGGGAGGCGAAGCCTGGGAGTGTGAACTTCCTAGAACTGCACAGGACAGACCCATAGACCGGTGTAAATCAAGCCTCGAAGACCAAGACAGTACCAGTCTATGGAGTGCAGTATCCATCAGAACAGATACTACACTTTGATCTTAGCCAAAAAGCAAAGCCAATTCATGAGTAGCATACAAATATTCGGAAGGTCGTTGCTTTTGATGTAAGCATGACACACAAAATCAGACACGCTATTGTATTAATATTTGTCTTCCCGTTCGTCCTCCCTACCTCGCTTCCACTTCCCCTCGAAATGTAGAAAAAAATCTTAGAGGTTGGTTGAGATCGAACTATGAACCAGTAAGGCCGAAGTCAAAAATACTACGTCGCTGACTGTTGCGCCAAAGGGAAATACTTGAAAATGTTTCGAAAATTAGGCGAGTTGAATGTTTTTCAAAATCTAGGTGCGGAACGCATGCGTAGAGCTTTTGCCGGAAGCGTGACACACGAACAGACACGCTATCGTATTAATATATAGATATATTCTTCGACCAGCCATAATAGCTTTCTAATAAAAATTTAAATGGACTCATCATTCTGTTAACTAATTTGAACAATTGTTTCACGGAAACTCTGTCATATTATGATAACACTATCTTATTGATTAACATATTGTTGTGTATAGTTTGTATACTCATTAACGTTTGTTTTCTAATTTTAGCGTGGCCAGATATAATAGTTTTTCTCTTAACAAAAATAGGATGTTTAAAATAACTAAGTGACTGAGAAAAAGAAAGTATTATAAACGAAAACTACTAAAAAGAAACTCCCACTTGTGTAATGCATTGAAAAGTAAGTCTTCATGTGGATACTGTAAAAAGATTTCTGAAGCACCATTGCCAAGTAAGAAACGATCAGATTCTAAAATACCAGACTGTAACCCACAGAGATTTGCGGAATATTGGTCGTCAACTCCGTAGAAAACCTGGGCAGTCAAGAAAATCTTCACAGCAGTTGGGTGTCTTGACGTACTAAAGTCAACAAGGAATGCAGTTCTTCTAACAATGGCTTCTGTAAAATTTCTACTTACTAAACCTCTTCTTACACCAAGACTCAAATATTTAAGAATGGAATGGCTAAGCAATATATGAAAGTAGATATGAGTAAGGTTCTTTTATCTCATGAGACATGGACAACCCTGAGATGGATCTGATGTTTGGGCAAAAGAATAAGTTTATTCCGGAGATGAGAGTCACCATTGTTTAAAACGTTAACTGAATGTTGTAGAGGTCATGATATCCGCGGTTATCATTGGAGATAGACTTGTTCATCATATAAGAGTAATTGTAGCAGTAAAAAATACATCTGTTGACTATTGCAATCTGTTGAGAGAATCCCAAGTACCTTACCTAAATGACATAAATCTTGCTCTACTAAGGGACTTTGTTTTTATGCACGACAATGCTCCGTATCCCTCTGCATATGCCACTGATTCATTCTTTAGCATATGTGGGTATCAGAGGTACAAAGTTGTTGCTATAGCGTCCATGCTCCTAAGATTTAAACGCAATGGAAAACTGTTGATCTATCATCAAATTCCACTGTTAATGGGTGTCAATTCTCGCCTAAAAGACAGTCATAGAAAGCCATTAATACTGCAGCAAGGGCAGTGCCACTATCCACTATTAAAATTTGCATGATTAAGAGAAGACATTTTGAAGTTATAAAGAGACATGGTAGTTACCTGGATAAATAAGCTATTTGTTCATTCTAACTATTGAACCATATATTATTATGTATTTAATTATATCCATTAGTTGTTTAATGAAAACGTCATTCACCTTTATTTTATGTGTGTATTGTTTATATTCAGTAACTCGTTAATTGAAAGTGTTTTAGTTAAAAAGCTATTACCATTGATGTTAAGAAATATGCTATTTTTAAATACTAGATATGAGTTTATTCTTTTTCTTAAAAACATTTTTATAAACGAGTGCAATATTACTTGGAGAAAGAGGTATATCTCTCCCTATCTCTCTCTCTCTCTCTCTCTCTCTCTCTCTCTCTCTCTCTCTCTCTCTGTGTATGTATATAATTATATATATATATATATATATATATATTTAAAAAAAGGACGAAACGTATGCGTACATAATTAATAAACAATAACAAATATTTATTATTTGTCGCTCATCGAAAAAGTAGAGCACTGTAATGGTAGTATTAACACAGCATTACGTCACTTGCTTTATAATGCATCGTTCCTTCCCTTAAAAGAAGTAGAATTCTTGGACGTTAAGCCGCCGATACAGTGTTAAAATTATCATCGTTTATTCGCCGTTTAAAATTGGCCGAGAGGTTTAACACGTCGGATTCGAGTTGAAATATACTTGTAGCCCGGGGTTTCGAATCGCATGACCGGTAGTGAATAGTCATATCTCTATGCTGATGAGTCCTAATTTAAAAAAGGACGAAACGTATACGTACATAGATAATAAACAATAACAAATAGTATATATATATATATATATATATATAGATATATAGTAATAAAGTTAAGATAAGGATCCACAAGATAAAAATCCGAGCTTGTATATGAAATTATTTTTATTTATACAGACATGCACATAATCCGCATGTCAATGTTTTTCGATCAACAACTGTCAGAGACTGAGATCTCATCAAGCGGAGCGAAAATCTGATCCTCCCTTCAGATCGTATTTGGAAAGAATGAAGTAGATAAAGAAGAAAAAAGAAACGAAATTCAAAATTCAATACTAGAAGATCACGTGATAAATTTGAAACAGTCGAAAACTGGAAACAAACATTTGTGAACTCATGTTATAGATAAAAATAAAAAAGGTCAATTTCCCGTGGCACATTTTCCAGGCTTTCTCATGTCTAGATGCTATCCGGCAAGTAATATGTATTAGGAGTTTGTTTGACGACGATTTCATACGAAATGTGGGAGGGGGAAGACAAACAACTGTCATCCGTCTGGCTTTCTTCAAGGTGAAGGGTGGGATGAGGTGTTAGGGTTTGAGTAATTTAGAAATAATTAGGTTGATGTGTTACTTTCTATTATTTTATTAATTTTTTTTAAATTTTAATTTTTAATTTTTTTTATTGATTAAAGCTAAAAACAACTTGTCGCTACCAATAATAAAATAATAATAATGATAATAGTTATAAGTAATAGTAGTAAGAATATATACCAAGATTTATTTAAATTAACTAAATATTAACTGAAGTTAATTGACATAATATAAGTATTGTAGTAACAATAATAATAATAATGAAAATAATAATAATGATAATTATTATTATTAGCAGTATAAATATAATATAATAGTAATAAAAACAATAATGATAGATTAATAATGATAATTCAGAGAAATGAATGTAGAATAAAAATAAAAATGAGAAGGTGACAAAATTGATAATATTAGCTACAATGGTAATAGTATTATTAATAATAATAATGATATTAATAATCACTTACATTAACAATAATTTTGATGTGATTATTGGTATTAATAACCACATAATTAGGTATCGTAATTGTTATGGTAATTACAATAGAGTAATTAAGTGTAATAATCCTACACACAATAATATAGTATATGATATAATCATGTATAATAAGTTGATAAATATGTTATCTATTTTTAGTTGCTTGATAGATGTGCTCTCTATGTTTATCTATATCAGTGGCCTTAGGGGTGTCGTGCTTTATGATGGCAGTATTGCATGGACGAGGTTATTAATTCTAGGGAATTTGCTAGAGTCTATAGAATGATAGTTTGGTTAGGGTTAATAATTCATAGTTGTTATTTTATTTTCTAACGGTAACATGTGTTCTAGAAGTTGTATGTATATTACTAAAGAGGTGTGATCTATTGTGTCTACAGCTAATTTAGGTGTTTTGTTTTTTGTTTAGAAGTTTACTTCTATCACTAAATATAATTATCTCAAGTATTCCAATTAGACATAGGTAACAGGGTGAAGTCAGGGAACTAAATGTACTGTTTTTTTCTGATGCTGTACCATTTTTACTATTGGTGATTGCTTTTTCACTATCAGTTTAAATTTGTATATAGAGAGTGAAGTACTATATTTATATAATAAAGCTCTATTGAATATTAAGCACTCTTTATAAGACCGGTTGAAATTATTCGGAGTTTTACCATGTGGATGCTTACTTTACCTGGATTACTATCTGCTCCATAACTGTTGAGCACTTTATAACAGATTTAATTTTTATACTTCCCTAAAAAACATTCCGACTACAAGCAAACGGAATAATCTCTTAATACTAAGATGGAATAACTTTGGAGAAGAATGAAGTTGAAAGCTAATTGTTTATTGGTAGGATCTGCAAACAACAAATCAAGAGAATTCTATAGATTCAGAAACAGACGTGCGGCTCTCGGCGTTGAACAATTTAACGGGTTTTAACATAACATTATTTAATGTAAATAACGAGAGATATTACTTTCCATAAAATAAAATAAAATTTCAGAGAAAACTTGACAACATTGTTAGAGAAATTAACAGTTCAGATGCATATTAGCTAAAGCTGATAAACCCATAACTTCTATAACTAAGTAAACAGGAATACTACAAAGTGCTTCGCCATAATATTACTCAGAATTACAGAAAATCTAACGTCGACATCGTACAACGAAGACATCCAACGTAGACACCGTCCACGCAATAAACTTAGACAGTAAAACCATAACTGATGAACTAAACATTAGTTATATATAATAAGTGACTTATGTGAAAAAGAAGCATATATTTTACTTAAAGACCATTAGCCTGATTTTCAAATTAAACCAGCTAATAGACTTATGAACCCCACGAGACAAGAAATCGGGGAAATCAGTAAAAAACATATTAGAGAAAGTAAACGGCCAAATAAAAACAACCTACGAACTAAATCAGTGGGTAATACAACTGAAACCATTAATTGGTTATCTAAAATTGAAAGCAAAACGAATTGTTCATTTATTCAATTCGACATTATAAATTATTACACCTCCATATCGAAATAACTTTTCGAAAAAGTTATCGATTTTGCCGTCATGATCTCTGATATTTCCGAATAATAAATCAATATTATTATAAAATGCAGAAATAGAGTCCTAATTAGCAATCACGAACAATGGACTAAAAGCAATGCATCGTGGTCTTTCGATGTTTCGATGGATCTTTGGATTCTGCAGAGGTAACTGACCTAGGTGGACTATTCATATTCTACACTCTTAGAAAAGACATTGGCATAAAAGATATAGGAGTATATAGAGACGATGGCCTAATAGTGGTAGGAAAACTGAAATGGACAAAAGTGTGAAATAATAAAGAAGACGAAAAGGTTCAGTCTTAAAAGGAAAATAACATCAAACATAAAACTAGTTAACTTCTTAGATGTAACATTTAACTTAGATAAAACCGTACGAACCTTATACTAAAGATAACGCTAACTTAATTTACGACCATCCACTCTAAAATAACACTAAATCCATAATTAACACATCCCCAAATCAATTGGAAGAGAATCAACAACAACTCATCTAATGAGAGAAATGTTTAATGAACATAAGACCTTTTTATAATAAAGCACTAAAAAAAAGCGGAGAAAAACACTAAAATGTAATATATTAAGCCTACACCGCCCGACAATAAACATAAAACGATGAAGTAGGAAGATTATATGGTTTACCCCTCTATTTAATCATATGGTTAAAATAAACTTGGTAAAAGATTCCTAGATTGTATTAACCTGCACCTTCTTCTCAATAATATCCTACACAAAATCGTTAATAGAAACATCCTTAAATTCAGTTACATAACAATAGAATATTAAGCAGAATAAGGAATACTGAATTAAATAATAAAAAGCAGCAAAAATTTAGATTTGTAACTGCATGAATAAAATAGAATGGTCTTTGCAGCAAAATTGCCTTTCAACCAAAATAGTGTACCATACTACAATTTCAAGTAAAGAAAATCAAACACAGAACATTACTATAAAAGCATTACGTGTAATATAGTCAATGAAATATATACACTACAAAATGTTCATTCAATAATACTGATTATTCAAAAAGAACATGTCGCTGGTATGGACCATTTGTATTCTCTTGGATTATGATGGAAATAACCATCCCAAAGTTCTCAGCACTCTTCCAGTGGAGGTCTGGTTAGTGCTGTCTCTCCTCGGTCTTTTCATCATCCGTTACCCTCTAAAACTATTTTGTGTGGTGTCATCCTAGGTCGGCGCCATCTTATTAGGGGAGGGGGCAAGCTTATGTTCCTTGGTCCATGCAGTGGTGGTCTTCCTGTGATTTTGTTTTCTTCTTGTTGTAACTTCAATGTGACTGGTTACCATTCGTAGCTTACGCGGGTTGGTGTCCTCATTCGAAGATTTTTTTTTATTTCAGATGTTTTGATCATTGTCGTCCTTTGTAATCTATTTTTCTTCTTCTTCTTCTTCTTCTTCTTCTTCTTATTATTATTATTATTATTATTATTATTATTATTATCATCATCACTATCCTTATATTATGTAATTTAACTTCAGTTAATTTTTAGTAAACTTTAGTTAAACTTCGTATATTTTGATGTTACTATATTTATTATTGTTATTTTATTTTCGGTAGTGACTAGTTTTTC